>JAGTXR010000143.1:0-600000 GCA_022606575.1 Glossosoma conforme | reverse complement strand
GAATTCACTTTCAGATCCAATTTTCATCTTTATTGATATTTAAGAAAAAAAATAAACCTAGGTCGAATTGAGTTACATATTTTTAGATGTGAAGAAACCACCGTATCAATTATTTACAACAAATTTAAACACACATATTTAAATCGACGAAAAAATGTGTTCATATTATATGAAAATATTGGCCAAATGAGAAAAAAAAATATTTTCATTAATAAAATTATTTTTTTATAATTTAAAACCTGTATACTCTACACCAAACTATATATCATGAATCTATATATCTTACATAAAAAAAAAAAAATAAAAATATTTTTTTAACTTATACCTAAGAATGTTTATTGACATATAAAATTTTTCATCTATAAACGGATCTTTGGAAAGTACCACCGTAATCTACTCATTTGATTTTATTATAAAAATATTTCCAATAGAAGTGTATTTATGGTGGATTGGTATGCGTATTAGTAATGTATTTATTGAATCGCAGTTCTTTGAAAAAAAAATGTGCTTTTCGTTTACTAAAATATTTCTGAAAACCCACGTAAAATCTAAAATAAAAATATTCCTTATATAATAATACACGTTTCTATTTATGAATATAAATTTAAATGAAAAATTTTCGTATGGTTTCTTTGTCGTTTGTCTTTTATATTTTGCCCATTCGCGTTGCAGTTCAAACAAAAAAATGACAATAAAATATCCGGGCAAATATTCGAAAGGTAATAATCATTTTTATGGAAAGAACTTTACAGGTGGAATTTATGCGTGTGTAGTCAAAATCGAGTTTTAGTGTTTTTATGATGATTGCTTTTGTACTTTCTCATAAAATAAAAGCTCTGGAAAGGATCATTTGAATATATCATTCGGCATACTAAATACGGAGAGAAAGTCGTATAAAATTATTACAGCGGGCATAATAATGTATATATCTACGTTCGAGAGTATTCCAACGAAGCTCCTACGAATGGACGGACAAGACATTTGCCATTTTGTAAATAATGGTTATGACGTTTGCATTAAACATTTATTTTTATTCTGCTTACTTGTCAACGCGAGGGAAGTATGAAGGGTAATAAAAAGAGAACGTGACTTATGCTCCCTTTCCTTCCATTTTTATGGTATTCCTTTTACATATTTTACTCCGGTGAAAGCTCCAATGTATCATATAACATTTTTTTCTTTGAACGACAGGTCACAATAAAAAAAGTGTGAAAAATCGTTTAGAAATTGTTTTATAAACACTGAAAAGTTATTTAACAGTCTTCACCGAAAGACAATAATAATCAATATATTTACGTAATAATTAAAAATACAAGCATATAAAAACAAATTTTATATTGAAGCAGGGTCATTTTAACTACACGATAACATAAGTTTTAAATGTTTTATCCATAAAATTTTAACATATTTTTTTTTTATTAAGTATTAGAAAATAAATAGAAAAAACAATTATTTTTTAGTATTAAGCATGCACATTCAAAAACATAATTTTCTGCCTCATTTAATTGGGATTATTTTAATTAGAAAATTAAATATACGCTTGTAATAATTCTAAACCTTACATTAAAAACGACATGCAGCTTTCAGGCTTTCAAATAGATCGTCGAAGAGTACATTTAATGGTTACTAAACACATTTAGCTATTTTCTTGCGTGCATTCATATGAAAAGTATTATTTAATCGACTGATAATTTAAAAACAATATCACCATTGAAACACTAAAAAAAAAATTCATATCGTTTGATGAATAAAAAGCGAAAAGGTATTCTCGTTTAAAATTTTGAAGGAATTTATTGGTTGAAGTATTAAATTCTGAACCTTTGTCTGGGGACGGAGAAGTCGATCAAACAAGTCAAATGAAAATGTTGGTATTTACATCAAAGTGAACAAGTGATACATATTTTTTGTATTGAATCATGCCATTGACAGTGACATATTGCATTTTCCTTGACGTAATGGATGGCCGGGTTATTATAGAAAAATTCTTGATATTATTTGACACTGTAACGGTAACGTTACCAATATCGCCCCAGTTTTAAAAAAGCAATATTTTACTCTGGTTTTGATTCAAATTAAATCTACTTTTTAATTACACTATTTTTGTTTTATATACGTCTAGCAGTATTATAAAATAACACATTTGGAAGATGAATATTTTTTTACTTGAAAAAATGTTAAGTGTACTGTTAAAAATAATAAAATGAGAAACTCTTTTTAATAATTATATATTTATAAAACGCTTTTTCTGTATAAAAATTAAAATAAAAATTGTAATATCAATGACTCAAAAGAATATTAAATCCATATACACCATATTAAACTAGAGATATGTTTTGTTTATAAAAAGACAAAAAAAACTGTAAAATACTCTTGGAATAAAATACTTCTGAATTTTTCGAATTGTATAATATACACTATCGTAAGCATAAAATAATATATTCGATCATTAGAAATCATTAGACTTACAAAACAGTTTTTGAGGGATATCATGCCTTCCCTTGTAAATTGAAAAAAGATTAATTAGAAAGAGAAATAATGAATAAATGGAAATGTGTGTATTTGTATCAACACAATCGTCAGTTTATTAAATTATCCATCACTGCTGAACGTAGGCTTCCCATATTTATCTATACACTCATAGATTAACTGAAAGTATAACAAATATAAGGTATAGGTAGACAAATTCTTTTAGTAATTTTCTGCTGCAAAATCAGCACAGAAGTTGACCACTAATCCGTTATACATATTAAATATTGCATACCCACGCTTTTATGGCCGTCACATATTGCCGCTACAACTTACTCTCAGCTGACATAATCTTTATTACATTTCAATTAATCTCAGCACCTGCATCTTCCTGAATACATTTTACGTATTACCGGAGTTTGAAAGAAATTCAACTACCTTTTTGGCTTATTGAGGCATGCGTCACTCAATTTTTTAAAAATATGAACAAATTATTGTCTCTCCATTAGGCGACAATCTAAAATAAAAAAGGCATTTAAAATACGGAGGCAAGAGTTCGTTCCGCTTTTTCCAATGGAACATGAAACGTGATGTCATTTTTTTTCAGTTTTTTTTTAGATAACGTACGTTCCAATTCAGTGCACTTACTCCACCATTCCGTGCCACGTATAAATAACTCCTGTATATTTTTCAGGGCCTGTCGCTGCCAGAAGGGCTGTCTGACATACATCAAAACAATTTAACTTTTTTTTTAATATGTGCATATTCGACTGGAATATAGTCATCCAAATTTTATTACACATATATTTTATTCATACAATAGTTTGCTTCATAATCAAACATGTTTATAATATTTCTTAATTATAACAGTATAACTTATTTAATTATATTTTTATTATACTACAATATATAAACTTGTCTTTGTTGGAGCTAACTATGGTCAATATAAATTGATAACACACAAGTCTGTCAGACAGCGATAATTCAAATCTAAAAAATAGTAAAAGTCTTCAAGTAGCGGAGATCCATCCAAGTTTTGATCCGCGTCCAATGTTGCTGACTTTGGTGATCTAACAAGATTCTTCTGATTGAAGTAAATTTCAAATAACGAAGATTATTACCTTGATAATTATCAATCCTTTTTATTTTAGTCCTGGTATTATAAATAATTATTAAAACACTTTAAAAAACTTTAACAAAAACTTTTTATTGGTGAATTTGACTTATATTATAAATATTAACTGATTGTATTAATTTCTAAGATACTATTTCAGACATTATTTTAATTATTAAAGCTTCTGTAATACTATCCGCCTAAGATTTTCTCAGTCTTTGTCCGGATATTACAATCCCGTCAGTTGCAGCAGAAGCCTTAAAAGTTTCGATGAAGGCTTAAGCGAAAAATACTACAATGTTATTGATACCTTGAAGGTTATAAAGAAAACATAACTTTAAGCAATATAGCTATTTGCGAAATACACTGTACGAAGCAGTATCGATGAACCGTAAAACGTAAATTAGTAATAAAATAATCTGTTATTTGATAATTAATTTAAAATAAATACTAAATAAACTTAATAATACATACGGCTCTAAATTAACGACAAAGAAAAATTTCGTGGGTTTGAAATTCATGAAAAATTTACGTTTTTATTATTTGTGTTTTTTTTCGATAAATTAAAGAATTACATTTTTTAATTAAGTAATTTTATTTATTCTTTAACGTTTTTCTTTATCTTTCACATATGATATCTATTTTAAACATATGGTATTAACATTATCATTGTTTCATCCCAAGACTTCCTACACTGTGAGCTTTGTCATGAAGTATGTACTCGTAACTACGCATAAATGATTCTTACGGCCAACAATACGCGAGAAGCTTTAATAGAAGGCCACTGTGGTATCTAAGGCATATTTAAATGTTAATTATTTTTTAATTTTGATAACCATGACACTCTTGAGGTCTGAAATCATTTTGTTTTAGTAGCTCAGTTTCAGCATAGGCGCCATGATTATAGTTTTGTCGTATTTCTGACGAAGCTCCACCGAGTACATTCTTGGAATTTTTTCCGGTTGGTATTTAATTTAAGCAAGTACTATGAGCTTGATGAAAAAGTAACTGTATTCAATTCGTCATTATAACGCAGGCACTTTTTCTATAATGCTATACTAATGTATTAGACGACTTTATTGGCTTGGTGAGATGACAAGATTTTTAATCGAACTTAATAATTGATATTTATAATTAAAAGTCGTGTTAAAAGGCCTAGTGAAATATAATATAAAGATATATGAATACCTTGATTTTTTTAAATTGCATGTATAATGTGTCTAAGTGTGTATAAAGCATCACTACATTACAACTACATACATGCTCGTACAGCTTCAATAGAAGAGTTTACAAATGTAACAGGAATTTGAAATGTTTCGCAAATTTGACTAACGTGATTGCTTTCGAATTGCGCTAAACAACCACAAACCACAACATATACTCATTTCCATTCCAGGAAAACATTCATTTATTAGACAATATTTCTATTAAATACCGTAAAGTCTATAGTTTTCACTTAAAATATTTTAATATTACAAAAGGGCGTAGAAACGTTCAATTTCGCAGAAAATCTACTGAACTATCAACATATATTCAAATATATTCATACTTGTGTGTTGACATGCACATAAAGTGTATAAATCTGTGAGAACATGTGTGATTATCAATACATGTACTTACCCCTCTTATGATTGAATGTTGTTTAGAAGATTTCCCATTGATGATATTATTCCGCTTGCGAATTTAAACGAATGAAATATTATTCAAATAAATAACAGAATAGCATTCTGTTTTCCTTTCCAAAACCTTGTCTTAAAACATATCTGCACATGAAAGTCCACCTGAGAACCTATATGATTCCTGAAAAAAAACCCGAAGACTTGAAAAATACTTACTTTTGAAATATTAAATAGTATGAAGGATTATATTGTATTCCGTTTCATTAAGAGTTATCGGTTGATAACCTTTGGTTTATTTAAAATATAAATTTTAATTTTAAAAGTTTTAAAAATACATTACGATTGGTCGACAAAGATGTGATTAGACAACATCGCATATGATATCAGGCATATGATAGTGATTGTTCTTATGAATGACGAATTTCATAATTCACGCTTCTATCACCGAGAGCATCCCGTGAGCATAAACAACCGCACGAGTAAACGCACTAATTAGTCCATTAATAACAAATCAGTCGGTTTGGACGTTCCCGGCCAGACGACAAGGGATTATCCATAAGCCATAAGCGACCACTTTGTTTCGGAACAATGCATTTAGATCAAAGAGCTCTCTGCAAACAATCGTTGGTTAAGTGTGAATCCTAATACCATTGCTCTCGCCTTAATAAACACCTTCAAAAGCATTTCCTTAGTTGAGATATTAATGTACATACGTAAACATATAAGAAGAATAACAATAGAATGTAACAGAAAAAAAACATCTTTGTATTACGAGTATATGTTAAGAATTACTAAGCCATGAATATGTAGTGTTGGTCCAGCAACGTCATACTAGACTACATCGCGGCATACATACACAATATTTTTTACGGGGACTCATTGAGAATGGGTGGTGTTCACAGGATAACTTTCATTTACAAACAATTTTGATTAATATGCTTTCTTCGTAGTAGTATCACTCCAGTTAATTGGCTTGCAGCAACAAATTCTTTCATCTCGATGTCCACTCTTTTCGATCTTCTGGAATCCTCTTTAGCTCAGCATAAAAGCTGCGACTCATGTCCTCGACCAATTGCTACAAATACTTTCGTCTAGGGCACCCTTTCCAGTTTCTCAATACAATGTCGAAAAATTAACGTTTTGTGGATGAGGAATTAAATTACCACCAACCAGGGGTGTGATGCTTAGAGAATGATTAAGAACCATTTTTATTTCAATATTCGTCGGTTTCGAACCCACAAACATTTTTAAATAAAGCAAACAATGTTTTACCTTTGTCAAGATCCAACGGCATTTAAATAAAATAAAATAGTATTTCATGGTGGTTAATGTGTTTTTGAAAATTTTTATTTCAAATTCTCGTTTCGGTAAGAAGAAACGTTCTTCAAGTCATATCCAACGGCATTTAAGTCAGTGAAAAGAGATGATAACTAATGTGTTTTAGCTGTTTTGTTAAATATTTTAAATTTTTTGTTTTATATTCATATATTTATTTTTTACAAATAATTTAATAAAAATATATGTTAGTAATTGTATAAAAAGTAAATATTTTTTTTTTTATAGCTGTGATAGATATTATTGAATCTGTATACGCAGCAGCTTAGTTTTTTAATCAACTTGAACTATGAAATATCGTTTTCCTCGCAAATAAAGTGGCGCAGCGTCCTAGTCCCGAAGATTTCCGATTTGTCACGAAGTCTTCTTACAAAGGAAGTAATCTCTACACACACAGGTACAGTCGCGGTTAGCCAAGTCAACATCAAAAGAAAGGAAGTAAACAAAGAAAGTCACGATTTTACAATTCTCCGTTTTATTGAAGTCTGCGAATATAATACTGGATGCTTGCTTCTTTGAAACAATTTAGGAAAATCTTCGGTCAAGCTTTTTTATCTCCAATTTCTAGCATTTTTCTTCTTGATCTTTTCCGACGGCGGGCTCGTATAGAGAAATTATACAATAATATGAAGGCAGTGGAGTTGTCTTTTGTGTAGTAGTAATTTTGTATTGTATTATATTGTCTATTGACTACACGCGGCGCATTCTACGAGTATTATGTACCCTACATAGGGGTTCGTTATATTGGGAACGCTTTACTTTCTCTTTTGTGAAGATTTCCAATATGCCACTAATCTTTCTTAAAGATCTTTCATGTTACGTTAGATTTTCATGTAAAGAAGATTTTTAATATCACTTAACATGAAAAAACGAGATTTTATTTTTTCAACAAAATATTATTCTTCTTCCATATTCGCTTCTCATCACAGTCAAGAAAAAATTTGCCTCAAAGTTCTTTCCATTTTCTTTTATTTCCTACAAACACATAGTATCTGAGGGAATAATTTTTAATATTTAATCAGTTTATTTTGATATAAAAATACCTTTTAAAAACTAATTTTAATCATAATCGTATTTTCATAGTAAATTGATATATTTTAAGATTTCAATTACTGCAATATTTTTTCCTTTTAATATTGGCAACACTGAAGCAACTCACCTTATATTATTTTTCTTGCTACAAGATTTATGTTTATACAGTAAAACATCGATTTTACGTTTTTTCAAGGGACCTAAAAAGTAGATTAAAAATTGGAATAATAAAATAATATTCTAAAAAAATACAAAAAAATAAATAAAATTGATATATTTTGAGATATCAAAATGAACGGTTAATGTAAAAAAACGTATTATACGAGAAACGGTTTATCGGTATTCTACTTTATACAGTAAAATCAATTATATTATTTTTCTTAATAAACCATAAGTTCTAGAATCGTTCATTTTTTGAATTGCATACAATATACGTAATAAAAAAAATATATATCATATCGAATAGTATATATTTATTTTATGTCACCAAGTTCGAGCCTTAGAACAAGCAAGGCAATTATAAAACAAGTTTCTGCATTAGAAGTATAGATATTTTTGTATTACATTTTTCGCTTTCTAATATCAATTTTTGTATTACATTTTGCGGGGTCTTCTTTTCAGGTTTGGGTTGATGACTTAGTGAAGCCCTGAAGAAAACCCCTGCAATGGCGGTCGAAATATTGGAAAGAAGTAATTCGCCACACACGGCTAAACCAAAAAGCCTCATGATCAAACCTGGCCTTAAAAATCTAAGAATTTATTTAACCTTTTATAAATCAAATAAATAATAGCTTAAGCTGAATATATATGTAGTTTTTTCGCAAAACTAAAATATATAATTGAATGAATAAACATAATTGAGTTTTCTAAAATATACCGTCAAGCCATTCGCTCTTAGTCGGAGTTAAGTATTTCTAGCTGAGATAAACTATCGGAATGAATTAAAAGCCCATTACTTCCAACGGCCTGTTTCATCCTCTTAGGTCTGTGCAAGGGACCTCATATTGTTTAACGTTAATCCGCGGGTAACGTGATGCGGGGGTGATTTCAAAGACCCTCCAACCGCAGGACCACTTTATTAGTTAAACTAAAGCACTTTGACGTGGGAGACTTTTGCCCCGTGAATGCTCAACACCTTACGCTGTTCGTTTATTATAACATTAGTCAATTTGGAGCCTGCGACCGGGCGTGGTGTACCTCTGGACAGGTGGATAAGAAAATAGGTGTACTGAGACTACCCCACTCACTTAAACACTGTTAGTACAACGTATTATCTTTTTAGCGAGGTGAAGAGATGGAGTTTACCAACGCAATTCCTTTTTTATGGTGAACGCTTGCAAGTTCTTACGTTGAAATAGATCTTCGTATGGAGTAATGCGCTTTACTTTACTTTATTGTGTCAAGAATTATAAAACACATGGTATTCAGTAGTAGTATACAGTATTAAAAACATAAATTTGCGAAAACTATTTTTTTTAAACAACTTACATTCAAATATCAATCATCATTTAATGTTTTCTTTTTATGTAGAAGCGATCCAGATTGTAGGAAGGAGGAAACACAGATGCTGAAAAAGCATTCCAAAGCATACTGTTGACATTTAGGAAGAAAACTGCCAGTTCTTGGTCGACACACATAAATGTGTATGAATGTTCTGCAAGTGTAAGACGAGTTTGTCGGTTGTGGATGGGTGCAGGAGGAATTAGTTCTTTAAATTCCGAAGAGCAGCGACCGTGGTAATAACGGTAGAAAAGACTAAGTTAACCAATCTGACGCCTGTGTTCCATTGATTGTAGGTTAGACGTAAGAGTGTCATTGTTTATCAAACGATTTGCTTTTTTTTAAACTGAGTCAATTAAGTTTAGAAGGTATTTTGGGGCATAATTTAAATATACGACAAGAAATATGGGTATGCCAGTGCTAATTAATGTGAAAAAATATATGTCATATAGTAGATATTTGGGTTGCATAAATATATAACGGATAGAGCCGCCCCTTAAGACAATATGGTCATCCTCTTAGCGTCGGGCTAATCATTCGATATCCTTAAAAAATCCGATGAACCAATTACCGAAGAATATGCCAGTCAAACCTTGTTCAAGTACTCGAACTTCTGCTCTAGAGGTTCATGGAGACCATATATGTTCTCAAGTTGACCTTAATTTTTCATATATTTTCCAGAACGAGGAATAGACCGTAGCAGGTGACAGAACTAAGTGGCGGTAATTTGTGGTGAAAATATGTTACAAATATAGAACGGATATGGGAAGAAAGACATATTTTAGTATGAATTTGAGTTTAAATTTGGTTAAGCCTGTAAAACAAATAAAGTTCATGTACTTTTTTTAAATATACCACGTAATTTTAAAATATTTATTTATTAATATAAATAACTACTGACTATTTATTTCGATATAAAAGACGTTTGACTTTTTAGAACAAAAATATTTAAAATTATTTTCAAAGTGTACTTTAAATTATTATGATAATTCGATACACAGCTATTTGACCATACGAGCCATGCCACAACAAATATTAAATTGTACTTGATAAAACATTATTATTTTTTATTAACAAATAATTTTTAATTGACGTTTTATTACAATTTCGGTTCTTTATTAGAATACGTCTTAAATGGTTGTGCATAACATGCATATATTAGGTAGTCGTTATTTTGTACAAGTTTCTGGTTTAATAATTATGACAAGCTCTGACATCTGAGGCGCTGGTGCGACTACAGAACTGAGAAGTAAAATGATTTCCAACCCTTTCGCAAACACTATATTTTCAATCAAATAATTTAACTTTGTCCAAGCATTTTGTGTCGACCATATGCTTGAGGGAATTGTTATAAAATGATGGTGATGATGATGATGTAACATATCCACAATGTCTCACGGGAGTCTGCCATATTAACATTTTATTCCAGCTTTAAAGAAAAATATTACTTGCAGGATGTTATTAATATAAAACATGTTTGTGAATCATTTTTATGTTTTTTTTTGTGTTTTTTCTTATGTTTTTTATGTAAATAAATACAGGAGAATACCAACAGATGATAATAGTAATTCTGGAGTCTCATCTGTGGAATTCTATGACGCTTACCATGCTGCATATGGCTAAACGCTGCATATGGAGTGTTGATCCGCCAACGTCATAGACTACAGCCTGAGATTCACGCATCATCCTTATTATTACAGGGATTTACTATGAATGGGTGGTCTTTACGGGACGACTTTCGTCTACCACCAATTTTGATTAATAGGCTATGACTGGCATTTTACGGGTAAAGGATCAAATTCACACCAACCTGGGGGTATGTAAGAGCTCAGAAATCGATTAAATATACTTTTTTTTATCTCCGTCGGGGATCGAACCCACGACTTTTGACTTGCAAAGCAAACGCTTTCACCCTTGAGCTTTACCTGCCGGTGTAGTATTATTCAATATTTATTATTCAAATCAACAATAATATTCAAGCAAATACGCAAGGACTGTATTTGGACCAACTCTGGGAATAGAAGTAGTATGAAGCGAGGACTAAGATGGCTGACGTAGCTTCATGGCGGCAAATTGTGTCCACTAATGTATCAGTTAGAGTAGCATTTATAGTGTGAGATATTTAGGAGCTCATAAATCGATAAAAAAAAAATTTTAGTTATCTCCGTCGGAGATCGAACACACAACCTTTGGCTTGCAAACAAACGCTTTGACCATTGAGCTATACCCGCCGGCAAAATCCGTATATAAGATTATAATGATGGTATACTAGTGCGTCAAAAAATTTATGAATAAAAGTTTCATAAACATATTCAAAGATTGTTTTATTTGTTGTAGATCTTATGTTTATACAAAAATATATTTAAATACTTATTTTTAATTATATTATAAACCATATATTTTTTTATAATATATTTAGCGAATTCAATCAAGAAAATGGATATAATAAATTGAAGATGTTAATTTTTTTTCGAGCTGCTTGCATACTAAATAAACATGTATGTAATTATAATACATACAGTATACAGGTATTACAAATGGCGTATGTAATATTTTCAGGAATTTGAAGAATTATATATGTAACCTGTTGCGGGATCAGAGATTCGTCCATCTTGTCTGGATTATCCTTTGGGATGAGATTTTCCGGTCCGGCCTAAGCAGGAAGTATGTCAGGAACGCAAAAAGGTTGCTTGCCTCTGGCTCTGTGTGTAGTTATGCCGCTCCAGTGGCTTTAGGCCACTCCACGTCAAGCCGTGACCGAAAACTATGCTTTAATGGACAGTGCTTTTACTTTAATTTATTTAATTCACTTTAAACTATTACTGATAATGTTTTCTTTTACCATATCCGCTTCCTACTTTAAGCATGTGATTGTTACGAATTGCCACCATGAGTATTTGTCAGCTATCAAAGTACTTTGGTATTATTCGACAGTTTTGCAGATTAGATATAGTACTTAGTAGTACTTACCCATTTCTTCTGGAGGATATACTTCTATTATTATAATCATTTTTATTAATGTATTTCCAAAGTTACTCTGGAGTACATTGTATCTACAGCTAATAATGACGGCAAATCTGCTTGAATAAAATGCAGCTGTAATTTATGTTTTCTTTCGCAATTTTAGAGAAATTGGGAACTGTAGAGTATAGGTTTAATTTTCCAACCCTCTGTTGGAGTACACTGAAGAGTATTTCTCTACTTGAACTCAATGTGAACAATAACACAATACCATGCTCTTTTATCATGTAAATCCTTCCGAGTTAAATTATTATCCTTGTTACTTAAATATTATGCCGTATAAAGTTTTTAGTTATTCTTACATGCAAAATAATTGAGATACATCATGCAATTAGTGAAAATAATAATTTCAGGTCTTTCAGCTGAATTTGATAAAGATGGAAATCTGTGTAAGCGAAGCTTCAGTAATATATACGAGTACCTGGACTCGGTTACTGGGAGAAAGCCCCCCACTCCCACAGTGCGGCAACTACCTCATTATTCCCGCATAAATTATTGCCGTGTGAAAATTATAAATTCCCCTTGATTTTTTAGCTGCATGTTGAACTGAATGAGACCGGCTTAGCAGAGGTTTTATTTATGAACGAGTCTAATTATTTTGAATTCGGTGCGGAATATTAATTACATTAATATTTTTGATTAACAAACCACACATATTTTCATTATCATGTTTTGCTTAAGTATTTTTGAAAAATTTAACATTTATTTAATTATTTACGATTATCTTTACTATGCACAGAATACGAGTTGAGTTTTATGGCAACAGTTCGAGACGTCCAAACACAATAGTTAGAAGAGGAAACACAAAAATAAGGATTATCATATAAGCATTTTCTTTTCAAATTTTCATTAAATGCAAACTAAGTTAAAATTATTCGTAATTTACTGGTTTAAATTTACATATTTGAAAGTCAAATCCATGATTTATTCGTTTGCGAGTTTGAAATAAGAGATGAATTTAGGGGGTGTTTATATTTCAACGATATTCAGTTGGTTTGCATAGCATGGACAAAACCCGAGGCAAATATTTAAAACGAGTCCCGGGAAGACTGACATCCGCAAAACTTCCGGTAATTCCAGACACTCTTACTGAGGTCCTGGCAGCCTACTGTGACCTCAGCTAGGCAACTGTTCAAAGATCAACCACACAACTATATGATAAAGCCTCCGTAGAGGGCAGGGACGGTGGAGGAATATTTATTTCCCCTGCAGGTACTTCTCACTTATTTATTAGTTTACAATTGAAAAAACTTGCCAATATAATATAAAAAATTAAACGCAACATCAGGTTCATCAATCGGTCTTCTTTAAACTAATAAGCATGTTTCATGTCAAGGTACAATGCATCTTATTACTGTGAACTTGTCTTAACTATCTAAGTGAAGTGGGTATAATTTAACATACTTTTCTTTTGTTTTGGGACGTCAAACTGTTTCATGAAATTGAAAAAATGGCTAAAAATATATTTTTGTTTTTAAAATACAAAATAAAAGTACCAAATAAAAACACATGGAATCTTTAAGCCCAGTCGTGTATCTCAAAATAATTTTATCATAATTTTAATAAATTATAATTTTCAAACCCCCTCTGACAGAAGAAATATATAAAATTATATATAATTTTAATAAATTATAATTTTCAAACCTCTAGTTAAGAGATCTCTTAACTAGAGAAGGATTGAGAAAGACTACGAGTTAGTCGAAACTGCAGTCTCCTAATAGAGAACTTTTTGTTACGTGATCCATGTGAAAATATAAATAAATAAATAAATATTTATAATTTATTATGGATCTCAAAGTGAATGCTCAAAACATTGAAAATTTAATTATGTTAAGTTACGGTATTAATAGAAACAAACCAGCCCTGGTAAAAACCTCAGACCAAACAAAACTCGGTACTTAGTCAACCCAGTAAAAGCTCTACAGACTTTGTCGTCTATACTCTGTCGTTTGCTCAATGATTTTAATTCATCCTCGCAATAAATACGAATGCGCAGTGTTTTATTGGACCGCCGTTAGAAGGTAATGACAACGTTAATTACGGAAAGCTTTCTTTGAAAATAAATTGTATTTTTATGCGAGATTAGTTTGTTATGTTAAGAGGATATTATTTCTGTTCTCTGTCAAAGTTTGATAGGCTAAAGATATCTTCTGTAAAAAAATCATGAATTAACACGATTAAAGAATTCATATGCAATGGAATTATTTAAAAAAATACAGATACTGCCTTGTACGATATGATAATGTATTGCTTAGTTTTTTGTTATAGCAAATTAATAAAAATTTGTTCTAGATGAATTCCGTGAACACCGCCCGTAATTAAAGTACGAAATGTAAAAACTGCATTGTAGTGTGAGGACGTTGGGTATCACCACCTCCTTCTTTTCATACCCCATTAGATGCAGTTAAGAATTATGCAAGGTGTAGTCGGCGATACTACGTGTTCAAAAATGACTTGGAATTATGCAATTGTACCGACAGCTTACAAAATTACGTGACAGCAATTGTTAGCTATCATTACAATATAGCTATCATAAAATAACAATGATAACAATAAAACCGGAACAAAATGAGGTTTTTAAATCCCATTATCTATCAGCATGTTTT
This sequence comes from Glossosoma conforme, assembly GCA_022606575.1. NCBI lineage: Eukaryota > Metazoa > Arthropoda > Insecta > Trichoptera > Glossosomatidae > Glossosoma > Glossosoma conforme. Next base: position 585,307 of record JAGTXR010000143.1, on the reverse strand, counting down.
GCTTTCAATTTTATGACTTCCCGAATTATTGGGTGAAAGCAATATACTCGCACTTTAAATAATATTTAGTATGTACTTAAATATTAATTGAAAACATTGCAAAAAATAATTTGAGCGTGTAAAATAAATGTTAGTAATCAAAATAAATATAAAAATAGAAATAAACTCCGCAAAAACAAATAAATACCCGAATATTATCCCAGAAATTTTATTCAAAACTTTCTGAAACATATAATTTAATAAGTAAATAAAATCCCATTTCATTGAGTGCTTTCAATTTGAAAGTAAATAATTTTTACAGAAAATAATGAAATAATTTTATATAGGAACCAAAATACGAGCGGGAGTGAAAAGTGTATGAACAAAACCCGGTGATATTTCCCTCCGAAGAAGCAAATATTATGTGTCATAGAAATTCAGTGCACTCATATTTTATTTTCATATGTGTAATATTTCATACTTGCGGTTATTTTTGTTCTTCAAAAATATGAAGACATAACATATCTATGTATTTTGTGCTTCCGTCTCCTTTTGGAGGTATCGTGGAGGTGCCATTTTTTATGTAAAATGTGCAGAAAAACACCAAAATATAAAGGGAAGATACATTTCATACGAATGATAAATGCTAACATTACTGAACAATGCATTTGAGTGCTGAGCCGAAATAATTTGTTTAAAGAATATTTCTTAGATAATATTGTGAAACACATAATACATCATCGTCATCATACAACATTCATTCATCTAACTGGAGCATATGACTGTTACGAACATTCGCCACAAATCTTTCAGTCACCATAGTTCGCTCCTCATCAGCTCTGCCTCCCAAAGATTCTTAGAATACATTCTATTTTGGCGTCCTGAAAAGCAAACGAAAAGGTGGCAGTAGTTTATGCTCTCCATATGTCAAATATGTTAATTATTATATATTTTAATTTTATGTCGATATTATAATTAATGATTATTAGTAAAATAATAAATTACCAATAAATATTCCCTTTCAATTGTTACTAAACTCCACAACTGAACAGAGTAGTATGTGTAAGTGTAAGATAAAGATTAAAATTATTTGTATGACATAGATGAGAGAACGATTTCAGGGTTTCAAGTTAATTAAGTTAACTCAATCGAATTGCGATTTTCGATTTTCAAGAAATACATTCGTTAGTTCAATTTGTACTCAGATATAACTGTTTTCGGATGACTCATACCACTGACTGACCAATAATTGTGGTGCAATAACGTTCAATTGTGAAAGAAAAAACAAACATTTTTCTACATTTTTAAGCTGTCATTGCAATGCTTTTTTGGACAAATAAAAATGCAAACTATTAATACTTAAAAGAAACATTAATTCAAATCTTTTAATTCGCGATCGTTATACGTATGAATATATTTCAGTCTACCATTCACTGTTTTGGTTGCATCGCCGGCTTGCCGTTGCAATTACGTTATAAAATTTCGTCCGACGCCACGCGGATGTTTTCGCGTGTTTATCACAGACTCAGTAACGCGAAAACAACGCCACATTCTAGATTTATGCCGCCGTCGTACGGCGGGCATTTTGCCAAAATTGAATGTATCGATTATGCTTAATTGTACAAAATTGCATGCGATGCACGTAGATAACGCGCTTATAGCGCATTCAGAATGAATTATCGCTGCCATTCTTCGGTCATTTTTTACGCGCAGCGCTTCACATCCGACACGGTTCTATGTAATTTACAAAGCGAGATATGAGGATTTGGACATAAATCAACAAACCAAATTCTTGTGGGTAAAGTATTATAAATATATTGCGTAATATTATTCCTTCTTACTGAAATTGAAAAACAATACATTTCAGATGTTGAAATTTCATTCCAATCTTTCACTTTTATACAAAAAACAACAACAACAACAAAAAACTGATAAGAAATAATTCATGTTTATAAATATATATATATATATATATTTCATTAATCAAATAAATAATTATAAAAAAAAATTAATGACAATAACAATACCTAGTTTCAAAATATTGATTTTGTTTTGTATATATATTTATTGTGTTTTTAATTTTTATCTTTTTTTTTTATAACATAACTTTTAATAGTACATATTTTACGTAAATACATTTACGTATTCATAACTATTTTTTTAACTGTTGACATACACAAGAATACGTCATAAAATGATGAAAATAAATGATTCATTAAGAATTCATTCCTGTTTTGTGACCGTAAATAATGTGTGATGGGTTATGTCATATATCAACAACATTTTGACAACATAATTTGACGTCGACATCGTTACATAAATGGCAGATAATAGTGTATTTCTATGCATACGTAACATATTTCAGCCTTTTACAAAAATATATTATGATACATAATTTCATGTATTTAATAATATCATATTTCGTTACAATATTTGTATGATGGTCATTAGTACATTGTTATGATGTATCCTCTTTTAATGTAATATATTAAATGTTGTGATTTTTTTTTAAATAATGCATTTATGCTTACCTTAGTGTGGCAAGTACAGGTAAACACTGCAGATGTTGTTTCCCGCAGTGCAGATATTGACACTTAACATTGAGCATGAAGGAAAATTTGATGTTTCGTTTTATCGAATGCTAACGGAACGACTAAACATCGAAGCATTCACACTTAGCTGAACGAAAATACCGGTGGGCGTTTCGAGTAAAGCGTGCCGTCAAAAAGCGCGTAAGTTCTCGAGTAAAGTTAATATTTAACTACGTAACCTGGAATACACACAATCGAACTGGCTATTAAACGTAAACAGTCGCGTGTGTATTTCATATTAAGATATCATTTCAGCCCAAGAAAAACGTATATAATAATTCTGTCATAAATCATGAATGAAAAAAGTTTGTTTACATTTTTTTTTTGTATTTTCGCTGCTAGATTGAGATGCTGAAATCATATTCGCATCATGTTTTGTTTGTGGTTTTTATTTTTTTTTTGGAATTTGAACATTTGTATTCACGTTGCGTTCGCGAGTTTGATAAGGCGTTCCGGTAGGGTAGGACCGAGGACGACCGTCACCTTTGGCGGGTGCTTATCGACTGTCAGTTCTCCGGGTAGCGCGCGAAGGAAGGGTCGGTGTGACGGTGCGCAGGCGCGGACTTGACACGCGGTCCGAGAGCGGCGGGCGCCATCTAGCGGGCAGCCGGGAAGCTTTAAAGCTCCGGAAGGTTGGACTCTATACGCGGTCAATCGATTAGGAATTAATATCTTCCGTGGACGGCCAAAAAAAGGGACTAGATAATATAGTTTATTTTTTGTGTACGTAAATTTGTAAACCTTCAATTTTAAAATATAACTATTACATATATATTATTTACTTGTTTATATATATTTATACGTTTATAACAAACTTTTAACATAATAATACGTTACATCATATATGAATAACAAATTTAATTATTATATATTTAGCATACAATCTGAGATCTTTTTCAAATATCATATAGATAAATACTTCTTGTTTTAACGTGGAGCGCGTTGAGCACTGTTCATTCACTTGTTAGAGTTTTGCCTTCAATGAAAGCTTTGACAGTTCTCTCCCAGTTCTCTCTCTAGAGAACTGACGAAGCTTTCATTGAAAGTGTTAAATAAATAAGCAGTGATCAATGTTATCTATGTTAAAACAAGATTAGAAGTAGTATATATTTTATTATTAATGTTGTTTACCGTTGTTGTTTACCACCCGTGGGTGAATATCAGTATATTTTGGTTATTATATATACTCGTACACAGAAAAATAGTGTTTACGATGTTTTGTATATACGCTTCGGAATAATTTTGTGTTTTCTATATTCTTTTCTTTATCAAATGTAAGCACCACGAAATCAACAAACTTTCCATCGTAGAACACTTAAGCAAAATTAAAATATTTTTTCTTTATATAATTGTTTCCTGCCAATTTATTATTTTTCAACTTATAATTTATATTTATCTACTGCCAGTTTTTTTTTTTAATCGTCCAACATTGCCCGGCGGTATTTTCCGCCGTGTGCTATTTTCTGATAAATACCATCACATAACACTTCAATGTCTGGAACTTGGGAGGGGAATTCAGGAACTTCGGGCTTATTATGCGATCTCCGTAAAAAATCCGATTAATTAATCAATCAAAAATATGTCTCGTATATTACAGCTGCCGTATTATCAAGTGGTCAGAATTCTGCCTCAGAGGTCGTTAGTCACCATATATGTTCCAAGGTGGACCTTTGAGTGCAGTTATTTTTTGGGACGAGCCATGGAGAATGCTACTAACAAAACTGAGTGACGGCAATTTATGGTGACCATATGTTCCATATATTGGAACATGAGACGAGTGTTGTCACACTGACGTATTTAACTCTTGTGACAACAAAGTGCGACTGTGGAGACTTGTAGACCAACTCACACCTAAGATCCTCCTCCATGTGCCCAACAAACTGGACATCTCATGACCTAATGCTGGGCAACACACGGGCTATGTTGCCGGATACTGGGCAAAAAGAATTTGACGTCACTGACACGAAGAAGAAGAACTAATGTTAAAGCAAGATTTTTTTTTAATTCAATGTTTGAAAAAGGTCTCTTGAATCAAATGCTAAAATAAAACAAAAAGTGTTTTAATGAATAATTATTCATTAAAAAATATATATTTATGGTCGTGAGTAATTACGGTACGTGTATCAAAAGCATTATCAATAAGTATTAACAATAAATATGAAAATATCGAGAAAGCTACTAGAGAAAATAAAGCGAATTATTTATATAAAAAAGTTTCCGACGTTGGATGTTTATTATGCCATTATAATCATATTACTGCACACTTAAAATTTCACAGCTTTAAAATACCGACAATTTTGATTCCATTGTAACGTAACATGACGGCAAGTAATTAAGTTTATATGGCGCCGCCATAAAAGCCCCGCTGATCGTGTCCAGATATGGCCTTACTTTTAAGCAGTCGAAACAAATATTCCCGACATATCAGGCATGTTCATCTTTTGTACGTAATATTCTGTTAATTTCTTAGAGGGTACACGCACACCGGGACCGCTACCGAACAAATTTAATTTGATGTTAAATTACTCGCATGTGCTAATTTCTCGGCTCAGAATAAACAAGCTCCCTTTTAAATTTTCCGCGAACAGAAATTAATATTGTGTTATTTTGACGTGAATGGATATTTATTCATTTATATATGTGACGTCTTTTCGGGGAATAAAAGTTATTTTTACTTTTAGTGTTTTGCTTAGAATGTATTTTGTACCAAAATGAGAATGATTTTGTTTATTTTTTATTTTTTTATGTAATCGCATGCATGAGAGCACAGCCAGTCAAGACCAGTGCACACTATGACGCTCAGCCAGGGAGGCTGGACGCTGCATTCGAGAAACCTGTGTTGTGTTCGTGTTTGTTAGTAGGTTGGGGAGATTGTAAGTGTATATTTATCTACTACTTGAAGAGATCCATATTATACGAAGCAGGAAACACAGACGCTGGAAGAGCATTCCAAAGTTTACCGGTGGCATTAAGGAAGGAACATTGGAAACTGCCAGTTCTTGGTCGACACTCATTAACCGTGTATAACCGTTCAGCTAGTGTAAGACAAGTTAGTTGGTTGTAGTTGGGTGCAGGAGGAGTTACTTCTTTAAATTCCGAAGAGCAGCGATCGTGGTAATAAGAGTAGAAAAGTCTAAGTGAACTAAGTTTACGCCTGTGTTCCATTGATTGCAGGTTGGATGTAAGAATGTCATTGTGTCACACTCTTCTTTGAACTGAGTCAAATAAGCTTAGAAGGTATTTCTGACCTCCAATCCAAAGGTGCTGTATTCAAGGATATGTTGGATTTGTCCTTTATATAGAAGAAGTCCTTTATATATTTATCGTTGGAATAGCGACGTAGTCTTTATAATACACCTAGTTTTTTGGAAGCGAGACCGACTTTATACTTAATTTTTTGTATACAAATACATCAAGAAAAAATAGTGCTTACGACGAAGTGTTAAGTGTAAAAAAACTTTAAATTAAGCCGCGAATAAGCGAAAACGAGAGATCAAAATTCATTACTGACTACGAGTACATAAAAATGATTGAAATTATTATCGCAATTCCATATTCGTTACAAATTAGGAGCTTATTATATTCAAGATTTGTCGTAATAGTTCTGTCAACTCCCATATCTTTCATCGTCTTCATTTTTTCATACTTTATCTTGCCAATCTGAGGCTTTTTTGAAAGCGATTGTTACGTACGTCTCACGCTGAAGACGACAGCTGTTGATAGTTATATGTTATTTGTAATGATATAGGAATTCGATGGTTTATTATACTTTGCATCCCACGAGTATTATCGGGCGGACCTTCAATAAAGAAACAGTCCGTGAGCCCCGACCGATTGTTAGAAAGGGGGCCATAAATATTAAATAAGCCAAAAACGTCGCCCTTTGTTGGCCAGCGTGAGATGCGTCTATTCTCGAGAAGATGTCATAAATATTAAATAAGCCAAAAAGTGTTCCTTTGTTGGCCAGCGTGAGATGCGTCTATTCTCGGGAAAATGTCATAAATATTAAATATTCAGAAAGTGTTCCTTTGTGTAGTAAAGCGTGCGAACGAGCCTGGGATACGTTTCAGTTTTAGCCATAAAAACATAAACCGATGTTATGGCTAGGATTACCTATCTCCAGGAACGTTTCGTAATAAAACCCTAAGAAAGGAATACAGACTCGTGCGAACGTGACTATTCTCACGGCCGCAAAAGTAGGTACCAGAAAATTAATGTATAAAAGCACCGACTTGAACGTTAAATAAATCAGTTTAGACTTGAATCTCTTGCGTTTCATTTCTATCTCCCACCCTCCTGAAGCCGCGCCGGCTGCCTGAAATCTGGAGAAATGAGGCTGTCCGCCCACTTCAGATTGATGGCGTAACTAGTTACCTTACAAGTAACTGGGAGAAGATGGTCTAGTGAAGAGCGGAAAACCGATACACGCCCGTAGAGCGGATCGTCAGCGGAACTGGAAGCTGTCGTCTACATTTGGTCCTTCGAACCGGATTCTGCCTTCGTGAAGAAGATCATCTCCTGACCTGATCATGCCTGCCAATCGATCACCGATTGCAACGCGATCAGGAAGCAACCGTGGAACTAACATGGAGGAGGACGACGCCCGATCAGAATCGGGGGAGTCAATGAGGTCCGTGGACTCCAGAGAGGCGCGCCGCAAGGCTGACCAGTCGCTGAACGCTCTCACCGACATGATGGCCCAGCTCGTCGCAGCCATGGCGCAAACCAACGCAGCCGTGACGACAAGCAGCGCGCAAACCAACGCAGCCCTGACGACAACCAACGCAGCCATCGCAAGCTTGGCCGCCAGCCTACAAGTTCAGCGGACCATGTTTTTTCCTGCCCGCACATGAAGCGGACCGCCGTGCGGCCCGCAGTATGTTGAACTTCACGCCCCGATGCAGCAGCCCGCCACGCCGAGGTCTGTGCAAGTCATACGGAGCCTGAGGAGGACCACTACCGTGCAGCCTGCAGCGCCGGTGAGTCAGTCCCGCCCATTACGAAGCGGACCGCCGTGCGGCCCGCAGTACGGGCGAAGCAACTCACGCCCCGATGCAGCAGCCCGCCACGCCGAGGTCTGTGCAAGTCATACGGGAGCCTGAGGAGGACCACTACCGTGCAGCCTGCAGCGCCGGTGAGTCAGTCCCGCCCACACATGAAGCGGACCGCCGTGCGGCCCGCAGTACGGGCGAAGCAACTCACGCCCCGATGCAGCAGCCCGCTTACGAGTGGGTAGGCAGGAGCCAGCCGCGCAAGAACAGCTGAGCTCCATGACTGGTCGTGAAGAGCGCGCGGGGCATATGGCTGCCGCGGTTCGAGAGCGCCCAGCGCCGTGTCGGTCGGGCGCGGAAGCCGAGGCCGAGCAGCCCGCTTACGAGTGGTGAGGCAGGAGCCAGCCGCGCAAGAACAGCTGAGCTCCATGACTGGTCGTGAAGAGCGCGCGGGGCATATGGCTGCCGTGGTTCGAGAGCGCCCAGCGCCGTGTCGGTCGGGCGCGGAAGCCGAGGCCGAGCAGCCCGCTTACGAGTGGGTGAGGCAGGAGCCAGCCGCGCAAGAACAGCTGAGCTCCATGACTGCTCGTGAAGAGCGCGCGGGGGCATACGGTCGCCGCGGCTCGAGAGCGCCCAGCGCCGCCATGGAGGGCGGGCGCTGAGGCCGGTCATCCTATTCACCAGTGGGCGAGGCGGGAGCCAGCCGCACGGCAGCAGCTGAACTGCGAGACTGCTCGTGAAGAGCGCGCGGGGCATACGGTCGCCGCGGCTCGAGAGCGCCCAGCGCCGCCATGGAGGGCGGACGCTGAGGCCGGTCATCCTACTCACCAGTGGGCGAGGCGGGAGCCAGCCGCAAGGCAGCAGCTGAACTGCGAGACTGCTCGTGAAGAGTGCGCGGGGCATACGGTCGCCGCGGATCGAGAGCACCCAGCGCCATGGAGGGCGGACGCTGAGGCTGGTCATCCTACTCACCAGTGGGTGAGGCGGGAGCCAGCCGCGCAACAACAGCTGAGCTACGAGACTGCTCGTGAAGAGCGCGCGGGGCATACGGTCGCCGCGGCTTCAGCGCCCAGCGCCGCCATGGAGGGCGGGCGCTGAGGCCGGTCATCCTACTCACCAGTGGGCGAGGCGGGAGCCAGCCGCACGGCAGCAGCTGAACTGCGAGACTGCTCGCGAAGAGCGCGCGGGGCATACGGTCGCCGCGGCTCGAGAGCGCCTATGCCGCCATGGAGGGCGGACGCTGAGGCTGGTCATCCTACTCACCAGTGGGTGAGGCGGGAGCCAGCCGCGCAACAGCAGCTGAGCTACGAGACTGCTCGTGAAGAGCGCGCGGGGCATACGGTCGCCGCGGCTCGAGAGCGCCCAGCGCCGTGGAAGGCGGACGCTGAGCCCGAACATCCTGCTCACCAGTGGGTGAGGCGGGAGCCGCCAGCACCAAGGATGCTGAACTACCGAGCCCACGAGTGGGACGCGGGCGTCTATCGAGATGAATTCGCGGCGTACGAGAACTCGGCATCGAGGGGAATGGCTGCCGACCTCGACCGTCATACTCACGAATGGTTGAGAGACATGCAGAAGCCTAGGACGCTGGATGATGCCGAAATACAGTCGATGATGGCAAGGCGGACAGGGGTCCAAGACCTACCACCCTTCTCGGGGGAACCGCTAGAGTGGCGCAATTTTGAAACACAATTCATCCAATCGACGAAATTGTGCAAGCTGAAAATGTCGAAAATGGACTCCGGCTACAAAGGCCTTGAGCGGACGAGCCTTTGACATGGTGAGCGAGATGCTGTCAGATCCGGAAAACGTTCCGGAAGTGATGCAGATCCTGGACAAAGAGTTCGGGAATCCTCGAGTCATCGTCAACATGCTGACTAATCGAGTGAGCAGGGTCCCGCAGCTCCCGGATAGAAGTGTGATTGCTGTTGTAGATTACACAACTCTAATCAGAAATACCGTGCCGTCACTCGAGAGTTACGGCGCGCAGCATCTCGTCTCGACGGCGCTGCTCGCGGAGATGGCGTCGAAGCTTCCCGGCTACCTCCAATGGAGGTGGATTGACTTAAAGGACAGTTTAAACGACAATTGTGTCACCAGTGTGAAAGTGAGGCCTGAAATTATCATAGGTCTAGACAGTGCCGAGCTAATAGTGCCGCGAAGGATTGCGCAATTCCGGCGTGATGGCGTAATTGTGAGTGATACGCCGCTGGGCCACGTTGCGTTCGGCACGTGCGCTCAACCGAAAGGCGGCGATGAAGCTGGACACTTCGTGGGGCACTGCAGCGTAACGGAGGGACCGCCGAGCGTGCCGCGGTTTTCATCGAGGACGAGACCGCCAAGGACAACCGCTCGGACTACGGGATTTGTCGATCGCTGCCAGAATCCCCAACGCCTGAAGCCCGAAGGAGAGTGTGAGCTCCGGGCAGAGAAGATCGTCGACGACGAGGCGATACGTGTGCGTTCTTCCCAGAGGCGCTCCTCCGGCGACGAGATGAAGGTTCTGCTACGGGGAGCCGCCACCGCCCGGCGGGCGCATGCGGGCATTCGCGCCGACATTCACGTGGGACATCCGGTGCGGTGCACAGCAGAGACTACACAGGATCAGCTGGTGGCATGACGACCCTGGTACAGTACGACACGGAGAAGGAGAAGATGTGTCTCAAGAAACAATGGCGGGCGTCACAACAGATGGCAGATGCTTTCTGGCGTCGGTGGGTACGGGAGTACTTACCAACGTTGGCGCGGCGCCCGAAGTGGAGGACCCCGACGGAGCCGATTCAGGAAGGAGACCTGGTACTCGTTGCGGATCCGAAGTTGCCGCGCAACACATGGCCACGGGGACGAGTAACGCGAGCGACTCCAGCAGCCGACGGGCAGGTTCGCGTGGTTCAGATAAAGACCGCAACAGGGACTTATACGCGGCCAGCGGCGAAGCTGGCGGTTTTCAACACAGAACGAGTCGAGACGTCCGAGGCAGAGTACAGCAGAGACTGCACGGTGGGAGTGTTACGTACGTCTCACGCTGAAGACGACAGCTGTTGATAGTTATATGTTATTTGTAATGATATAGAATTCGATGGTTTATTATACTTTGCATCCCACGAGTATTATCGGGCGGACCTTCAATAAAGAAACAGTCCGTGAGCCCCGACCGATTGTTAGAAAGGGGCCATAAATATTAAATAAGCCAAAAACGTCGCCCTTTGTTGGCCAGCGTGAGATGCGTCTATTCTCGAGAAGATGTCATAAATATTAAATAAGACAAAAGTGTTCCTTTGTTGGCCAGCGTGAGATGCGTCTATTCTCGGGAAAATGTCATAAATATTAAATATTCAGAAAGTGTTCCTTTGTGTAGTAAAGCGTGCGAACGAGCCTGGGATACGTTTCAGTTTTAGCCATAAAAACATAAACCGATGTTATGGCTAGGATTACCTATCTCCAGGAACGTTTCGTAATAAAACCCTAAGAAAGGAATACAGACTCGTGCGAACGTGACTATTCTCACGGCCGCAAAAGTAGGTACCAGAAAATTAATGTATAAAAGCACCGACTTGAACGTTAAATAAATCAGTTTAGACTTGAATCTCTTGCGTTTCATTTCTATCTCCCACCCTCCTGAAGCCGCGCCGGCTGCCTGAAATCTGGAGAAATGAGGCTGTCCGCCCACTTCAGATTGATGGCGTAACTAGTTACCTTACAAGTAACTGGGAGAAGATGGTCTAGTGAAGAGCGGAAAACCAATACACGCCCGTAGAGCGGATCGTCAGCGGAACTGGAAGCTGTCGTCTACAGCGATTATTAAAAAAAATGAATTCAAATTCATTTTTTTTATCGTTCCAGCATAAACATTTAAAAAATATATATTGTGCTTATAAGCCAATAGGCAAATGTTCATTTATTAAATTTACAAAAAAAAGCTTCAGTATTGACATATTTAGTTTCCATGACTTCACAGTACTAGTGGTTAGGAATTGTGACAATAAAAATTGTGTCATAAGTACATCATGGTCGACACACACATAACACGGTATTATTGATACAAAATCAAATATCAAACATTTCGCATCCATCCACATCAGCACCAAATCCGAAACAATCTTCTTCGTAGTATCAATCCGGTGGATTGGTTTGCAGCAACAGAATCTTGCATCTCGATCTCCATTTCTCTCGGTCCTCCGCAACCGTTTTCAGCTCAGCATAAGCGCTACAATTCATGTCCTCGAATACTTGCTGCAAATACTCCCGTCTAATATTATCCCGAAGCAATATTACACTTAATATGTATTCATATTCATCTCAATTTGTTTTCAGCCACTGTCCACTGCGTTTCTTTCGTCTTACACGGATTCAGGGCTGAACGATGATCTTCTCAGGTCACTTTTTCAGGCTCCATGAGAGACTCCAGCAAAGTCGCGATGACCCGGACTTTGAAAGATGTTGACAGTTGAATGTGGAGATAGAATCGTTTTTTTCTCAGCCCGATGGCGCATTCAAGGTAATATCTACCGTGTAGAAAAGTGGATGCGAAAGAAAACAGTTTAACAATATCATCACAAAGACAAACAAGTCAATTCAAATAACATCTTATAATTAACTCATAATTAATAAAAACGAAAACAAAAAAAAATGTAGTATTAGCAAAATGTTATAATAACTCGTGCGGCATTTAATATATAAACAAGTATTTTGTATTTCATAGTGGGTATAGTTAACTTTCCGAAAAATTTCGGGCCCAACATGAAGCATATAGTCACCGTAAATAGTCATTATAAAGTTATTACATATTACTTGACATAGTATTCGCCTTATCATAGACGGCTTTGCATTCCGAAGCTCTGCCGAGTAGGTTATAAGTAAAGTTCAAGGCGTCCTTCCAGGAAAGCCCGGGCCTTGTCGAAACTAGTAAAAGATATATTATATTTGAAGTAGTAAAATATATATAAGTATTTGAACTAGTGTAGACATATATAAAATAAAATTACATAATTATTCGTTTTCTTTTTTCTCATTACTGCTTTTGAGTTTATGGGTATTACGAGGATGATATTACGATTATGCTCGATTAAAAATAATGAATTCGTTAGTATTTATATTCTTATTCGTATTTTTCATTACTTTTCCTAATCACAGTCATATATCACAACTTTATTTATTTTCATAAATTAATTTAATTTCATATTTACTTTTCAAAGTTTTTTTCTTGTTATTATTTATTCATTATTAATTTGTCTTGTATTTTAAATGTTTTCCTTCATTGATGTTCAACATTTAATATGTATTTTTGGTTTACTTTATTTTAATGGAAAAACTTTTTTGAATTATTTTTTTTACTAATGTTGTACTACTACTGTTACGATTTACTAGTATTATGATTATTCGTCTTACGTGTTTTTACTATTAGTAATTTTATTTTTACTAGTTTTATTTCCTTGAAGTAATAAATAAATACGTTAGTTACTACATTTATCGGAAAAACTATTAAAACTTCAAGTATGTAATGAAAATAGTAACAGGTGAACGTAATAATATTTCTCTATTAGGTGCAGTGGGGGCGCAAGTGAAAATCACTGTTTTATTGCGTCATTTTTCACGATGGTATTCGGCCCAGTCGTTAAAGCACTCCCCCCTGTAAGCACAAACACATACAGAGCATCCATAAAACAATAAAATACAATGATTTCTCATAGTGAAACTACGAATACCTCCATTTTTGTGACAAAATGCTTAAATATAAAACAAGTATACCTGTTAAGCTTACTAGAATTGTACTGCTTGTACGGCCTTTTAGAAGAAATAGTTTGTTTTCCCACAACATTAGCTTTCTGACAATTTAAAATCTGATAATTATATGTTTGCCTAATTTCGATGTCCATATGCTTCACATAGAGAGTAGTTATACTAGGAGAAATAATTGCAAAATGATATTCTTACTTAAAAAAACTATCGACCTTTTTTCCTCTCTAAAATTAATCACCTTACTTATACGAGTACAGTAAATCTGAAGATTTGCATTTCATCATTTTTATAAGATCGGGTGATTAGCCTGTCGTTCTGGCGCCTGAACGAGAGATGGTACAACTCAAAATAACAACATAGAAGGGATTGTTTTGTAAAACCACGACGCAAACACTATAGATAAAATCTCCGTTACAAATAAAAAACTGCGTGCGTTGTAGGAAGGTTGACTCTAATGTTAACTCCAAGGATGACTTGAGAGAGAGCAAAGGAACTGGTTGTTAACAAGATGTTAATTGCTTTATTGATTCGAATGTTGTAGGTAATTTTCATATATTTACTCTAAAAAACGTAAAATTGTAATATCTAAATCTTCTACAAGACATTCTTCTAATATGAAGATAGAAAAAAGGCGAATTCGTTTCCTGAAATAATGAAATACGTTTTTTTTTTTTTTATTGTTAAAAAATATATATTGACATCAGCATGACATAGCTCTTGCTGACTGGTACCGCAAAACCTCGATATACAATCTTTCGTCTCTTATTTCTGTTAGCTTTTCGTACATTTATGTGTATATATTGACATTTTGGACAAGTCTGGTCACGGGAGTGACGTTAGTTATAGAGATCGCCATTTGCGGCGCTGGGTGTTACTGACCACGGTGCGGTGACAAGAGTCCAATTGAGGTTGGCCCGGCCTGAATGCTGTGAGTAGGTCCGGGCCTGAAGCTTGTAAAGTTATCGAAATATATATGTTAATGTGCTTCAGAAAAAGTCTTCGTGTTGTTAATCTGCTCCTCATCTTGCCACCACGAGATTAAATAACAAATCTTAAATTAGAGAGGAAGATTTTAATATAAAATTTATTTAGACATAATTTTTCAGCTTATATAAACGAAGTATATTTTTTTGTTTTTTGATTATTTTGATTATTATACAAAAACGAATCTTATGTATAGAACAATAGTACCTTATTTCTTTTAGTTGCTAATCATTTTATTCCAACCAAGCAACATAGAATATTTCGTCTAGAGGTCGTTTACAAAAAAAATGTCTATCCCATTTCACACTGAAGTGCGTTTCCGAATAGTAGATTAGATTCGGTGTGTGAAAAATTTACCTACATTTCAAGTCAGTGCATTCACTCGTATTTCGGGAATGCAAACAAACCGCGGGTGTGTCCGGTCTGTCGCACACGTGTGCGCGAAATTGCCGATTCGCGGTCCCAAAAACACATAAATAAAATGCTCGCCGGCAATCTATTAACCGCGTATAGTTAACGACCATTATTCCAACTTTTGCCACTCAGCTGGTACCATTAAGCGAGAGTCACACTAGGACGAATGCCAGCTAGTGGTTGAGGAAGCCTCTACTGTCAACCGTTGATCGGCTTAGAATGAGAATTATAAGGTATAATATTACAATATGATAATGTCACTCGATGATTGCTGGTACTAATGCCAGCGGATTACAGTTTTATGTGACTTACAATGTCTTATTAATAAATGGAGCATATCTACCAAATAGAGGAAAGGTGATGAAAAAAGATGGTTTCGGTAGTCGTGCCCAAAAACTGACAAACTGGGTGTAAACGGTTTTATATGAAAAAAAAATTGAAGGAAAAAGCTCAATTCGGATGGCATAAATGCAAATTGGATACGGAGGACATTTATAAAAATGATGCTGTGTATGTGACAATTTAATAATGATAGTAGGTGTATTTTTATCTTTATTATAAAGATTAAACCATATATATATAATATATACTTGGTAGATCAAGGGAAAGCAGAACAGAAATAGGGTGAGGCCAGAACAATGGCGGCTGAAAAAGTTTGTGTCGGCAGCTCGTGACGACTATTTGCTCCAGTAAGGTTATCATAAATGGTTTGATAATGTTAAAAGAGTTCCAATATCTTTCTACCCAGGAACCGTTAAGAAAAGGTGATAAATTCGGTTGAGACACGTTTTCCGGATTTCACAAGAGAGTACTAAATATAGTTGTCTTTTCACTACGCTCATGAACTCTTGCGGTCTTGTAAGTAATTGTAGATCGATACGTAGAATGTACTAGGCGGAGCTTCGGGATGCACAACGAGAGTCATGTCCGCTAAATTAAATTAATGTCGAAAACTCAAGTTTTTTGTAGATCTAAAATAATGATGATTAAAAAAACTATTGTATGTAACGTGATTGGGACATGGGTCCGGCACTGAGGATAAGTCGAAAAACCGGAGTTGAATTGGTACTGGTTTATTTGATAACACAACTCTTTTTATATCTAAGTTTGCAACATGAGTAAGCATTCTGTATTTTATAAAATTAATATTAATAAATTGATTTGCATACACCGCAAATTCCTAGATACCTGTTGTTTTAGACCTTGATACGTTCAATTTACATAGAGTGGCAAAATATTATGATGGTCAATGCCATGTGTCGTACCCGACTGTATGAATCAACAAATTCGAGCTAAGATAGGGATGGATTATAATTTGACCATTAATACTTTGAAGACTTTTGGATGTTTTATACAAAATTATTATGTTCAAATAACGTTTTAAACAGATTAATTTTTTACCTTTTTGTAGTCTAAATAAAATTAAAATTATCCTTAAAATTAAAATTTAACAACATCATTCTGTATTATTTTCTAATCGAGTGCAGCGATGCAAGATGAAAGAATTATGTGAGGAAAAAAGTTTGCTTTACCAATAGTTTAATTGAATATGATGGGCATACCATATTCAAGTAATAAGAAAATGTATTAGAATCAATAATTATCATAGTATTGCTGATAAATTAAATGTTACGAGTATATAGTATAAAGTATCACAATGATATATATTACCTGTTGTATTCATGGCGCAACAAAAATATACTTATTTAATACCAGCGCTTGCACAATAAAATGGAATTACTCTGTAACTATTACGAATAAACTAAGCCATTTGCAACTGAAAAATTGAATGTGAAATTAATGCAACCATCCGCGTTGCACCTGGAAACTGCACAAGTAGCCACCCCACGTGTACCTCAGGCGTTCTCGTAGTTAGGTCAGTGGTGAACCTCGGAGTACGGCTCACAGATAATGCGCTTTATTACCTTGCGAAAGAGTCAGGGTTCAAATCCCTCAAACCTTAAAATATTATTTTGTTATTTTAATGTATTATGTGTTTCATCATTTGTTATGCAAACACATTCATTAGTTTACCCACCAAACGTTGTTTTCCCTGAAAATTTTAAGCGTCAGCGATTTCGGAAAGTAAATACTGAATTCAGTCAAAACAGTTTCACATTTTCATTAATAAGTTGCCTACAAAAAAAAAACTTAGGAGTGTGTTCTAAAGATGATTTAAATTACGTCGTGAAATGTTTTTTTGACCTAGCGACTCCACCAAGTGGCACTTTATTGCAACAAAAAACAAGTGTAGCTCTATGTATTCTATGGTGTGCATATGTCTTGAATATATTTTGTGGTTCGGAGGTTTTTATATTTGCGCTATTACTGAATCATAAAGTCACCATAAATAAAAAACCCCATAGTCCTGTAATCTGGTATTATTCTTACCTTTTTCCTAAGTACGAGTATATATGTACCCCGAGCTCTGAGAAGATACAATGCATATTAGCGACAGCTCGAAGACGGCAAAAGGCAGATGTTGTATCCGAGGTATATTTTGACCAAACATGTATGACCCAGATACTGCAAGTACTTTTTTATGAGTATGCCTATGAATCATCATCGAAAAGGTCTATAATGAACTATACATTTATAAAGTCGGTGGAGCTTTGGGTACTGAATTAACTTGAGACGAGACAAGGATCATGGAAGAGATAGAAAAAGTTTAAAAAGGTTCCCATCATATTTCTAAGCCTACTATAAAGAACAATACTTCTTTAATCAGTTCACACGTGAATGTAATATATTTTTGGTTTGTACAATTTAATGCTTTTTTTATTCTTAAAGCTTTTTGTTAGCAAATTTAAATCAACCAAAAACAGTTTTAAACGAACACATGCAGTTCTTCGCCATCCCAAAAGCAACGATTATCATGGTATCTACACATGTGAGAACATCATCACTGTTTGCCGGTATTCTTTTGAGTGTTCTTGTGTAAATAGAATAAAAAAATAATTGCCAACTCTACACAGGTATAATGTGTCTGTGAAAATAGGAGCAGAGTCTGTACTACTACACTGGCTTGTGGTAGAACCACGCGCTATTGCACACAATGTGAAACCGACGCAAATAAAAAGCTCGCAAAGTCCACACCTGGCGAGTCCAATGGTTGATAAAATAAATCTGGCATATTAATGCGTACTCGATCTATCATAAAACATACGAAACGGTATCCATAAATACACATCATACGACCGATTCAATCCTAAAAAAAGAACTTTTTTTTTCATGTACAATGATACCATTCTATCTTCATACATCATATTGGATAACGGCATTAGAAAGTTACGTGTCATATGTTCTTTGTGATTTATAAGGAGTATAGTTGTATAAAGTTAGATTAAGTTAGATATAGAGAATAGAGTTATGGAGCTAACATCATCATCTTTCATAGGCTTTAGCATATGGTCGCCACAAATAACTGCCACAAAGTTCTTTCGAATGGCATGATTCAAGTTATATTTGTTCCCGTAGTTTCCCGATCACATACTATACATACTACATCTGACAAGATAAGAGACGTGGGACTTTACAAATAGGCAGCTGTATCTGAAGAATAGTTGGACATTTTAATTCCTCTATTTTTAAGGAGATCAGGTGATATACCGAACACTCCAGAGATACAAATAATTTCGTCCCAAGGAGCAGGTCATTGCATTAACTCGCGGTGTTTCTGAGTTTTATGAAATGAGTGATCATCAAAGCTTTTTGTAAGTCATATATACTCGTTTTAAATACTACAGAGCTTATAAATCAGGTATTAAGATACCAATTATTATGAAAATACAAATTATTCTAAAATTTACGATTTTGCAGGACTTTTCATTTTCCTAATACCATAAACTTGAATGGCATTCATAAACCTGTTTGCTGTGTAGAAAAGTAGCTGATGAAATTGTGCTCTTAAATTGACATATATCAACCGTGAAGGAAATGGTTTTAAGCCTAACTTGATGACACATGCAGGCGGGATCAATTACGAATGTTTGGAAGAGCAGTGGTAATGAAACGAGCATGACTTAATAAAGCGATTTAACGTCTCTGTATCATGGTTTGGAAATCAGACTTAAGAACTAAAAACTGCTGCACACTATAAATAGATGCAGCACTTAAGCATTTTAATACAAGCCCCCAATGCCATCTGATGGTATTTTTATTTATTAAATTACACTAGCTGACCCGGTGAACTTTGTTTCACCCGAAAGGCAATAAATGAGCAGATTTTGGATTTTATTAAGTTGAATTTTTCGGTACATATGATATCATATATTTGGTCTGGTTGAATTCTATTGCAGTAAACGACGAAACTTCAGCAAGTAGTTGTCAGCATTTCGACGAATAATCAAACGATATGCGTAATAATTCGGCGAGCTAACCTTCTTGGTAGTTTCTTCACCTGAAATTAAGACAATAGATTTGCTATTTTGTATGTGCAGCTAACATCCATATTTGTAGCATAATTATAAAGGGGTGAAGATAAATGATATTAAATCGTTTGCCGGTTATTTGTCAAATTTTCTCTAAACAAACATCTTAATCTTTAAGTCTGTTATTTTCCTGGTAATAAGCAGTGTAATTGGTCATTTATTGAAATCTAAAGCAAAACCGAGCACTGTAAAATGTATGTCATGACGGAATCAAAACTATTATAAAAACAAATATAACCCGACTTTCTTTTATATATATAGATATTTTTTAAATCGTACAAGTCGTCGTTTTGAATATATACCAACATTTTTGGTTAGCTGTCAAATGCTGCGCCTATCTAATTATTTTAATATTAATTTGTGTTTCCGCCTGCTGTCACCGTGGCGCGCAGTGCAACAATAACCTACGGACGCATTTTCCGCAGCATTTAGCGATTTAAATTTCGAATTCCATTAAAATGGGCGCTTATTCACGTTAATGGTTGAATTAATATCGCCCCGCCCGAGATGAAATATCACATTTTCTCGTTTTCGACAATAAAAAGTGAAATGAAAAAAGTTATTGCCTACTTAGCCATTAAATTGCAGGTAGTTACGAGTCTTAGTAAATAATAATACGAGATATGACTGCGCATTACGTTGACTCTCGATATAATATATTTCGTTTTATCTCTTTTTGGCGGTCGATATTTTATGGGTCAATAAAATTTGTTGCTTAATGTATTTTATTTTTTGAAAATTTAGTGAAATAAAAAACCTTTGTCAGGTAACTACCAATTACATTCACGTAGATTACGTAGATCTTATATTCACAATACTCAAATACTAAGCACGTACATTATGCACTGATCTTCGACGAAAAATTCAAAAAGTAAATTTTTAGCATTTAATATCAAGAGGTCATGTTTCTCTCTCAAAGTTTTATTTGTTTTTAACAGTTTTTAACAGTTTTTAGCAGTTTTTAACATAAATATAATATTTTACTGAATATGTTTTTATTGTTTTAATGAAAAATATTCGTTAGGTTAGGTTTGGTTACGTTTCGTTACGATTAAGCGCTTTGCTTAAGTTAGTTATTTTAGGATAAGTCAGAAGGAACAAGGTAGATGGTAACGTTACTTGCGAAAAATATTTGATTTTAAATGTATAATTAAATGTGGGTTTCAATTTTACGTTGTCGGAACCTTATTTTTTCTTGTCGGGGTTATGCGGTTTTCTTTCGGTAGACTACTGCGGAAACTTAAAGCATTAGCATAGTTAAATTATTTGTGATGTTCGCTGCACTCCTCGGAGAGAACGAATAAATAAGCATTATATGGGACGGGGATCACATAACACGTCCATTAGTAGCCCAAGACTAGTTATTACGTCAGCTGCTTATTAACTACAGCACTAGTACTTATAAATGCTTTATATTTTTTGTACAACTAAAAGCAATGTGGTTTAAAAGTGTTGAAATAAATTATGAAAGAAATAACTTTTAGATAAAAAAAAAAAAATTAATTAATATAGGAGAATATTGACAGAATATGATGGATCAATCTTATTAGATGTTTCTATGACGCTTGCAGTTATTATATATTGAATTCTAAATGAGACATATTAAGTACTTTGAAGAGTTCTTGATACAAATATAACAGTAATTTGGCGGCAGTTAGCTCCATCTTGAAAACGAAATCTGATACATTAAAAAAAATACACATCTTGATACTTCAAGATATGTAAATGAAGAGAAATTCGTTTGATAAACAATAACACTCATAGGTTCAACCTACAATCAATGGAACGCAGGCATAAGATTGGTTCACTAAGTCTTTTCTGCTAACTTAAAGAACTAATTCCTCCTGCACCCACCCACAACCGACAAACTCGTCTTACACTTGGCGAACATTTACACATGGTTAATGTGTGTCAACCAAAAACTGGCAGTTTCCAAATTTCCTTCCTTAATGACAACAGTAAGCATTGGAATGCTCATTCAGCGATTACCTTGTTTAATTCACTCGACAATGACTACTTGATGTAGCCGAAACATAAAAAAACTTTTGAACAGTTCTTACATACGTAGTTGTTGATTCATTTTATATGTTTAAAAATATTCTTTTAAATTATTTGTGTTTTGTTATGTATGGAATTGAATCATAAATCATTCGATATGACAGCATGTTCTGTACGGCTACAAAACACATTGTTAATTTTACAATGCGAAATTAAGTTATGACACAGATTACCTGAGCTTCACCCACGCTACAACAGCATTGAATAAAGCTCCAAAAATCATTACTCTGCTTTTCAAAAGATCCCCGTGGCACTCATCACGATAATCTATAATTGGATTATAAATAAGCCGATAGTATGTTTATAATGCCATTTGCGAAAAATCACTGCACGATACAATTTTTTTTTATCCAAACACACACTGCCGGCGGGAATAGCTCAATGCTCAAAGCGTTTGCTTTGCAAGCCTAAGGTCGTGGGTTTGATGCCTGGCGGTGACTAAAACAAAATAAAAAAATGTAATCGATTTCTGAGCTTCGAAATAACCGTGGTTGGTGTGAACATGATCCCTCACCCGTAAGATGCCAGTATTTATAGTCTATTCATTAAAATTGGTGTAGACGAAAGTCGTCCTGTGAAGACTTAATTAACCTAAAATCAAAGTAAATTCCTGTAATAATAAGGATGATGCGTGAATCTCGGGCTGTAGTCTATGACATTAGCATATCAACACTCCACGTGCAGCGCTTAGCCATTTGGTAAGCCTCATAAAGTTCCACAGATGAGACTTCAGAGTTACTATCACCATCTGTCCATATTCATTTTCTCCTGTATGTGTTTACATAAAAAATCTGCTGTGGTATTTTTAAATATTCTGGTAAATGAACGGTTGAATATATTTTTTTAAATCGGTTGATTTTTACTCCGTTAATATATAGAATAAATGACAACATCGATCGAACGATAGTACTCACCATAAAAAAACATCATGAAAGGATTATTGAAAATATTCACTGTTAAATTTGAATTTTCACTCCGGCCTAAGCCTAGTATCGCGCTATGGGATCGCATTCAGTCGCTGCATGGTGCAACCGGTCAATGAAACAGTAAAAATATTTATTCGTACCAATATGGAGCCCCAGCGATAATATCCTATACGGCCCACGCCAGTACTTTATTGGGGCCATAGGCGCAGATATTGGGAAGCTGAAATTTACTGGTAAATTAACTGAGCTACAAGAGCGGTTATGATCGTGAGTTATGTCCCTGAGTATAGACGGTAACTTTTCTCTTTCATATAAATATTCAAAACGAGAGTTT
Organism: Glossosoma conforme; assembly: GCA_022606575.1. Taxonomy (NCBI): domain Eukaryota; kingdom Metazoa; phylum Arthropoda; class Insecta; order Trichoptera; family Glossosomatidae; genus Glossosoma; species Glossosoma conforme. Next base: position 562,861 of record JAGTXR010000143.1, on the reverse strand, counting down.
TTTTAACTATTCCGCTTGGTTTATGAGCGGAAAAAAACGATGGAAAAATATTGCTAGTAATATGGTATTTATATTTTTAGCATTCGCTTTCAGATGATATTTATTATTAAGCAAACCATTGTGTAGTTTTTAAACATGGATCTCGATGAGATTATATTATTTACAGAAATGAGAACAAGATTTCATGCACTTTGCTTTCTTTCTGTGACTAATATTGCGTAAAGCTTTGAAACAGCTTACGTAATGAATAAAAGCACGCATACTCGTATGTCCTGCCGCCTGTAACAGAAATGTAAAATTTTCTTGCTTTTTATTTTCTACTGCTATTTCTAGGACTCCTGCACATCTAAATTCTTCGTGCACCTACCAACAGACTCATTGCACATTTGCTGAACAGCCATATACTGACCTGAAACACAACAATTTTTGATAAACGATTTAATTTTAAATTAACCAGAAGCCTTCGTGATACATTTCCAATATCTGTTTCCTCCTTTCATTCTGAATCACTCTATTGAAATGTATAATTGTTCAATTACAATTTTCTCAATTGTTACATAAAAATCACATATGGAGTGTTCAGCCGCCCGGGCTGTAGGTCATAATTACCTGCTATTTTATTATGAATTTTTCACATTAAAATGTATATAAAGAAGCGTTGGGCATCCTTTACCTAGCATCCTTAAGAAGTATGATTTAAATCCCCACCACAGTCAATTTTCTTGAACTTCGTTTTTTTTAATTTTGGTGATACTGAGCTCTTCTAAGGAGTAAATTTTGCAAGAGAACATAAATCAAAACTGGATTTACTGAAAGTCCCCAAGCTTTCGTTATCCTGTAGAACAGTTGACTGCAGGATATATTATTTTACAGAACTTTAACGATGCTGAACTATACTGAGAGTGGAAACTAGACTAAAGCTTCTTCTAGTTTTTGGTAGGTTTCTTTAAAAAATACTAAAGATTTAAATCAGTGACATAAAAATTTTAAATATTTTTTTACAAGTGTAATTTATTAGATAAGGCATTTCTACTTCAAATGAGTATTAAATACATTATTTACGATTGGTTTTTCACTTCATTTTCAACTAAAAATATACACTCTTTTTATACGTTTTAGTCATGTATACAAAATACCTGAATATCGATGCAGAAGTTTTCCATTAAAAACTTTCACGTTAAGGACGATTGTGCGAGACCAAAAGAAAAAAAAAAAAGCTTGGAAGTTGCGTCACCTAACAAGCAAGTATTTTAAACTGTGTGTTAACAGGTTTTCGTTTAACCGAAATAGTTCTTACTTTAAACATTCTCGTAAGTAATGAAGAATTAAAACTTCTATTTTCTGAGAACAAAAATTACTATTATACATTTAAAGATATGTGAACTTTTATGTCAAATAAATCACGTTTTTTATTACTTTCTTTAAACAGTCTTAAAATAAATAATTTAATTTAGCAATAAATTTAACCTACTTCTGTTTTTTTTTTGCGCAAGTTACACACAAGGTTAGAATATACGTCTGAAAAATATTTAAAGAACGTAGTAGCATATTCCATATCAGTCTCGTTAACCACTCTTATAACCCCGATGATTTCCCTGATGAAGTTTAACAGCAAGGGACCGTCAGAACTTGGCAGCAATTCAGGAAAAACCTTCCACGAAATGGAAGAGACTCTCAGGCGACAACACAGAATGCGTATCCTGTTCTCATGAATGATGCAATCCACGAGAGAGTGTCTCACCGTCTGTTGCATGCCTGGATCACAAGGACATGCATCGCAAGAAGAGAGTCCAAATCTTTATAGGAATTCTCTAAAAATTCCGTATCCGGTAAACGATTTAGTGAGATGAAAGTCCACGGAACTCGTCTTTTTCCATGTCAATAAGTTTTCGATGGATGGAAAGAAAGACTTAGTTATTCCTCCCGAAGTTGATTCTTGATACCTACGTATGTTAACGACCACAATAGTGTTTCGAAGAAAAATTACAAGTTGTTGTGGTAAAAACATGGTAAATAAATAAATATATATTATTATATTTTAATCATTTAGTTATTTTTCAATCAACAATTTGGCATAATTTTGTACTAAAGTGTACTATTTTTTTAAGCCACAAAAACGTTTTATTATATGTCCTGTAATGTTTGATTTTCGAGTATTTTATCCTATAATGTTTACGGTAAGTAATTTATAATAAAGCTCCGAAGGCCGTTTTTTCTTCTCCTACGATACTCCGTCCTCCTAATAAGCCAATAAATACTCGGGAGCTTAATTACCTCGATGGTCCAATGGCCTGAATCTAAATTACAACCTAAGACAAAAGGAGATACGGAGGTGGCCGATAGAAGAGGGTCGTATTTTTGGACAACGAGATTAAGGTGAGACGTAAGAGCTTGAAGATAATGAACTAAAGAGAAACTTCACTGAAATGTTTAGCCCTCGCTACGCGCTGCCAATAAATAATATAACATTAATTAACTTACCTGCAGTCTACTTTTAAATTAACGGTGTTTTAAAAATTGATAAAAAAAATAGCCCGTATACGCTTCTGTGCAGTGGCCACAAATTGTTCAGAGGGGACTCCCACTAGACTTATCAGTTGCTAACTGATCATAATCTGTATGAGCGCATCGTCAAGGAGACTAAACTGTCCTCCAGTGTGATGTGGGTGTGAGGCAGGTAAATTCCAGTCCATATGCGCACGGATCCATAAAAATTAGACCTCTCAGTATTTCTCTAACTTCTCATTTCTTTCTACAAAGAAGACTGAATATGAAAATCGATATACTCATATTTCGGATTTTAAAATGGATAAATCGTGAATGCCGAGCTGTAGTCAAATGCCATTGGTGGTTCGATAAACTATATTTTTGGTGTTACAAAATCAAGAGATGAGATTTATAATGACCATCTGGCAGTATTCTCTTGTATCTACTCAAATACAGAAAATAATTATTACTTGCATTAATAATATATTTATTTATTTATTTATTTATTTTTATACAGAATCGAAATTCCAATTTTGTACAAATATTTAGAAACATAGAGTATACATAAATATATAAATAGATAATTTAAAATAACATAAGAAGATGACACGTGTCAAAGATCACAGAGATCAAGTAGAACAATACCATCGACAAAAGAGGAAAAGGATGTAAGAAAGGATCGAGGTGTGCTGGTAGGCCATTTAGACGACATTGCCGTTGTAGCAAATTGAGTGCTAATCGACTGGGATCAAAAAACAATGGATGGCTACGAGCACGGGTGTACCTATCTGGAACATAGAAGTTAAAACATTCAAGAATCCCAGGGTTGTAAATTGAACCGTGAAGAAGAAGGAATAAATATAAACGTATATAATAATATATATGTTTATGTGTGTATATATATTTATATATATATATAAATCGCCTTACCAAGAAACACCCAGTAAAGTCGCAACTGGTCGTGCATTGGAGCTATTTAATGACACTTTGAGATACGTGTAATTTGAAATACAAGTAAGGTTACGGAATGAGTTATACTCTTATTTCGAGGTACCACTTTATTACAAAATATTCCTATTTTGTGAAATTACTTACATATTTGAATACAGTATTCAAATATTTAAGTAATTTCACAAAATATGAAGGTTTCGTAATATACTCGTAAATCTGCAATAAATTTGTAAAGGCCTTTGTGAGGTAAGCAACACACTGGCGGTCATGTCACCGACCGTCATTTATGGATGCTGTATTTTAAGACATAATTCTATTACGGGAATGGATAGGGTCTCAGTTAGTTAATAATTTAGCAAACTTTACTCGTTAAATTCAACCATTGCAATAAATCGACCATGAGTAGGTTTGTATACGCAACACAACGCGGCGCTAAGAAGAGCGACCAAACAGAAACAAAGGGATGCCATAACAATATACTAGGAGGCATCCAGGGCTCGTACTGAACGTGGCTGCTCGCAACAAATTTATATATAGAACTAAAAACATAAGCTTCTAAATTCTATATTCATAAATTCTCAAATATTACGAGTCAATTACGTATAAAGCCGGTCTCGCTTCCATAAAACTAGGCGTATTATATAGATCACGTCGGTATTTCAACGATAAACAACTTCTTCTTCTATATAAAGGCAAATCCGACCTATCCTTGAATACGGCAGTCGCCTTTTGATTGGAGCCCCAAAATACCTTCTAAGCTTAATTGACTCGTATCAAGAGAAGAGCAATTCATTTGATAAACAATGACACTCTTACGTATAACCTGCAATCAATGGAACACGTGCGTAAGATTAGTTCACTTAGTCTTTTCTACCGTTATTACCACGGTCGCTGCTCTTTGTAACTTAAAGAACTAATACCTTCTGCACCCACCCACAACCGACAAACTCGTCTTACACTTGCCGAACATCCATACACGGTTAATGTGTGTCGACCAAGAACTGACAGTTTCCAAAGTTCCTCTTTCCTACAATTTAGATCTCTACAAGAAACAAATAAATATACACTGGCAATCTCCCCAACCCACACACAAAAACGAACACAACACACGTTTCCCGAATGCAGCGTCCAGCCTTCCTGGGTAAGTGTCATAGAGTGCACTGGTCTTGACCGGCTGTGCTCTCCTACCATGCGATTTCATAAAAAAATATAAAAAAATTCAAGGTGTATAACTTCAATAGCTTATAACCTCTATCAAACGTCATGTATTGTCGGCTTCATATCACAAATTCTGTTATTCCATATTGAATATGAGGTCCCTGGCTTAAGCATAAAGTCGTCACAAGCCACCGTCATAAATCTATCTCATCCAATATAGTCGTCACCTCGTTCTATATAAGCTCTGCCTCCCAGAGTTCCGCAAAATACATTACATAAAGCCCAGATCCTTTATTGATGGTATATGTACTGCAGCGTTGGTACTACACACGAGTATATCTACCAATTCAAACATCAACAATATATATATTAGGTTGTCACAGGCTATGTATGGGTTAATAATTTTTTTCGAAATGAAATCGGTTCACCCTCTGTTTTTATGTGGTTTGGTCCAAGTAACTCACATAATAAATTTAATTGCTATTGGACAATGTTTTCTGATAGCGACTTGATGTTAAAGTTTTAATATAAAAAAAATTATGAAGGCCAAAAGGAGCTTTTGAAAACTTATTGTTTGTTCAGCAAATAAAACGCTGTTTTATCACTTTCTTACAAATATTAAGTAAATATTATGTAAATATTATTATCTATTACAGAAAATTTTAAAAATATATATTGCTTTTTATAATCAGGGCTTAGCTTTCGCGCGCCTTACAATTTTAGTATTGACATGTTCCGATGCAAGTCGCTATCTTTTCCCGTGGTTTTAATGGCGTGAAACTTTTGTTTACAATTATTTGGACACCTTTCACACAAAACGAGGGGATGAGCCTTGAAAAAAAATGAAAAAAAGATTTTTGGGACACCCTAATATATATATATATTTATGTAAACACATACAGGAGAATACCGAAAGATGGTGATAGTAATTCTGAAGTCTCATATGTGGAATTCTAAAACGCTTACCATGGTGCATATGGCTAAGCGCTGCATGTGGAGTGTTGATCCGCCAACGTCATAGACTACAGCCCGAGATTCACGAATCATCCTTATTATTACAGCAATTTACTATGAATGGGTGGTCTTCACGGGACGACGTTCGTCTACTTCCAATTTTAATTAATAGGCTATGAGTGACATTTTAAGGGTGAGGAATCGAATTCACACCAACCGGAACCTACTTTAGAGTTCAGAAATCGATTAAATCCTTTTTTTTAATCTCCGTTGGGGATCGAACCCACGACCTTTGGCTTAGTAATACTTGTATTTAAATGATGAAAATTTTACTGTTGTTCAATTGAAACATAAAATCAATTCAATATTTACAAAGACTTTGAAAAATTTACGTTAACATAAATAAAGCATTTATTGGCCATAAATATCGTAAAGTAGTGTTTCTATGCAAAAAAAATTGCTGAGTAATGCTGTATAATTTAAGTCACAGTTGTATTACGTCATATAAGATCGTTACTTCACTACGAAAAACTGCAGAATACGAGTAAGTTTATCATCATTCAGTGAACATATGTGAAGTTAATTGTTAATACCTGTACTAACTTCTGTTGTCGAGTATTCATTTCATCTCATCAAGAAGGCCAATTTGCAACGCTTGTTAGTATCCTCAAAATATTTATATGGCTACAAATCATGACAGATATCAAAAATCCAATGTAATATTGGGTTGCGATTTTTTACTATGAGGCAATAACTATGAAGGGACCTAAACTAATATTAAATCAACAGAATGCTGGTTTGAATTGCATGACCAAGTGAGCAGACACCGCATAAAGCGAATATAAAGTCAAATATTCGCAATATATTATTTAAATATTTAACTTTACCAAATCATAAGTGCCAAGAGATACTCATTATTATAACATCTGTTCATTAGTCTCGATTGCACTGAAGGCATAAAGTGAAGATTTATATCCTACTGGCGAACAATGCACGCTGAAATGAACCCCGAGCAAACCGTTTTAACCACAGTTCAACATCTGTGTTCAGCGGTAAATTAATGTTACATATATAACTAACAGTAGAAAGGTGCACAAAACTCCAGGTTATTTATAACAAGAACTTTCACGATCAAACGTATCACCGCGTTTTAAAGTTTTCGGGATAAAACTGACCACGTAATACACTTCCCGTTATAAAAACCCTACCTTATATTTGACCCTTCGCCCTTTGCGGTCCAACTCTGACGAAGTGAGAAGGGTTTTGCATAAAACATTTACAAATGTAGGTCTCTAAATAAGCACACAATAATTGAGAGAAACAAAATGTTTCTCAAATTATATACAAATTAGGATTATAAATGCAAAGTAGTTTTCAGTTGCATAAAATAATTTTGAACATCCATGTATACAAATGTAAATAATCATGCAGTTCTAGGTTCGATTCCCTGTGACATTGAAAAAATTGAAGTTTTTCATATTATTTTAAATGTTTAACTGGAATATTTGTTTTATACATTCAAATAAAATAGTATCAAAAGATTATACCTCGGAATCGAAAGCAGTAATAATTACTATGTTTATATAATTATACTTGCAAACACAATAATCAGTTTCTAATAGTATTTTTATAATCAATAAAGAAATGAAAATTGAAGCCATTTCTTGCGCGAACAGATTTCATCGCTTTTTTTTACCCGACATTTTGATTTTTAGAAACCAATCAATTGAAATAAATTTTTACACGATTTTTTACTTGCCATTCTCTTCAACTTATAACAATGTTTGCATACATAAATATATAGTTTAAAAAAAATTAGGCTACTAATATATTATTTTTTAGATAAGCGACATTTTAAAATTAACTTCTTAAGAAAAACGTGTATTGTTATATTGATTACTGACAATAGATAGCTAATATTGTTGTGTCATGTATTTCAGTAAAATTTGACTTTGCATTCGTTTTAATTAAAATATTAAAAGCATTTAAATACAATATTTTCAGTGCTTAAAATTGTCCTAGACGTTAATATGCATCCGCGTACGGAGATAGCCATCCTCTGAGGTCGGTGACCCTCGTAAATATTTGGGGCACTCTAGGTGCCGAGCAGTTCAAAGTTCCTGAAAATATTCCATAGACTGTCTCTCCTAAGATAGCAGGCCCACCAACATCACCCTGAAATAAATTAACAAATAATTAAATGACAAATATTATATATTGTGTATTAACATAGACATTTGCAGTCGATTAGTTATCAGTGAAATGCTTGAATGAAATGTCTAGTATATAAATGGGTAAAAATAATATTCCTAGATGTTATCAAAACCAAAGCATGTTGATAGTACAGTAAATTGTAAAATATTACAAAAAAAAATGGTATGTAAAGGAGTGTATATTAGATCAAAATCAATTTTATAGCGGATTTTATATTTCCGATGTTAAATTTGAAATATCAACTCACAGAACAGGCTCCAGTTCCTCCTAATGAAGTTCCTCCAATGCACATTTGGTTACTGGTCAATAACGGATAAGTTCTGATACACGAAGTTCTACTAACCACGGGCAGTCCAACTTCATTTAATGTAAGAGACATCCAAGGACTTGATATCTGGAAAATAGTAATTTGATGCTAATTAGCTTTTTGTTAAGCAGAGGATGTTATATTTACAATGACGAGACTATTAATGTATTTTTGTAATTTCAAAGTAATGTCAATCGATTTGTTGTTAACTACTGGCAAGTAGATGTTCATTGAGTTGTGACTAACATCATTTTAAAGACATGCTTTTTTAATATGTTTTAATACCTCAATTATTTATATTTAGAAATATAAATATTAATAATATCTCATTTATCCGAGAAAATCACGTCTAGGATTAATCAGCATTTATCAATCATATCACCAATAATATTCAAGCAAATATGCAAAGACTGTATTCGTACCAGCTCAGGGAGGCAGAGCTGACCTAGTATGAAGCGAGGACTATGGTGGCTGACGTAGCTTCATGGCTGCAAATCGTGTCGACCATATGTTTCAGTTAGAGTAACATATAGGTATATAGTGTGATGATAAAAAGTCCATATATTTGCCCATCATACTTTCTTAGGAGAAATATGTAATGCGGTACAAATCTTCGACATGATTTGATGTTAAAGTGTGTCATAAACTTAAGATAATTGTCAAATTAAATACATTTTATTATATTCTGTATTACTCACATTAGTTTTTCCCCAACCGGCTAGATTTAATATAGTACCAGGTAAAGGGTCGGCCAATGCTTCGTTTGCCAGTTCTTGGGCGCCATTCCAATACTTTTCTTCCCCATCGACCGTCGTCTCTTCGACAGATATGTCCTGCCCATTGCCACTTGAGTGTGCCTATTCGTTGGGTAGCATCCACTACTTGAGTTCTTCTGCGTATTTCCTCGTTTCGGATTCTATCTTTTAGCGACACTCCGAGCATGGATCTCTCCATAGCACGCTGGGTGACTTTTATTTTATGGGTAAGACTTGCTGTCAGATTCGACGTCTCTGCGCCATAAGTTAATACAGGGAGGATGCATTGGTTAAACGCCTTAGTTTTAAGGCATTGCGGAATTTTCGCTTTAAAAATGTACTTAAGTTTTCCAAATGCTGCCCATCCCAGTTGTATGCGCCTGTCGATTTCTTTTGAGAAGTTATTTCGCCCTAGTTGTATTACTTGTCGTATAGTCGTTTACAACCTCTATTTCTGTTCCTCCAATGGAAATAGGATCGAAGGTCTGTGAAATATGACTATTAATCATGGCTTTTGTTTTATCCATGTTCATTTTCAGACCAATTTTGTTCGACGCTTCATTGAGGTCGTAGAGCATGTCTTGGAGCTTGTCAGTTGATTCGGCTATTAGCACTATGTCATCTGCAAATCGGAGGTGAGAAATGTACTCTCCGTTAATATTTATTCCACATTTTGTCCAGGATAGCAGTTTAAAAATATCTTCTAGGGCGTTTGTGAAGAGTTTTGGAGATATAACATCTCCTTTTCTAACACCTTTGTTTATAGAAATATTGTTAGTGCTATCATGGAGCTGGACCATCATTGTTGCAGATTTGTATAGAGATTTTATTATCTCTATATACCGATAGTCTATTTTGCAGCGTTGTAGTGAATCTAGCACTGCCCAAGTCTCGATTGAGTCAAATGCCTTTTCATAGTCTACAAAGGCGAGGCGGAGTGGCTGATTATATTCTTCGGTTTTCTGAATGATTTGTCTTAGCGTGTGGATATGATCAATTGTACTAAAGCCTTTCCTAAACCCAGCTTGCTCTCGAGGTTGGAATTCATCAAATCGACCCGTCAGCCTGTTTGTTAAAATTCTGGAGAATACTTTATACACATGGGAAAGAAGGGAAATGGGTCGGTAGTTTTTGAGCAGTGATTTATCCCCTTTTTGTGGAACAATATCACAATACTCGTACTCCATGTCGCCGGGGTTTCTCCATGTTCTATTACCTTGTTGAATAGTTTTTTAAGCTCTTTCAACAGAGGGGTTCCTCCTACTTTCAGAAGCTCAGATGTAATTCCGTCTTCTCCAGGGGCTTTTTTGTTCTTAAGTTGTTTTAGGGCCGATTTAATTTCGAATATACTTATATCTGGGATGTCTTCAGACCAGTGCTTTGTGAGAGTAGCCCTCTTGTCGTCCGCAGATCTGTCATTAGGACCTGGCATCGTAGATGAATACAATAACCCGTAGAAATGTTCTATTTCCTTTAGTATATCATTAAGATTTGTTGTTATCTTCCCATCGTGTGTCTTTAGTTTGGAAAGTTGGGCCTGTCCTATAAAGGTGTGTCTGCTAAATGCATTTGACCCTCGGCCTTGTGCAACAATCTCCATGATATACTCGGTGTTTGAACGACGAATGTCAAATCTCATGGATTTTTTCACTTTTTTGTTCAGGGTATTGTAATCTTGGATGCTTCTGCTTTTACGACGTTCGTCCATAAGAGCTATCGTTTTGTCTGAGAATTTTGACCCTTTTTTCTTTTTGCACTGCTTGATGACTTTTTTGGCAGTTTCTTTAATGCCATTAATGATTCTGTCGTTAAGTTTGTTGACTTTGTCGGTGTCATCACTATCTTCCAGTGCTGCGAATCGATTTTGTAGTTCAAGCTGAAAAGTTTCCTCAAGCTTGCTCTGAACATTTAACGGACGTATAACTCTTTCTTTTATCAGCTTTTTCCTTTCCAGTTTGATGTCTAGGTGCACAGTACTTCGAACGAGACGGTGGTCACTTCCGGTACTAAAGCATTGCATCGCTGAGACATCAGTGACTATGTTTTTCTTATTAGCCATAATAAAATCGATTTCGTTCTTTATGTTGCCATCCGGGCTTCTCCAGGTCCATTTGCGTTTTGGTTTTTGTTGAAAAATGTGTTCATGCAAAACATTTTGTTAGCGTGTAGAAAGTTTACCAGCATCTGCCCTCTGTTATTTCGGAGTCCGGTTCCATATTGTCTTATAAATTTCTCGTTTCCACAGCACTTTCCAATCTTAGCATTAAAGTCTCCCATAACTATGCAGTAATGTGTCTTATCGTATTGTAGGGCATTTTCGAATTCTTCATATAGAGCTTCTATTTCTTCATCGGTATGGCTAGACGTTGGGGCATATACTTGCACCACTCGTAAGGAGTATCGGTTCGATAACTTAAGCGTCAGGTATGATACTCGGGGGGATATACTATTAACTTCGGTGACGTTATTGGCAATTTCCTTGTTGATAAGGAAGCCAACTCCACCTTGAGAGGTTTGATCCCCTTCTCTATAGTATAAGAGATGTCCTGAGTTGAGTTTAATCAGACCTTCTCCTTCTCGTCTAACTTCGGCCAGCCCAACGATGCTCCATTTGATTCTATCTAGTTCCTCTTCCAGTTCTACGATTTTTTCATCTAGTCTCAATGTTCTCGTGTTGTAGGTAGCAATAAATAGTCGTCTGTGGCAGCCTGCAGTAACCCAGTGATTCTTAGCACCCCCCGCCCCACCGTTACCATGGCTTCTGCCGTGGCCAGGAATAGCGAAGCTGCTGGGAACTAGGGGCCGGATCTTTTGTTGTGTTTTCATTCTGGGTTGTTGGCTTAAAACGCCACGCTTGCCAGGCGGCTTGGCGACTTTATGGCCGGTTTACACCGTGCCTAGTTGAAGCTGGGAGAGTTCTTTTGATAACTCTCTCAGCCCTCCTTTCTCCCGTCAGTTCATCACGTCATATCGCCAAAGGGATTGGTTACCGCAATCTTGATGTGACATGACTATGTAGGGCTCACCACGTACAGGTGGGAGTGGAGTTGATTGTGAGAGGCTATAAACTGCCGTTTTGATAGCAGTCGGTAGGTGCGCATCACCACCCAAGAGTCCCTTCGTAACTTAAGGAACTAATACCTCCTGCACCCACCCACAACCGACAAACTCGTCTTACACTTGCCGAACATCCATACACGGTTAATGTTTGTCGACCAAGAACTGACAGTTTCCAAAGTTCCTCTTTCCTACAATTTAGATCTCTTCAAGAAACAAATAAATATACACTAGCAATCTCCCCAACCCACACACAAACACGAACACATCACGCGTTTCCCGAATGCAGCGTCCAGCCTTCCTGGGTGAGTGTCATAGAGTGCACTGGTCTTGACCGGCTGTGCTCTCCTACCATGCGATTTCATAAAAATATATATTAATTTAAGGTATATAACTTCAATAGCTTATAACCTCTATCAAACGTCATGTATTGTCGGCTTCATATCACAAATTCTGTTATTCCATATTGAATATGAGGTCCCTAGCTTAAGCATAAAGTCGTCACAAGCCACCGTCATAAATCTATGTCATTCAATATAGTCGTCACCTCGTTCTATATAAGCTCTGTCTCTCAGAGTTCCGCAAAATACATTACATAAAGCCCAGATCCTTTATTGATGGTATATGTACTGCAGCGTTGGTACTACACACGAGTATACCAATTCAAACATCAACAATAAATATATTAGGTTGTCACAGGCTATGTATGGGTTAATAATTTTTTTCGAAATGAAATCGGTTCACCCTCTTTTTTTATGTGGTTTGGTCCAAGTAACTCACATAATAAATTTAATTGCTATTGGACAATGTTTTCTGATAGCGACTTGATGTTGTAGTTTTAATTTTAAAAAAATTATGAAGGCCAAAAGGAGCTTTTGAAAACTTATTGTTTATTCAGCAAATAAAACGCTGTTTTATCTCTTTCTTACAAATATTAAGTAAATATTATGTAAATATTATTATCTATTACAGAAAATTAAAAAAATATATATTGCTTTTTATAATCAGGGTTTAGCTTTCGCGCGCCTTACAATTTTGGTATTGACATGTTCCGATGCAAGTCGCTATCTTTTCCCGTGGTTTTAATGGCGTGAAACTTTTTTTTACAATTATTTGGACACCTTTCACACAAAACGAGGGGGTGAGCCTTGAAAAAAATCGAAAAAAAGTTTTTTGGCACACCCTAATATATATATATATATAATATAATCTAATATTTATGTAAACACATACAGGAGAATATCGAAAGATGGTGATAGTAATTCTGAAGTCTCATATGTGGAATTCTAAGACGCTTACCATGGTGCATATGGCTAAGCGCTGCATGTGGAGTGTTGATCCGCCAACGTCATAGACTACAGCCCGAGATTCACGCATCATCCTTATTATTACAGTAATTTACTATGAATGGGTGGTCTTCACGGGACGACTTTCGTCTGCCACCAATTTTAATAAATAGGCTATGAGTGACATTTTAAGGGTGAGGAATCGAATTCACACCAACCGGAACCTACTTTAGAGTTCAGAAATCGATTAAATCATTTTTTTTAATCTCCGTTGGGGATCGAACCCACGACTTTTGGCTTAGTAATACTTGTATTTAAATGATGAAAATTTTACTGTTGTTCAATTGAAACATAAAATCAATTCAATATTTACAAAGACTTTGAAAAATTTACGTTAACATAAATAAAGCATTTATTGGCCATAAATATCGTAAAGTAGTGTTTCTATGCAAAAAAAAATGCTGAGTAATGCTGTATAATTTAAGTCACAGTTGTATTACGTCATATAAGATCGTTACTTCACTACGAAAAACTGCAGAATACGAGTAAGTTTATCATCATTCAGTGAACATATGTGAAGTTAATTGTTAATACCTGTACTAACTTCTGTTGTCGAGTATTCATTTCATCTCATCAAGAAGGCCAATTTGCAACGCCTGTTAGTATCCTCAAAATATTTATATGGCTACAAATCATGACAGATATCAAAAATCCAATGTAATATTGGGTTGCGATTTTTTACTATGAGGCAATAACTATGAAGGGACCTAAACTAATATTAAATCAACAGAATGCTGGTTTGAATTCGCATGACCAAGTGAGCAGACACCGCATGTTATGAATATAAAGTCAAATATTCGCAATACATTATTTAAATATTTAACTTTACCAAATCATCAGTGCCAAGAGATACTCATTATTATAACATCTGTTCATTAGTCTCGATTGCACTGAAGGCATAAAGTGAAGATTTATATCCTACTGGCGAACAATGCACGCTGAAATGAACCCCGAGCAAACCGTTTTAACCGCAGTTCAACATCTGTGTTCAGCGGTAAATTAATGTTACATATATAACTAACAGTAGAAAGGTGCACAAAACTCCAGGTTATTTATAACAAGAACTTTCACGATCAAACGTATCACCGCGTTTTAAAGTTTTCGGGATAAAACTGACCACGTAATACACTTCCCGTTATAAAAACCCTACCTTATATTTGACCCTTCGCCCTTTGCGGTCCAACTCTGACGAAGTGAGAAGGGTTTTGCATAAAACATTTACAAATGTAGGTCTCTAAATAAGCACACAAATAATTGAGAGAAACAAAATGTTTCTCAAATTATATACAAATTAGGATTATAAATGCAAAGTAGTTTTTAGTTGCATAAAATAATTTTGAACATCCATGTATACAAATGTAAATAATCATGCAGTTCTAGGTTCGATTCCCTGTGACATTGAAAAAATTGAAGTTTTTCATATTATTTTAAATGTTTAACTGGAATATTTGTTTTATACATTCAAATAAAATAGTATCAAAAGATTATACCTCATAACCGAAGCAGTAATAATTACTATGTTTATATAATTATACTTGCATACACAATAATCAGTTTCTCATAGTATTTTTATAATCAATAAAGAAATGAAAATTGAAGCCATTTCTTGCGCGAACAGATTTCATCGTTTTTTTTTTACCCGACATTTTGATTTTTAGAAACCAATCAATTGAATTAAATTTTTACACGATTTTTTACTTGCCATTTTCTTCAACGTATAACAATGTTTGCATACATAAATATAAAGTTAAAAAAAAATCTAGGCTACTAGTATATTCTTTTTTAGATAAGTGACATTTTAAAATTAACTTCTTAAGAAATACGTGTATGGTTATATTGATTACTGACAATAGATAGCTAATATTGTTGTGTCATGTATTTCAGTAAAATTTGCTTTGCATTCATTTTAATTGAAACATTAAAAGCATTTAAATACAATATTTTCACTAAAATGTTTTTAATTTTTCAGTGCTTAAAATTGTCCTAGACGTTAATATGCATCCGCGTACGGAGATAGCCATCCTCTGAGGTCGGTGACCCTCGTAAATATTTGGGCTACTCTAGGTGCCGAGCAGTTCAAAGTTCCTGAAAATATTCCATAGACTGTCTCTCCTAAGATAGCAGGCCCACCAACATCACCCTGAAATAAATTAACAAATAATTAAATGACAAATATTATATATTGTGTATTAACATAGACATTTGCAGTCGATTAGTTATCAGTGAAATGCTTGAATGAAATGTCTAGTATATAAATGGGTAAAAATAATATTCCTAGATGTTATCAAAACCAAAGCATGTTGATAGTACAGTAAATTGTAAAATATTACAAAAAAAAAATGTATGTAAAGGAGTGTATATTAGATCAAAATCAATTTTATAGCGGATTTTATATTTCCGATGTTAAATTTGAAATATCAACTCACAGAACAGGCTCCAGTTCCTCCTAATGAAGTTCCTCCAATGCACATTTGGTTACTGGTCAATAACGGATAAGCTCTGATACACGAAGTTCTACTAACCACGGGCAGTCCAACTTCATTTAATGTAAGAGACATCCAAGGACTTGATATCTGGAAAATAGTAATTTGATGCTAATTAGCTTTACGTTAATCAGAGGGTGTTATATTTACAATGACGAGACTATTAATGTATTTTTGTAATTTTAAAATAATGTCAATCGATTTGTTGTTAACTACTGACAAGTAGATGTTCATTGAATTGTGACTAACATCATTTTAAAGATATGCTTTTTTAATATGTCTTAATACCTCAATTATTTATATTTAGAAATATAAATATTAATAATATCTCATTTATGACAGGAAATCTGAGAAAATCACGTCTAGGATTAATCAGCATTTATCAATCATATCACCAATAATATTCAAGCAAATATGCAAAGACTGTATTCGTTCCAGCTCAGGGAGGCAGAGCTGACCTAGTATGAAGCGAGGACTATGGTGGCTGACGTAGCTTCATGGCTGCAAATCGTGTCGACCATATGTTTCAGTTAGAGTAACATATAGGTATATAGTGTGATGATAAAAAGTCCATATATTTGCCCATCATACTTTCTTAGAAGAAATATATAATGCGGTACAAATCTTCGACATGATTTGATGTTAAAGTGTGTCATAAACTTAAGATAATTGTCAAATTAAATACATTTTATTATATTCTATATTACTCACATTAGTTTTTCCCCAACCGGCTAGATTTAATATAGTACCAGGTAAAGGATCACGTGCACCTGGATTAACCAATCGAATGAGCTTAGCATTGGCACTGAGAACGATCTGCGCGTTTAAATCAAAGCTTACTACTGCAGCATTATAGTCAAGAGTGTTGGTGTTGAAATTGGGATTTGGAGTAAATGTACCAACTTTAAGAAGTTGTCCTCCGTAAGACATGTCAGTTGAACCAACTCTGGCATGCATTAAATTGAAATGAATACCTCTGAAAAATAAAATAATAGTCAGATAAATCAATTAGTTAGTTAAGGAAAACTAATCGAGAAAAACAGATCAGTCAACTCCATTATCTTGAATATTTCAGAAAATAATTATATTTCTAAAAATCAATGTTGATATGTCATATTTATATATTACTTGATAAACCTTGGTTTATTGTAAATTACATTTAAATGCGCAATTCAAAAAACTACACGTGCAATCAACATACGAGTATCTGGAACGCACCTACACTCTAAGCTTAATAGAAGCTCTAGTATGCATTAAAGTAAACAATGTGCCATTTAAAAAAAATACACAAATCAAAACTGACGATCAAGATGAAATATCGGAGAGCCTTTCATTCTTAAAAAAACGAGACTTTTTTCCTCAGGTATTTTTTAGAAAACTTCACGAGTGTTATGACATCACACCGTCCTTAACTGTTGGACGTTCACGACTGTTACCAAGCTTGGGTTATAATATGAATTGATTCATTTTATTGTACTTAAAAACACTGCCTTATCAATTTATGAATATTTACTCACGGGTTGCAGGTAGCTGCTGTAAGCAAATACTTTGTGCTTATGATGCAAGCGCCGCAAACGTGAATGACATTATTATGAATCACATACTGCAGAGATGCCATGAAAGGTCTTTGGGCGATACTCACAGGAACCCCTACAATTATTCTTCCATTTGGATGAAGGTTTTGCGCCAGTATCAACGAAAAACCTAAAAAAATAATAGATTAAATAGTTTTCTTTTCACAAAATGTATCATATTCTTCTCTTCTTCTTCGTGTCAGCGACGTCAAATTATTTTTTCCCAATATCTGGCAACATCGATAGCTCGTGTGTTGCCCAGCATTAGGTCCTGAGATGTGCAACTTGTTGGGCACATGGAGCAGCATCGTAGGTGTGAGGCGGTCTGCAGGTCTCCACAGTCGCACAATAGTGTCTCTCCCTGCCGAAGCATTCCCCACCGCTCGAGGTTGTCCTTTGTTCTACCAACTCCGGTTCTTAATCTGTTTAGGGATTTCCAGGTCGGCCAGTCAAGGCTCTTGCCAGTTGGGATGCCTTCCTTTGGAGTAATGAAATCCTCTGGTGCGATTTGTTGCCAGAGTTGGAGTCTCTCATTTTCAGGGCCGGATGTGAGAGGTTGTGTGGATTTCAGAAAGCTGCTTCGGGACTTCAATCTTGGTGTTGGGGGTATCTGATTATACAAGCAGTGGGACGGTTGGTTGATTGCCTTACGCATTTCTTCGGCGCATATGACTTTGCGTCTTATGTTCGGTGGTGCGATACCAGCCAAGGGGTATAGTTTAGAAATGGGTGTTGGTTTGAGGCAGCCTGTGACGACTCTGCATGCATCATTCAGGGCAGTATCCACTTGATTACAGTGGGCTGATCGACCCCACACTGGTGCCGCATATTCTCCGGCTGAGAAACAAAGTGCTAAAGCTGAGGTACGAAGAAGGGGTGGTTGGGCTCCCCAGTGAGTGCTGGTCAGTTTGCGGATGAGGTTGTTCCTTGTTGCAACTTTCTGTTTGGTGTTGCTGCAATGACGCCTGAAGGTGAGGGTGCGATCTAGAGTGACTCCGAGGTATTTTGGATGGTCGCTATGTTCCAGTACTCTACCTTCCCACGTGACACGAAGCTTTCTGTTAGCTTCCCTGTTTCTAAGGTGGAAACAGCAGACTTGTGTCTTTGATGGGTTAGGTTTGAGATGGTTGGTTTCGTAGTAATGGGACATCTCGTTGAGTCCCTGGCTTAGGATGTCCTCAACTTCTTCAAACGTTACTGCTTGTGCTGCCAAACCTAAGTCATCCGCATATATGAAAGATTTTGTGTCTTTATCATATTTAAAATACTCGTATTTACTTCTCAACACTGTTAGATAATTATTGACAGATCTATTAAAATTTGATATAACATATTTACAAAATTCATCAACCAGCATGTCACTTAACACATTGGAATGTCACATACAATAAATTCAGTACTAATCTGAATGAGGCTTCGTTTATACGGAAAATATCCTACTTTTAAAGTGATGATAATAGGATATGGCGTGTTTTCACCCTTCAGTTTGATTTAAATATATATTTTCAATATAGTATACTCCTGCATTTGGATAAATAATCTCACTATTAGATGTTGGAATATAAATCATGAAATTTCATTTATTCATGTTTTTGAAAGTGTTA
Source organism: Glossosoma conforme (assembly GCA_022606575.1). Lineage (NCBI taxonomy): Eukaryota > Metazoa > Arthropoda > Insecta > Trichoptera > Glossosomatidae > Glossosoma > Glossosoma conforme. Next base: position 543,971 of record JAGTXR010000143.1, on the reverse strand, counting down.
CATATTAAATAACTACTTAGATGTTGTGGCTTATGGGTTGAGCCGTGTGTGATGAACTTTTTTCAACCAATATTTCGACCGCCATTGCAGGGGTCTTTTTCAGGATTAATAATTTATTTAGTTTTGAGTTGGTTTGTTCAGATTATATATTTCTTTTATGAGAAGTTATTTTACAACTTAGATTTTCACGGCCAGATTTGATATTGTGGTTTTTTGGGTTTAGCCGTGTGTGGCGAATTTCTGTCAACCAATATTTCATATTATGTATAAAATACGAGGATATGGAATATTCAAATTGATAAATTAAATTATTGTTACCTTCCAATTATATATATATTTTTTTAAATATTGTATATGTTATTGATGTTTTTACCATTCATTCTGAACAATAGTTTTGTTAGCTGATAATTATATTATATAAATAATTATAATTTCAAAATAATATATTTTTTTTGTCCTAAAATAGATCACACTATCATATTACAACTTTTTAAATATCAAATATTAGTGATCGTTTTTTACTGAATAGCTGTGGAACCATAGAGTGCCAAAATTTTTGTTTGAATTTCTCAACATTATTTTAGCGCTTCGTGTTAAACAATAAATAAAAATAAAATATTTAATTACTTTTATATTTTTATAATTAAAAAAAAAAGTTTGTTTAATTGACGTACCTGAAAAGCAAAGTAGAATGACTAACCCAACAACTGAATTTGGAGACATGTTTAATGTTAATAATTTCAACGGCTTTTAATTCTAAACGACAACTTTCCTTATATTTATACTACCTACTTTAATCTTCCTCGCATATGATAGTATATTAATATAAGAAATGTCACAATAGAGCGATAAAATATTTATTTAATATTTCAGAATGAAATATGCTTTTGTTTTTGCATGCGAAGTATGTGTAATGTAATAAAAAAACTTCTCTTTGCTTTATATTGTCAATAATAAATAATACGTGACGCATGAAGGAAAAACAAGCATTATATTTCATATCCTTTTTACTTACTTTAAATGTTCTGATTCAGAACTGAGTAGCGGCAATTCGCGATGACCGTACATGGGAAGATGAAACATATTTATTTAAATCCATCAAAATGACAAACTATCTAAAGTTCAAACATTCATTCCTTTTTATTCGCGGTGCAATTCACAACCCTGGGAATATTGAATGTTTTAAGTTCTACGTTCCAGATAGATATACCCGTGCTCGTAGCCATTCATTGTTATTTATCCCAGTTGATACTTGTGGAGCTTCGAGCACTCAATTTAGTACAACGACAATGGCGCTTCTAAATGGCCTACCAGCACACCTCGATCCTTTTCTTACATCCTTTTCCTCTTCGGTCGATAGTATTGTTCACCTAAATCTCTGTGATTTTTGACACGTGTCATCTTCTTATTATTTTATGTTTTTTTTGTATGTATTGTATGATTATGAATACTCTATGTTTCTTATTCTTTATTATCCTATGTACTTTGGAACTGCGGCTTAGCTAAATAAATAGAGTAAATATTTTATTGAGCCGTTTGTTACCTATAGTTTGCCAGTAAGTTTCAGTGGTAACTTAAATAATTTTTCAGTAAATTAAGTTAATCGGCAATAGATTAAATATTTTTTTGTATCCACTGTGTCAGTTACAATGTGGGCAGTTATAAAATTAAAATGTGAGTAATATACTTAATTTTGCCAGTAACTAATATGTAATGAATGAAAAATTGAAACTTAAATAGAAATCTAACCCAACTAACGTTACGTATCATAATGTTAATTTAAAAAAAAAAATTAATAATAAGGAATACACGAATGTCTTTTTAAAGGATGTTTTTATATTTTATGAAATCCTACAAATAGGAAAATTCTTAAATACTTCTTTGCTTAGCAATATGCAACTTCAATATAATTTATAATTGCATTCATTGACAGTGAGGATCTAACTTATCAATATTGTATGAGCTAACAATTGTATCAAAACAACTTTCAGTTAGTGCAAGAGGTTATCGAAGAAAAACAAATTACTTTTTTTAATACAAACATTATTATTTGGTTCACAACTTAAAAACAACTACAATAAATAGTAATTACTCTTGTATAATGAAATTCAGTATGGTTAAATTAATGCTATATTCCCGTTATGCCACTGATCCAGTCTCTGACCACAGATATGTTAGAGAAAACTCCTGGTATGTTTGGAGAAGAGCAGCTATTGCCTCCAGAAACTAAACCAAATAGAAGTCCATCATGTACAGCTGGACTACCAGAATCTCCCTGAAAAAGATTGTTAATCTAATTAATTTGGATAAAAAAAATGTTTTTCTACAATAATTGCTGTATATTTGGAAAAAATAGATAGAACAAGTTATTTTTTCACAGTTCTGTAAGCTCAGGTTGTCTTTGTCTTGTATCAGAACACCTGCATACCTGTAGGTCCATATGGGAACATATAATACTCTCGAAAACTTCCAATTCAAGTGCCCGCGAACTTGCATAGACTGCAGCTGTAGTACCAAAGAAACATTTGGGTGTTCAACGATCAACATTTTTAAGGAAATTGGATGATCAGCCCAACGCCCCCGAAGCATGGCATTTTTTTGTTTTGTCCTTAAGGGGTGACTCAACCCTACCAGTTGTATGTGTAGAGAGATATATACATGTATAGAACTCATATTTGATTAAACAAATTTTAAAAATTAAGTTTGCTTGGAATTTGAACCGCCTGCATCTGAATGACAAACAGACGCTTTTTAAACTAGACTTTGCCACCCAGCAATATAAATTACAACCTTAGTAAAATGTTAAATAAAATAAACATATAAAATTAAATGTTACGTGAAGTTATGTAAGTACTTACATAACAAGCTCCTGTGCCTCCTTCTGGGGTTCCTCCCAGGCACATATGAGTCTGCATCAATGTTGGATAGACCTCTTTACAGGCTTCGTAATTCCACAAAGCCAATTCTACTTCGTGAAGGTTTAATGGCGAAGAAGTCGAGCTGTCTTCCTGAATTTTCAAATTATAATTCAGTTTAATACATGCATACGCTTAAATACACTTTCTTTAATCAAAATTAATAAACATCACAAATAAAAAAGAGAAATTTTGTGTCAAATTAAAAAAATATCTACTTGTTAAAATTTAAAGAATCTTAAATAGTAAGCTCCTTAGAAATAGAGCCTTAATCGTTCACCCAACACACAATAATAATGATCCTAAGTATTTACTACGATTATGTGACAAATAATAATTGTTATTCCAGGTAATAGATGAAACAGGGGAAATATAATATTAATCTCACCAGTATGTAAAAATCTATGTACTATGCTTAGACTATAGTTTTTATATATTTTTAAAACACTTATATACTTAATTTGAATTAAGTACTTTAGTCTTTTTTATGTAAACATATACAGGAAAATACCGACAGATGGTGATAGTGATGCTGAAGTCTCATTCGTAAATTCTATGACGCTTGCCATCTTACATATGGTTAAGCGCTGAATGTGGAGTATTAATCCGCCAACGTCATATACTACAGCACGACATTCACACATCGTCCAATTATTACAAAAATTCTAGATGAATGGATAGTGTTCACCAGACGACTTTCGTCTATCACCAATTTTAATTAATAGGCTTTGATTAAATGGCTCACACCAACCGAGGGTATTTTAGATTTAGAATAATTATTTTTACATGGTCTGTTCGTTTGTCAAAGTTATAGATTGATAATAGTACGGAATTACCTTAGTTCGACCCCACCCTGAAACTGTTAGCATTGAACCAACAGCCAGGTGCTCGTTATTGGCTAGTTTGATTGGCATTGCCTCTGGACCCATCAAGATTTCATCTCCGGCTGCGAACGAGATAACGGCAAAGTCATACTCCAAGTTGGAATGGACGAAGTCAGGGTGGATGGTGAACTTTTCAACTTTCAAGACCTGACCGCCACTGTTGAAGGCCGAAGACCCTACTCTAGCGTAGTAGTTAGTCAATCTTAATCTAAGAAAAAAAAATCATTAATTATTTTAAGTAATCACATACAAGAGAATACCAACATATCATTATGATTTACTTTCATTGTGGATCCTAAGTGTCTGTACAGTGTTAGTAATCTGACAACGCCATTCACGTCCATTTTGCGGGGACTCATCCATTCATATGCTGGTGTTCACGCTACAACTTTCATTTACCGACAATTTTTATAAGCGGTCTAAGACAGGTATTTTGTGAATAATCTTTTAGTGTATTTTATAGGTTAAAGAAGTACATAACTATGTGATTGTAATTTTTTTAGATATTTTTAAAACTACGTGATACAAGATTCGTACGGTTCACAGTGAGCAGCAGACAGCAGAAACTTGGAACTGATGATGGAGGCTCCGCAAGAATGCTCGTATGCAAGGTAGTTGAACTGCAAGGACGCCTGGTAGGGTCGAGCTTCAATTGTGGTCTCCTGACCACCGATAATACGAGATGTTTGAGGGTACCCTACAGCACCTGAATCAAGATATTTCATAAAAAATACGTATATAGTAACAAGATTGTGATTTTATTTTTATGTAATTTGTAAAATGATTTCTTAATCATGTAATTTCATGATTTTACTGAATAATATTTTATGACTTCGACAAGATTATTTATACCATATTTGTTTTTACTGATCACATGCCTGAATTTTTAATCGGTTTTAACAGTTTATAAAAATGGCAATAAGATGAAATCTACACGTATAAATTAGCTTTCTTAAAATTATTCAGTGAATTTAGAATACGGAAAAATAATTAACAATTACTCATAAATATCATATTCGTATTCTTCAACTTCAGTAGTCGTCACAAATTTCTATTTTATATTTACGACATCTCTACCTATCATAGTTCGAATAAACGCCACGGTGGGTTACATAACTTTTTGGTAATTTGTGACGTACACATACTTTAAGTGGATATGGTAAGATTATGTAAAAAAATAATGCAAACCATACATGAAGCACTTTGTTTTGATTAACATACATGTACGAGTATGAAGTGTATGTTAGTTACAAAAAATATTTTTTTTGCTTCTTTTTCTTCGTGTCAGCGACGTCAAAATATTTTTGTCCCGAATCTGGCAACATCCATAGCCTGTGTGTTGCCCAGCATTGAGTCTTGAGATGTGCAGCTTGTTGGGCACATGGGGCAGGATTTTAGGTGTGCGGCGGTCTGCAGGTCTCCAGAGTCACACAATAGTTTCACACAAAAACTTAATTGACTCAGTTCAAAGAAGAGCAATTCGTTTGATAAACAATGACACCCTTACGTCTAATCTACAATCAATGGAACACAGACGTAAGATTGGTTCTCTTAGTCTTTTCTACCGTTATTACCACGGTCGCTACTCTTCGGAACTTAAAGAACTAATTCCTCCTGCACCCACTCACAGTCGACAAACTCGTCTTACACTTGCCGAACATCCATACACGGTTAATATATGACTACCAAGACTGGCAGCTTCCAAAGTTCCTTCCTTAATGCCACCGGTAAACTATGGAATGCTCTTCCAGCGTCTGTGTTTCCTCCTTCCTACAATCTGGATCTCTTCAAGAAACAGATAAATGTACACTTGCAATCTCCCCAACCCACACACAAATACGAACACAACACACGTTTCCCGCATGCAGCGTCCAGCCTCCCTGGCTGAGCGTCATAGAGTGCACTGGTCTTGACCGGTTGTGCTCTCCAGCATGCGTTTACATAAAAAAAAAAGTGACTCTCCCTCCCGAAGCATTCCCCACCGCTTGAGGTTGTCCTTTGTTCTACCAACTTCGGTTCTTAATCTGTTTAAGGTTCTTGCCAATTGGGAGGCCTTCCTTTGGAGTTATGAAATCCTTTGCTACTACTTTTTTCCAGAGCTGCAGTCTCTCATCTTCAGGGCCGGATGTGAGAGGTTGTGTGGATCTCAGAAAGCTACTTCGCGAATTCAGTCTGAGTGTTAAAGTTATCTGATTATACAAGCAGTGGGACGTTTGGTTGATTTCTTAACGCATTTCTTCGGTGTATATGTATTTATTTTTTGCTTAAAAATATTAATAGGAGAATTTTTTACCTTGAATGTAAGATAATATCACTGCCATTAGACATCCTAATATACTATTTTTCGACATCATGTTGTTATTCTTCGAGCAATATTTGGAAGCACTTAAAGTTGAAAGGTATTCATGATGTTATTTATACTTTTTTTACACAACAATCATAAAAGTATTATCTCTAGATAAACGAAAACATATAAGTAATCTAGTTTACAGTAATTTCGTTTTTCTTTCATTGTCTCCATACAAAAAATTAAGATCAATAACCTAAAGTGTAGCGAAAACTTCATACCAATTTATTAACCTCACAAAAATTGCGTTCGTATTAGAAATTAAATATTGTGCGGGTCATTAATCTGGTTTATAGATAGATAAATAATAACCGATAGTCAAAATATAACAAGATCAATGAACCAAGATAGTACGAGTACAAAATTATACTTTAAACATGTACCTAAATTAATGCGATATTAAATAATTAGAACATAAGCCATTTAATAAAGGTGTTTTCATATTCAAGAAATTAATTTAAACTTATTAATTATTTTCGAGAAATATCGTCAAAAATACTACAAAATAAATATTGATGTAATTTTTTATTAATCGATTATATTATACTTCCAATTAATAATTTCTTTGTATTTGTTGCAAAATTTGTTTTCTTTTGATATTCTTAAATGTTATTTGCATGAGATCAGTATTATCGTAGTGATATAATGTTTAGTTTTTTTTTCTTTCGTAACATACAACGACATTTTTAAAAAAAATTAAATAAGTCTCATTTTAGTTATCTCACGTTGTAGGAATTTAATTTCGGTCACTATAACAAAAGTTAACACGACCAAAATATATGTAGTGCTTCATACTAAAAATATAATTGCTTAGTTTTGTGTTGTATATCAAGTGATACCTTCTTTAAAAATACTCCCTCGCAGATAATCTCTATGCAGTTAGAATGATTGGGGTTAAAAGAAATATATAAAGTGAATGTTTGAGATTAAGAAAAACACATGTCTTAGAAGTACATAGAACTCGTAAGACAATTTAAAATATTATTCTCTCGCTTGAAAACCTAATAATTCAACGATTCTTAGCCTTTTTGAAATCACAAAGCATTTGCAATTTATAAGGCCATCAGTTCGCCGAATTTCAAAATATTAAGAGTAAATTTACTATTTAATAAGTAAATAATGTTCTGCTGATAAAAAATGCCCACAAATTTGTGTTTTTCAAAGCACATGAAACACCTCGTGAAAGTATTGTGCTCCGTGTACAAAAACAGTCTTTTATGAAATTCATTAAAAAATAATACGGAATATTTTTATTTTTTATTCATGTAAGTGAATTCTTTTACATTTTTAAATTAATTAGTAATGCTTTATTACATATATTGCATTTCATATCATCATAATATTATCACCATGATGGATTTGATGAACATATTTTAATGAGATTTATTTGTTTCTCAGTGCTCAAAATGTGCTGCAACTTTAGTAAACACTCGTGAACGGGCTTAACCATTCTCTAATGTCTGTGACCCTTGTGAAGAATTGGGGCACTCTAGGTGCTGAGCAGTTCAAAGCTCCTGAGGCTATTCCATAGACAGTCTCTCCCAAGACAGCAGGACCTCCAATATCACCCTGAAAATAATTAACAAATTTAATAAACGTACACGAATTGAAAAAAAACTACATACATGTGCCTGCCTGATTGATGTCAGTCAATAGAGCTATTTCATTCAAATATTAACAAGAATACGCCTAAACTTTACCAAGACCAATGTTTAAACATTTAAATAAACCAGAGTTTCATTAGTAAATGCCGATAAATTAAACGAGGATATCCGTAGATGAACTCAAGAAGTGGAGGCTACCCAACGAATAGGAACACTCAAGTAGCAATGGGTAGGACGTCGACATCTATCGAGACGACGATCGATGGGGAAGAAAAGTATTGGAGTGGCGCCTAACTGGCAAACAAAGCATTGGTCGATCCCTGCAAGATGGACTGACGACATAAGAAAAATAGCGAAAGTGGTCTGGATGCGGAAGGCAGAGGATCGAAGATGATGGATACTCATAAGGTAGGCTTACGTTCAACAGTGAACGGATACAGGCTGATGATAATGATGATGATAATTGAAGAAAACCATCTTTAAGTGGATGTATAAATTTAATAGTATATTTTAAATTGATGTCTATATCGAATGATAGATTTTGTCTTCTTCGCAATAGTTATGTTGTAAATTTTATCAAGTTACAAATTTAAAATGTCAACTCACCGTACAGGCTCCAGTACCACCTTTGGGAGTTCCTCCCATACACATATTTCTGTGTGTCAATGAGGGATACACTCTGATACATTGCGCTCTCGCAACTATAGGCAATCCAACTTCATTCAAAGTCATAGACATAGAATGATTAGATTCCTGAAAAAATCACGAGATAGATTTATAAAAGACAACAACATCTTTTCTTATTAAATGATTAATTATTTCGATTATTTTTAATGTAAATTTTAAAAACTATGGAAATATTTAATAATGTTTTATTTGTGATAGCTAACACCAGAAAACCGCGCATTGAGCACGGAATTTATCAAAATTAAAGACCCATTTGCCAAACTTTTAGCAAAAACCTTTACTTAGAAGTAACATATAATCGGGTCTTCTATCTGTTTTGATTTAAAGTAGTTCATTTATTACCATATAGTGTTGTAAATTTTATAATTGACTAATACTTTCAAGTATATTGCATCATACTTACACTAGTTCTACCCCAACCTGCTACATTCAACATTACCCCAGGCAGAGGATCTCGTACACCGGCATTCACTAATCGAATGAGTTTTGCATTAACGCCGAGAATTATCTCAGCATTTAAAGCAAAGCTCACCACTGCAGCATTATAGTCGAGATTGTTGAGATCGAAATCTGGATTTGGAGTAAAACCACCAACTTTGAGAAGCTGGCCTCCGATAGACATGTCTGTCGAACCAACTCTGGCATGCATTATATTCAAGTAATTACCACTGTAGGAATAAAATAAATAACATATAAATAAAGTCATAAGATTAAGGAATCACAAGGCGAGGAAGCAAACACAGACAGATAAGAGTTAGTTAGACCTTTCTTGGGCATATTATCCAAATGCTACGGGAAAGTGTAAACTATATCTCCCTTTTCAGGGTGTCCAGGTCCAAACAGTGAGCCGTTCAGGAAGGCTATCAGAAACCTTCACGCTTTTTTGCTTATGTTTACACAGACAGGAAAATACCGACTTGATGGTGATAGTGATTCTAATGTTTTTCATCTGTGGATCTGATTATACAAGCATGGGACGGATGGCTGATTGCCATTTTACGCATATGTAGTTCGATTATGTTTATCGCCAAATTTAATGGATAATTTTTAGAAGCTTTCCGATTAGTGTGGAGATGTTATGATATCACTCCGCACTAATATCCGCTCTCGACTGCCAAATGTGCTCAACTAAAGATTATTGTACAAATTTATTTATTTTTCAATTTACTGCCCTTAGTGGTTGAGATGATATTGTATTATTCATGTATAATTGTTTACTCACGGGTTGCAGGTAGCCGCTGTGAGTAAATACTTTGTGCTTATGATGCAAGCGCCGCAAACGTGAAATATATTGTTGAGTACAACATACTGCAGGGATGCCATGAAAGGTCTTTGGGCGATACTCACAGGAACCCCTCCAATTATTCTTCCATTTGGTTTTATCTCCTGTGCTAGTATCAATGAAAACCCTTAAAATCAGAATAATAAGAACAACAAATATACATATTTATTACTTTTACAAATATAAATATATTTTAAATAATTAGTCTACTTGCATTGGTTACAAGTTTATAAATAAATTATAACAATAAAACGTATTCTATATTACTTATTAAATTGATCAAACTCAGAGAGACATATTTAGCTTAACATAATAAATATTTCTAACCAATGTCTACGGACAATATCAAATATTTCGGATACATTCAAGTAATATTTTGACATGTTTATACCCACCAATGTCTTTGTAAAATTTTAAATATTTGAAAATTGACACAGAATAGATCACGAGAGCACAATCTTAGGTTACTTTAATGTTATATAACATATTTTTTTATATTATTATATTTACTATAAGATATTTAATTTACGTACCTGAGAGGCAAAGTATAATCGCTAGCCCAACAGCTGACTTTGAAGACATGTTTAAAGCGTAAATCGGAACTGAATCTGAATGCCGTAATACAGTTTCCCTTATATTTATACTACCAACATTAATGCTCCACGCATGAAGATGGTCTATAAGAAATGACGTAAAAGAAAGATAAAATATTTTGAATGAAATACGATTTTGTTTTCGCATGTGATGTAGCAATAAACACATTCATAAAAAGTCTTCGTTATGTTTGATATTATTAATAATAAATTATACCTGAAGGAGAAATATAACGGGCAAACAAAAACAGTATTCATTATTCTGTTTAATTACTTTTACCATTCAGGCTCCGTAACTTCTGTGAAAGCATTTTATTATTTGCACTGTAAACATTATAACAAATACGAGTATTAAAGGTATATAAACATTTATAAAATGTTATACTACGTCAAGTGTATCGTTGGGAATAGATAGCGATTACGTTATTGATGAAATCACATGGAGAAAAATCTCTTAATATTGTTTGTAGAATATCTTATTAACCCTTTCGCATCAATTGTCGGCATATGTCGTCATAAGATTCCCCGACCGTTGACATCGGTTGACGTGATATATCGTTTTGCTACTATCTTAGAATAGTTTTTTATGCATAATCTGATAGCTAAAGGATACAAGACCCAATGTGATATATGAAAATAGATCATATAAGTACATTTATGCTTCTAATACTAGTTTTATAATTGAAAGTTATAATATGTATTCAAAGCGAGCCGTAATAAAGAGGTTAAGGGATTATATAACTATCGCCATCTGCAAAATATAGATCTGCTTTTTTGAGTGTGGTCATTTTTAAAATTAAAATGGTAGTAATATATTCAATGTCGGTTAAAATTTATGTAAAATTAATAAATGATAATTCCTTATAATGGAAACCTTACCTTACTTATTTAACCATTACTAATTAACATACAGGGTCTGTTCCACGCCGCAGTCATATTCAGTCAGTCCGCTGTAAAACTGCCAGGCTTTCATTTGTGTCCTCGTCTTGCATACTCCGGTCCGAAGTCTGTTAAGGGACCTCTATATATTCCACCCTTGGTCATGTCCAGGGGCTAGGTCCTATTTCGGGGCAATCAAAATATTCCCCTCAGTTGCGCTTCTCCACATGTTCAGCCGCAAGGTGGTCACATTGTCACACCTTCTGGAGTGTGAGCTGTGCCCGAATAGCTGTACCCAGGAAGACCTGATGATGGCCAGAAGTAACTCCATCGACGTCACCCACTTCTGGGCCGACAGGATCTAACACTGTTGTTTCCGACACGATTATATATATATATATATACTAGCTGACCCGGTGAACTTTGTTTCACCCGAAAGGCAATAAATGAGCAGATTTTGGATTTTATTAAGTTGAATTTTTCGGTACATATGATATCATATATTTGGTCTGGTTGAATTCTATTGCAGTAATCGACGAAACTTCAGCAAGTAGTTGTCAGCATTTCGACGAATCGTCAAACGATATGCGTTATAATTCATCGAGCTTAGATTCTTGGTAGTTTCTTCACCTGAAATTAAGACAATAGATTTGTAATTTTGTATGTAAAGCTAACATCCATATTTGTAGCATAATTATAAAGGGGTGAAGATAAATGATTTTAAATCGTTTGCCGGTTATTTGTCAAATTTTCTCTAAAAAAACATCTTAATCTTTAAGTCTGTTATTTTTCTGGTAAGAAGCAGTGTAATTGGTCTTTTATTGGAAGCATAAAACAAAACCAAGCACTGAAAAATGTATGTCATGACGGAATCAAAACTATGATATTGATTATACATATATTGATTACTCACCATTCAATGGATTTTTCATTTTGATATTGAAATAATATCCATCTTCTCCTTGCCAAAACATCAGTGGGTATTGCAACGTGTCATATGAACGACGTGTTTCAGATATCTGTTGTTGTAGCCCAGTATCACGACGTGTGTACCAGATGGTCGTTTATCTGCTCTGATCACGACTTTGTAGACGTCGATCAAGTTCTTCCTCCATATTGTCATTGAAGTATATTTGAACAAATTTATGATTTGCATCTTCGAGAGGTTGAAATGATCCGATTCGATGGTGAATCTGTCCTTGTATCTACAGAATCAAAAGCAAAGACAATATTACTGATTTATAAACACTTTTTTTTAGAATTAGCATACATAATTCAAAGTAATAAGTGTAGTATGTTATTCTGTTAATTATTTTGTGTGTAAGTACAAAAATAAATAAATAAATACCTTGAATGTCAGATTAAATCCTCGTTCTTCGATACGTCCAGGTGCAATTGTTCTTCTTCATTCCTTTAATTTGCAATGATTTGAATCCTAGTATTTTAATGATTCTTTATTGGCCATGTATTTTTGTGCATGGGTTGCACTCTTCAGTGAAGCACCTTGTGATAGACGACATTTTTTGTTTTATTGTCAGGCGCAAGAACAAATAACACAGATTGTCTTCCAACCCGTGAACATGCCACATATAATTGACTATGGGAAAAACATGGATTTTCAAGATTCAGACCACAAACTTTCAAGGATTGGCCTTGTGATTTGTTAATGGTCATGGCGAATGCAAGACGGACCGGAAATTGAAGTCGCTTAAACTCAAACGGCATATCGGTTGGGATCATCGGGATCCTCGGAATGAGGACTTCTTCACCTTCGAATTTTCCTTTGAGTATCGTCGCGTAAATCACATTGTTCATCAATTTACTTATCACCAAACGCGTCCCATTGCACAGTTTTGGTTGGTTTATGTTTCGAAGCATGATTACTACGGAGCCAACTTTTAGTCGTAAATTGTGCGGTGGTAAGCCAAGCACATCCAATGAGTTTAAAAATTCAATTGGATAGTTAGTGGCTTCGTCTTCATTCGTTACACAGTCAATAGATTTGTATGAATGCAGTGTACCAATGATATCATTCTGAATTATGTAGTTAAGGTCGTCTACATCTTTATTCTTAGCCGCCAAAATTGCTCGCTCACTCAACCATTCATTATTTTTGTGGTTAGTCATGATGTTTGGGAATACTTTGTTGATGAGTTTGTCTTTCGATGAGACAAAGATACAGAAATTCTGAGGAAATGAAATTAATCCATTCGATATGTCGACAGGTACTCGACCATAACCGATAGTCAGCAATTGCTCAGAGAAATCTTCAGCAGATGTATCATTCATCAATGCAATTCTCATGTTTGTTGTCAGTTGAAGCTTCTTTACATAGCGCCATAGATTCGACGATTTGAGGCAAGCGTTAATTTCGTTGGCAGCAGTTGATTTTGGAATTACTGGCAGTGTTTGACGTAAATCGCCAGACAGTAAAATCATTGCGCCTCCAAAACATGTCGAGTCATTGCGTAAATCTTTCAATGATCGGTTAAGTGCTTCCAATGCACGTTTATGCGCCATTGTGCATTTGTCCCAGATGATGATTTTCGATTCTGATAAAACGTTGGCCATTGCGGAGTGTTTTGAAATATTACATGTAGGTTCTTCAATAGTTTGAAGATTTAACGGCAATTTTAATGCTGAATGAGCCGTACGGCATCCTTCTAACAATGTGGCTGCTATTCCAGAAGAAGCAACTGCAACCGCAATGTTGGATCTCGCACGGACAGTGGCTAAAACTACTGACATGAGGAATGTCCTACCAGTTCCACCAGGGGCATCCAGGAAATATAAACCACCATTTCCGTCATCAATTGCCTTCATTAATGTATCATAAACTTCCTTTTGTTGAGGATTCAAAAGCGGTACATTCGTTTGAACTACTAAATCTAATTCATGGTGATCATATTCATGTTCCCGTTCCAATTCTCGATTAAATGCGTCATTCATTTCACGATTTGGTGCTGGCATTTCTAACCTGACTAATAAACTACCGCACATGAGGTTAACACTTGTCTTCGATTAAGAGCAAAGCCCGATTATGTATTTCCTCATTCATCTTAAGATCAGGATTTCTTGATCTAACACGAATTTGATGTAAAATATCTTCTGACATATTATTCTTGTATTTGTGCCACAGGTTAGATGGTTTCGATGGATTGTTCACGCGAGATTTTTTGCTCTTCGTCAGTCCTTTCATTGACAATGTTTCGATTCCTTGTTGCGTGACGGCTTTGTTGTGAAAGATTCGAACGTTTTGGTGTCGGCATTATCAATAATCAATAATAAAATCAGCAAAATTCTATCGAAACAAAACGTCGACAAAATATCTATCAAAACATAGACAAAAAAAACATAGATGGCACATCTATATATTTATTTATTTATTTATTTATATACAGAATCGAAATTCCATTTTTTTTTACAAATATTTAGAAACATGGAGTATACATAAATATACAATAAATAGAGAAAATAATAAGAAATAAAAATAACACAATAGAATAAGAAGATGCCTTTCCATTTGCTTTTTGTTATAACATTTTTAACAAATAAAAGATTAAACTGATATTTTCACTTATATCTATTTTGTTTTTGTCTTTTTTTTCCTGCCTTTTGCTTTTTTTTTGTTTCAAAATATTCATTACCTTACGTAGGTACCTTCTTACAATACCTACTATTGCGTCATTTTTAGTTATGTTGCTGACTATGGCAACACTTTCTCAACTGACAGCTGTCAAGTTACAATAGTCTTGTATGAAAACATGTTTACGTAAATGTTCAGTATTTTTTCTTAATCAAATTAATTTTGAGTATCCCATGGACGTTTTTGGGTTCTAAGCTACCTTTCCACCAATTTTCAGCCAAGTCGGTTAGGCCGTTCTTGAGTTATAAAAACCAGTATAACCCGACTTTCTTTTATATATGTAGATAATAAACATACATGAATTATTTTCTGGCGATTGATTTATATATTTTTACTTTTTTAGGTATTTATTTCTGACCGTTAGCTAAATGAATTGAATTAAATACTGCCTAAAAAATTAGTTTCCCATAACATGCTTTGTTCCTATGACTCTTCATGAATGTCGCATGGACTATATATAACATGCTTCATTATTCCACAAAGCCAATTCCACTTTATAAAGGTTTAAAAGTGAATAACTCAATCAGATCTGAAGAGATTTATTTTATTTTTAAATTTTATAAATCATGCATTTTATTGCAATTTCAAACCAGAACTATTAAAAGTGTCCGATAATATAAAGCTAGGTTTAATTGGTTAAATGATTTAAATGATATATTTTAGAATCATTAATTTATATAAATTTATTTATATTTATTCATTTCTTATTCATAATAGTTCCACATAAAATAAGATAACAATACAAAACAGACATACAGAATAATAGTAAAACAATCATCTCATACATAAAAAAATAATAAATTTAAAAAAAAAATTAAGTAAATTTCTAGAAAATACCCTACTCGTAGCAGACAGGGATAATATACTCGTATACATATACAAAATACTATCTCCCAGAATTAACCTCAATATACTCATAATTATAATTTTAATTTAATTTTAATTAAAACATTAACAAATTAGAAATATTTAGTTTTGATTCACATTAATTTTAAGTGATTACATGTTCCGGCCTCCCTGGAGACCATCTTTTATAACGATTGTAGTATTGTCAGTTGATAACCTTAGTGTTACTCAATATACTCGTACGAAGTAATCAAATCAACAGAACGATCACCTTTCCAAGGATGCATCGTCCTTGGTAGGTTAGTATCACCCCTTTGAATTATTAACAGCCTTCTCTCCCATTTTTTTTCCATATCCGTTCCGTATCTATACAAATAAATAACGTATGGTCACCACAAATTGCCGCTTCATAATGCTGTCCGGTGTTTGTCGTATTTTTTAAAGGAAATCGGATGACTATCCGAACGCTCTCGAGGCCTGGACCATTTTTTCATAAGGGATGTCTCAACTCGAGACACAGAGTGTACACTTAATAGATATTTGCAAGTAATATAATATTTATGAATTAATTTATTCATTTAACCATGCAAAAATAAGCATATATTATTATTTTTAAGTATAATGTCTAGTAATTCCTGTTAGAACTATATGATTTTAAAAGTTATTATTATGTACTTAAGCTTGGTTTCTCTGTCCCAATATTACAAAAATGTGATGAATTTCAGTAGCATCTTCGAAATATAATTGTGTAATGCCATTTCCAGTATTATAGCAACATCTTTGAAGAACACTGGACCAATGACATTTTCATACCAAAACCAAATAGTGTATGCTTGGGTTGCATTACTTTCTTTGACACAAACCCGGTCAATTTCAGTCAATATACTTGAAATATATTTATTAACAAAAAATTCAAGGAATTTGAGTTAACATGATGGCTAAATCAAAATTTCTCAAATTTTCTAAATAAATAAACAAAAACAATCCTGCAGTTTCTGTGTAGACTTAGTGATCAATAATCAATGATGATGGACTGTGTACTTTACTGTCGCAATAGTTTGGCATTCAAAGCACCACACAAATCAAAAAAAAATACACCATAATTCCGTGATTCTGAACTTGCTTAGAGCCTTGAATCACAGTAATAAGTTAACTCGCAGAGCACTGAAACCAATATAAATAAAATTTTGTTATGGATATATGCAAGTAAACTGCCGAAGACAAAAAAATTGGTGCAATTATGTGCTTCACATTTACCCTGGAAAATCCACATGAAAACTGGCATTAAGAACTCTGCCTTATAGAAATGAAAATATGATTTAATGTTAAATGAATGTGTATTTTTATAAGACTAATATTTCAATACTACTACTACATTTTTATCTTATATAGAATATTTAAGGAGTTGATATATTCATATTTTATCTTTCAGTATTTTTTCAACAAAATAATATCGTTTTTATAAAGAGAATGGATATATAACGTGTGTTCCAGCGCTCAAAATTATGAGAAATAGATACAATATGGGCTCATGTATGGGTTAAGCCATTCCCTGATGTCTGTGATCCTCGTAAAGACTTGAGGTACGTTAGGTGCCGAGCAGTTCCAAGCTCCAGAAGTTATTCCATAAGCGGTGTCTCCAAACACAGCAGGACTACCAGCATCACCCTAAAAAATTAAGAAAATTTAAAAAAGTATAATTTTCAGATATATTATTTTTTCTGATCAATTTAAGTAAAGTTATATTGAAATGGTCTTTATAACGAATAACAAAGAAGTACAGAAATAAGTAAGGTTTTTTGAGTGGTAAATAAAATCAGGTAATGAATTTGTCTATTTTTCTAAATATAATACCAACTTACCATACAGACACCAGTACCGCCAAGAGGAGTTCCCCCCATACACATTTGTCTGATGGTTAAAAACGGATAAGGTATGATACACTGCAATCTGTTAACCATGGGCAGTCCAACTTCATTCAAAGTGAGTGACATCATGGGATTTAATTGCTGAAAAATTTATTTCTTAGTTAGATGGATTATAAATGCTTTGCTATGGAAAATATGTAACTTACTAAATGGTGTACCGGAAAAGAATGAGTGGTTTTGATTGGTCAGTTGTGCTTCGGCAGTCGAATTTTTACGTGTTCTGTGTTTTTCTCTGACCATGTATACCTGGAGTGTACTAGGACTTTTAAACAAAAAAAAATCCAAGCCTATATACAATGGAGAGCTTTGTACCAAATGAGGAGTTTATTAAAAATATATATAGAAAGAATGTGCAACACGTGCGACAAATTTGTGATTTACTGGGTAATATTTTGAATGTTCGTAAATGCTATTGGTGGTTTAAAAAAAATTAAATCCGGCAATTTTTTATATTAAATAAATATTTATAATTGATAATAATATATTTGGTGCATTATACATATAAATATAATTTTGTTATCTGTAAATTTATAAATATATATAATTATACTATGGAAATATAAATAAATTTACAATTATATTTATATTTATTAATGGCATCAATTTTTTTATTAAAAAAATATGGAATTATTTACGAATACAAGAAAAAACCTCCCAAATTTAAGAAATATTTTAATTACATTATACTCACGTTAGTTTTACCCCAACCGGCCACTTTTAGTACAGTACCAGTTGGATAATCTGGTACGCCAGGATTCACCAATCGAATGAGTTTAGCGTTGACTCCAAGAGCAATCTCACCATTATAAGCAAAGCTCACCACTGCAGCATTATAGTCGAGAGTGTTGGCGTTGAAATTAGGGTTTGGAGTAAAGATACCAACTTTGAGAAGTTGCCCTCCGTTAGACATGTCAGTCGAACCAACTCTGGCATGCATCAAATTCAAATAATTACCACTGTAAGAATAAAATAAATGATATGAATCAAGTGGTCTGTGAATATTTATCAAGTAATTTAATATTTTTAAAAAATACTTATAAGGTCAGAATCAATGGATGTATAGTCGGCGCGATGAACAATGTACAAAACATGGGTAGTACAAGGGTTAGCACTTCGAATTTATTTTTCTCCGAATAGTTGATAAATAAATTATATAAAGATAAGTTCTAATGTATACCAATTGTTGCAGACTATAAGATAAATGCGCATTTTTTTTATGAAAACACACAGGAAAATACTGACAAATAGTGATAGTGATGCTGAAGTTTCATCTGTAGATTCTATGACGCTTACCATGTTACATAAAGATCCGCCAACGTCATAGATTACAGCCCGACATTAACGCATCATCCAATTATTACAGGAATTCGTCATGAATGAGTAGTGGTCACAAGGCGACTTTCGTCTGCCACCTATTTGAATGAATAGGTTAAAACTGGAATTTTCACGGGTTAGGGATCAAATTCACACTAATGGGGGTATTTTTAGGTCTTTAACATTTATTTTTTTAATCTACGTCATGGATCGAACCCACGACCGTCGGTTTGAAAAGCAAACGCATAAAGCACTAACCCATACACGTCAGCTGTACTATACTGTCCTGGAAAACAGTCGAATAATATAAATCAACTTTACTCAGAGCTACTTGTACTAGCATTGAACGAGACGAAGCCGATAGTGGCAGACAGAACTCTATAAGAGCAAATTACGACGTCCATATGCTCCAGCTAGAAAGCAAATATGAAATGATAATTGTAACGCATGTGCAACCAGCAGATATCGGTGCTCTTCACTAAACCCTCATTGAAGCTCTTCGCCAAAGTACTCTCTAATGCAAAGCGAAATATCATGAAATGACATTCTGTAGATTTTGGACAACATATAAAACCTACACTTTCTCCTCAAGGAATTTTGGAAAACTTCACATTTAGTATATATATGATTTAACATCACCCGTCTCTTGGCTTCGCCCTAAGCTGCCAGAAGTACCCGACTATCATGGAGCTTGGGTTATTGTATAAAGAAAACTCTTGTACTTTTAATTCTACTGTCGTTAGTGGTTAAAAATATACTATCTGAAAATTGTTTCATGAAATTTCATTACTCACGGGTTGCAGGAAGCTGCTGTGAGTAAATACTTTGTGCTTATAATACAAGCGCCGCAAACGTGGAAGACACCGTTTTGTATCACATATTGCAGGGATGCCATGTAAGGTCTTTGGGCGATACTCACAGGAACCCCACCAACTATTCTTCCGTTGGGTTTCCAGTCCTGAGCCAGTATCATTGATAAACCTAGAAAAAAATGGAATAACGTCTTATCACAACGTGAAATAATTCATTATAAATATCTATTTATTTACCTTGTTTTTACGTGGATCACGTAAGATAAGTTCTCTATTAGGAGACTACAGTTTCGATTGTTATCTCCTAACAAGAGAAAAGGATTGAGAAAGGCTACGAGTTGTTCAAAACTGCAGTCTCCTAATAGAGAACTTATCTTACTTGATACATGTAAAAACAAGGTAAATAAGTAAATATTATTCATTTATAATGGATCTCAAAGTAAATGTTGAAAACATTGAACAGACAAAAAAATATATTTTTTTCGCAACACGGATGTTTATTCAAAATTCTACAAAAGTTCTTAATTCAAATCCATTTTAAAACTTTTTTTATTTATTTATTTATTTTCTTTAATTTCACCTTAAGATGCATTTAAGCAATACAAATATATATTATAATTGTGCCTTGTTTTATGGAGACATGCTTGGATCACGTTAATGGATTACAATTGTTTTTAATTTCATTCAACATTCCTCCTTGTATTTATACTACCTACTTTAAAATTGCACGCAGTAACATTGTTTACGAGAAAATTCATAAAAAAGCGATAAAATATTTATTTGAATTTACCAGTGGTTTAAATGCCTAACAAAGTGGTTTTTGGACCTAAATCTAAACTGTTTTTAAAATTCAACATTTATGTTCGTAGATAACGACAAAGACACTACGAAAAAATTAATATAATACATAATACAGTGGTTCCAAAGTAACAAAGTAGTTCTTTTGGACCCTAAGAATCCCTGTGACCAAAAATAAATTCATTTACGTAGATAACGACAAAGACACTGCAAAATAATTAATATAATACACAAAAAATATAACACATTCCATTATTACTCAAAAGAAAATAAAGAAAATTAAATGTTAGTGCCAATAAATGCACGCGGTCATTTAAATAAGTTTACGTACATTTTTAAAAGCTATATATACTCGTACATTTTTGTAGATACATTTTACGTATTCACCATTCTATTATATCCTGAATTTAATAATTTTTTGATGTGCAGCCAAACCTTCGAAAATTATAATACCTACCTTTTATTATACACCACCAAAAAATATACTCAAAAGTGGTCGGGATTGAGTTGATTATTTGGAAAACTGCTCTTCCTGACTGTGGAGTATTTTTGGTTTTTTTTTGCGGGTCATCCATCGTCATCCATCATCAACAGCATCGTAAGTGAGGTACTACTTATTAGATCATCGAAGTTAAGCAACATTGAAAGCGGACTCAAACTTGCATAAGTCATCGATTTTTACTAACCGCTTGTCGTTAGTCCGTATGAACTCATCTTTTGGACCAAATTATCCACGCCTTAATAGCCTCGTTATAACCATACGATCTCTTTTAAAAAAACGTATATATTACAGTGGCTTTCATTCATATGCCCGGGTTTCTGGGCTGGAGGTCGTCAATAATCTTATATGTTTCCAAGTGGACCTTCCAATGCAGAGATGTCTTGGCACGAGACATGGAAAATAGCTATAAATAAATAACAGGTCTGAGTGGCGGTAAGTTTTCGTGACCTAATTTGGAACATATGAACACGGATAAGGGATAAAACTGCGGTATGTTGAGCTTTCAATTCACAAATTATGTAAAAAGTGACTTTGTAGCAAAAAAAAATTCGGCGAACACCCTAGGTCGTAGGCGGCAAGTTTCCTCGTTACATCATTGTTTATACTAAAAACTTTCATAAAAAAAATTATACCCATATTTACTTATCAATGCATTTAAATTTAATGTTTAACTTTTACTATTGTTAAATTATTTAGAGATTTTTCACTTGCTTGTCTATGAACAGGTTTTCCTTAATGATGAGATCGATGGGAAATACGATAAAAAAATAGTTTGAGAGCCAATGACTTTACATCCTGAATGAAATATGCTTTTGTTTTTGCATATGAAGTAGGAGTTAACACATCAAAACCTTCACTTTGTTTAACAATATTAATATTAAATTATACCTTATGCTTGAAAATGTAAAAGGACAAAGAATGATTAAATTTATTATCCTATTTATGTACAATTCTAGTTCAGAACTTCTAAAAATACTTATTCATCATTCTTACTCGTATTACAATCGTCTCATTTTCATAATAGATACGAGTACCAAAAGGAGATTAAGGCAGAGACAAAGAGAAGAAAAGATATCTTAACTTTTTCAATTATATTTTAGAAAAAAGAACTATTTATGTTGTTATCGATTGAAATCAATGATTTTTTTTATTTTTGGTAGAGACATGCAAAAAAATCCCGGAATATAATGTATAAGGTGATAACATTAAGGTTAATAACTGTCAATACTAAATGAAACTGCATAATTATAATTTTAGAATTAATTTAATTAAAAAATTAATAAATTAAAAATATTTATTACTTAAATATACATATACTATACATAAAATTCTTTTTTCAACGCGTCAATCTAAGCACAAAAATACCGGCAGAAGCGGGATGCGAACCGCGGACCTTGGAAACCAACTATGCCCAGGTATTCATACCGCTCGGCGAACTGCGCCATTACTATGCCCAGATAAACTCGCGTTGAAACTAGTATTTATATCATTGTTATCATCGTACGATAGATGTCGGTAGTATATATTCAAAGTATGTATATTTTTATTATTATTCAATCAGTCTTCATTTATTCACAAGCTTAATATTATTACTTTCCGACAGTCTATTTATTTTAGTAAGTACCACTCGGGTCTCGAACCAAACTATAGACTGAATGGATGAGAAATGACTACTTATAGTTCCATGTATATTCATTCATGTATATTTAAGTAATAATAATATTTTAATATAGTCAATGACCTATAAAAGTAGATTGGAATATTGAAATAATAAAATAATATTCTAATAAAAATTTAAAAAAATTCATATAAAAATATTTAGTTTTGATTCACAATTTATTTTAACGATTACATGTTTCGGCCTTCCTGTAGACCTGATTATTGAAGATGGTCTTATAGGAAGGCCGAAACTGTAATCGTTAAAATAAAATAAAATCAAAACTATGATAAATTAAATTATTAAATTTTAATTAAAATTAATTCTAAAATTATAAGGTGATAATTAAATTAAATAAAAAATAATAAAAACAAGTCCATGCAGCATACTGCCACTTTTTACAATACCTGCATCACAAACGTAGTAGAATGCTCATTTAAGAATATATTTGAATTTTCAAAACTAAGCCTGACAGTTATGAAAAAGGTAATTTTGTAAAACAAATTATTCTACGAAATAAATTAAATAATTCAGGTAGATATTTATTTTCCATTAACGATTGTGATAAATATAACATTAATAAATGCATGCAAATATTTCATGCTTTCTACGTGCTTACATATGTCTCGTTATGATATTATATGTTTTATGATGAGTATTTTAAAAATAACATCTTTTTTTTTAATGGAATAACAGTTTCTTATAAAGTGTATTTATAGTTTTACCATATATATATTTATCATGACATAAACCATTTTAACCTAACTGAGCAATATAACTTATATTTATATATATATTATTATATATTCGCTTCTTAGAATCAATTATTGCAATTTTAAAAAAGAATAGTATTTCTTTGTTCAATAACTAGCGTTCAAGATTTTTGCAGTAAGTTAAATCAATTGGTAGTAAAAAAAATTAATCGGCAGTAGACTAAATAAATTGGCAGTTTCAACTTTGCCAGTATGTTTGCAATTATAAAATGAAAATGGCAGTAATATATTCAATATTGGTACAAAATAATTTTAAATTATTTAATAATTTACCCATAAAATGGAAACCAAACCTAACCTAACCTAATATTAATTACCATTCATTGACTATTTCCTGCCAATTTATTATTTTTCTACTGCCAAATGATTAATATTTTTTTACCTTTTTAGATATTTATAACTGACTGTTGCTAAATAATTACTGATCATAAATTGAATTAAAATTAGTGTGCGAAAAAAATATGTTTGTAATGAGCTTAGATATTTAAGCAAAACAATTTGGATTAAGTAATAAAACAACAATGAATTAAAATAAATTTATTTTAAGATGTTTTTCCATATAACATTGATAATGTTATAATACATTTATTATATACGAGTATGTTTTTAATAACAATACAACTTTATTCAAACAAATTTTTAAAAATACTACATACTTATGATCTTCATGTTTTTCATGTCTTTATAATTTTCTGCTTAAGTATTGTGATAAATTTTATTAATAACATTGAAGTGTATCATACATTTTTTATCTTAATAAAACCCCGTGTTTTAAAACCCATTTTATGAATAGTTAATATTTCGTTTTCTTTATTTTTAGATATCATTTCAAGATATAAGCAGCAGTAAGACATCTGAAAAAATATAGTTTTCGTAAATATTTAATTGTTTTATTGTTGTTGTGTTTTTTACATGGTTTTATTTTTTTATTATTCAAATATATATGATTGAATAACGTTGTTTTTTTTTCTAAAAAGATTTTCTACTCGTATCTTCGCGTAAATACATAGCATCTGTGATGTTTTAATGGTTAGTTTCCTCGGTTGAATCAGCTGTTATAATTTCCATCCTTCTGTAGGTCTTCTTTGGTGTGTGTGTATGTACATATATTTTATATATATATATCAAAAGTATTATTTTTTAAATTTATATTCACTGTTGTATGAGTTTAATACTTAAATTATAATTTTTAATTAATTTTTAATTAAAAAATTTAAAAATTAAAAATACTTAGTTTTGATTCACAATTTATTTTAAATGATTACTTGTTTCGGCCTCCCTGGAGACCATCTTCAATAATTAAAATAATTTTAAATTATAATTATGCAGTTTCACCAAGTATTGTCAGTTGATAAACTTAATGTTATTGTTTAATACTTAAATCGATTTTCTTGTGTAAGTCTTTTTGAACAATTCTGCGTCAAAAAGTCAATGCATCAAGAGTGTGAAGAAAAAGAACGTTTCAATAAATGCCAACTTGGTTAGTAGTAAATGTGTACAGAGGAAACATAATATTTCACAGCGAGTAAATCAAATTACGTGTATGGCATTTCTTTTTATTATTTCATATTTTTTATTCTCTTCAAAATTGCAATGAAACTAAAGCACATATCTTATTATAGCAAGAATTTATCTTTGGTAATAGTCGAGACATTGATATTGTCAGATGCTGGGTTGAATTTGTTCCGCTTACTCAAAAAATAAAGTGCAACACTTATTTTTTTCACTTACTACAGGAATTGTTTCACCCAATCAGCCAATACTGACACCTTTGTGAAGAACTGCGGTATATTTGGCAGTTGACAACTCCATCCCCCTGATCCTATGCCATATAATTTGCCATCAAACACCGCTGGAGTACCAACATCACCCTGAAAATAATCGTGATATGAGTCCAGCATAATAATACTCGTTTTAACACCGGTAACGATGTCACGATGTCATTTGCCAAATCGTTCGGTTTCAGGCTGATGTTTTGGCTGGATTATTAATGTCAATTATTAAAGAATCGAAACATTAGGAAAAATAATCTTATTTAAAATGTTGTTTAAAACAATACTTTT
Source organism: Glossosoma conforme (assembly GCA_022606575.1). Taxonomy (NCBI): domain Eukaryota; kingdom Metazoa; phylum Arthropoda; class Insecta; order Trichoptera; family Glossosomatidae; genus Glossosoma; species Glossosoma conforme. Next base: position 518,441 of record JAGTXR010000143.1, on the reverse strand, counting down.
ACGTGTGTAATGCTCCAAAAAATTCATTACGTTGTCTTAGCGACTGAAGATTTTATTCATGTGAAATAATCATAGAATAACCATTCTCTCGGTTAAAAGATTCATCATGTAGATAAAAAGATACTTCTTGATTTCTGAAATACTCGGTCGAAAAATATAAACTTTGCAAAAAATTACATATTTTTTAGTATCTAGGTTCCCATCATCTTTGAGGTTGTCTTCTTGCACACGTCTCTTCACAGTATAAATATAAGAACAGTAAATAAATCATATAAAATATATTTAAAACATATATCAAGCACTTTACATACCAAGCATGCTCCTTTACCGCCACTTGGTAATCCTCCTATGCACATTTGGCTGTTTGTTATTTGGGGGTAAATAAATTGGCATGTATTAGGATTAACCATGGGTAAGTAAATTGCATTCAAATTTAAGGACATGAGCAGAGCGAATTCCTAAAAATATAAAATGAATTATTACGTTTTTTTTTAAATAAAAATATTCGTTGTATATTTGTACGTAATAGAAAATTTAAGATCGGATAATCAGTTCGTTGTTATCGCCAATTGCTGACAATTTGGTGCTAAGAGGCAGCGGAATCCAAAAAAAACTCTATCTACTTATTTTTATACTTACTATATTTTACTTTTAAGAAGTGGGTAATCTTTATTGCACTTACACTTGTTTTTCCCCAACCTGCTACAAACATTGATGAGCCAGGTAACGGATCTGCTGCTCCTAGAGGAGCCAGGTTAATGGGCATGGCATTTGCTCCAAAAACGATACTTGATTGAAGACCAGCGACAGCAGCATCATAATTTTTATTCACATTGTTGTACATAGGATGCACTAAAAAGGTAGATACTTTTATGCTCTGACCTCCAGATGCCATACTCGTAGAGCCAACACGAGCGTAAAACAAACTAATGAGCAATCCCCTACAAAAATAAATACTTAATGAAAATAAAATTACGCTAAAATAAACAATAGAATTGACAATGAAATCTGAAATCCGCATGATTGATTCTTAAATACCACACAAATGACTACACTAGAACTTAAATAAGACTAAAGATTTGCCCAAATATCCGTTCCGTCGAAAGTCTGTGTACAAAATATTTTCGGCCTGTCAAGGTAATAAACAAGTTATTTTGAATAAGCTGATATCTTTTCAATCCACCTAATTGTAGATTATCGGTTCTAGGACAGCAATGATATCAAATTAACTATTAGATGCAAATAATTACGATGCATGGTATTTAAAATGAAAATGTTTTTTTAAATTACTATTGTGCAAATATGTCAATTTTACATTTTTAACAAATTTAAAACATCTAACTTGAGCTTCTAAAAGTGCAAAAACATAAAATTTGACGGCATGCCTTACCCATGCATGAAGTATTCTCAAAACATTTTATTCGCATTTTAGATATGCGAAGATGTCGAGTAGTGGATTCTACTAAAATAATCGATAGACTTATCTAGCAAATAGGATACATTTTATGAAAATATGACGGAAAAACATAATATTGAAGTGGAGTCAAAATAGAGCATAGAATAAACACCGGATGGCTGAAATGGCGTACCCTTTCCGGAATACTGTGTGACAACAAGGTACCAGTAAAAGTCAAAGGGAAGGTGTACAGAACAGCCGTGAGGCCAGCTATGCTCTTAGATCGGAATGCTGGGCTATGAGAAAAAAGAGGAGCAGAAGCTGCACGTAGCAGAAATGAGGATGTTGAGGTGGGCCGCCGGGATGCAGTGATAAACTAGCACATCACAGGGAGCCTTAAGGTAGCCCCCATTGTGGACAAAGCGACAGAAAGCTGCCTGCGCTGGTATGGACATGTGTGTAAGTAGGATAGCACACACATTGTGAACCCAGCCCTGCAACTGGAGGCGAGAAGGCTGGGACCGGGTCAGCCTCCTGCAACATGGCTTAAGACAGTCAAGAAGGACATGGAACGTCTTGGAGTCAACAGCGAGCTAATCTTCGATCGAGCATTTCGGAAAAATGCTATTAGGAGAGCTGACGCCAAGTAAATGGGATAGGGCCAGGAAAAAGAAGAAGAAGGAGTCAAAGATCAGCAAATGGGATTGGATACCCCATCATTTCTCATTACAGAAAGTATAGTTAACTCGTTTAAATGTATGTACACCAATCTTAACATAGTCAATGAAAAAATGTTTACTTACGGATTGCAGATAGCTGAAGTGAGTAAATATGAACTACTTATAATGGAAGACCCGCAAATGTGGTGAACTCCACCATAAAATATGTACTGCAGGGAAGCCACGTATGGTGCAGAACTTATGGATATAGGAGCTCCACCAACAATTCTCGTTTTCTTTTGGTCATTTCCATCTCCCATTGTCAAAGTTAAACCTAAAACCAATCGAACTAACTTAAATTCGAATATTTGACTTTGAAGAACGATGACTATATTTCCATCGCGAAACTAAAAAATTAGCGGTTATTAATTGGAGACTGAAAAATCGTTTTTGTCGACTATTATAAAAAAAAAACAAATTTATTATAAATGTAACAGGATTTATTTAATATTCCTCATGGGTAACACAGCACCTGCCAGATAAAATTCTCAAATATAATATGCTGCTCTCTCTCTATATCTGAGAAACAATTGTGGCTATATTTGTGTCAATTTTTAATCAAAGTATTTAAAGGCAACTAATTTTTTGGCAATATTTAATTCAATTAATGGACAGTTACTTTTAAGCAAACGGTCAGTAATAAATACCTGAAAAGTTAAGTAAAAAATAATCATTTGGAAGTAGAAAAATAATAAATTGGCAGGAAATAATTGATGAATGGTAATTAATAATAGGTTTTACTAACTTCCAACACCTTGAATTAGTTACTGAACAAAGAAATACAGGACATTTTTATACTCATCAGGTGCCCCAGGATGAAAAGTGGATGATAGCGAGTAGCAGATTTAAATAAAAGTCCTTTAGTAATTTATAAATAGTGTAATATTATTTTTTCTACGTATTATTTTATTTAAGAGAACAATTTAAATGGGGGTAACTCGTATGCCTATACGATAATATTTATGTTAACAGGCTCAGCTTTACATCGCATGATTTTTTATATGAGAATAATTAAAAATAAATTCAAATTTATATCACGTTTAAATAACCAGGGACTTTTTCACATAATTTATTTAGAGAAGCAAAAGCCAATATGGGACCGAGTCAAACAACATGGCGGCTGACAGATGGTTTAACTAGGGAGCGGATATGAAAGGATCACAAATTAATATATAATTTACCTGACAAACATATCAGGATAAATGCGAAAAATGGCTTTCGGCACATCATGTTTAGGCAGCTGACACTCTGAGACGTTCTGATAAATGATATTACTCAAGCAGGTATTTATACTTCTTGTCTTACTGTATATTAACAACAAGAAAGGCTGTAAATTATGAAAAAATGCACAAACAAGGAAAAGTTCAATATTTACTTATTTTTTATAATTATAGAATGCGATACTAACGGAAGTGAGTTTTATATTTTATATATTATTATTTTTCGAAGGTCTGACTTGTAATGATTCATTTTGAACGGTTTGATCTATAATTAATATATCATCAATAAAATTAGTTTGTGGTCATGTTTTATATAACAATATCTCGTACATAGATCTCATATATAGATCACGTCGGTATTTCAACGATAAACAACTTCTTCTTCTATATAAAGGACAAATTCGACCTATCTTGGATTGGAGCCCGTAAATACCTTCTACACTTGATTGACTTAGTTCAAAGAAGAGCAATTCATTTGAAAAACAATGACACTCTAACGTCTAACCTGCATCAATGGAACACAGGTGTAAGATTGGTTCACTTAGCCTTTTCTACCATTATTACCACGGTCGCTACTCTTCGGAACTGTAAGAACTAATTCCTCCTGCACCCACCCACAACCGACAAACTCGTCTTACACTTGTCGAACATCTATACACAGTTAATGTGTGTCGACCAAGAACTGACAGTTTCCAAAGTTCCTTCCTTAATGCCACCGGTAAGCTTTGGAATGCTCTTTCAGCGTCTGTGTTTCCTCCTTCCTACATTCCGGATCTCTTCAAGAAACAGATAAATATACACTTGAAATCTCCCTAACCTACACACAAACACGAACACAACACACGTTTCCCGAATGCAGCGTCCAGCCTCCCTGGCTGAGCTGTAAATTATCATAGGTGTAATGGCGTAATTGACAAAACACTATTAATTATTAACCCTATTATAAAAATGGCATTCATACTTTGCAATTAGTTAAAAAGAAAATACATATGTACTAGTATATAATGAGTTCTCGTCTTACAAACAAACAAATAAAATAAAAAAAATAGAAATTTTTATAAAAAACTTTAATATACGTTACCATTTTATTTACAAAATATACGCACACCTACGACATAAAGCTGTCAGCAAACTTACTTTTATAGTTATAATATATATATAGTTATAATAAAATATATATATATATATATAGTTGTAATAAAAGTAATAATTTATTTCAAGCGACATAAAGTAAAACAAAAATATTTATAACCTTTGGGTAGTGTTACTTACTCATAAATTTGATAAACTTATTTTTTATTTTTATTGAATAACTTATGAATTAAAAATTGACGACAAATGAAAGTCATCTCATGAATACATCGTTTTTCCAATGAGTTAACGTAAAAAAAATGACGCGTGTTGTAGTGACGTTGGCGAATCAACACTCCACATAGTACTGGCAAAGATATATTTAGAGGTTTTATCATCTAAATATTATTTATTTCCCCCGCATATAAATCACTTCAGTTTTGTAATTGAATGTAATTGTAACTGGATAGATCATTCTGTCATGGAAATGGTTCCTAAAAGTTTATTGTGTGGAAAATGTATCATTTAAATCTGGAAAATAAAAAAAACATCATTAGCTATATGCAATGTGTGGCCATGTACGTATTATTAAAATACATTGCTGTGTGAATTTAAAAAATCTAAAATTAATATTAAAAAAACAGATTCAATACCTTTTATACTATATAAAGATTATAAATTACTCAAAAAAAAAAATTAATAAAATTTAACGATTAAAATAGATTTTTTATATTTTGGTTTAAAGTATAAGAGTTGACAATATCAACTTGCCTATAAATGGAGCCAGCCAATTTTCAACGACCGATATTTTCGAAAACAGTTCTGGAATGTTCGCTCCGGAACACTTCCATCCCCCTGATATGACACCATACAGAATCCCTTTATATACTGCTGGACCACCGGAATCACCCTTTAATAAAAAAATAATAGATTACAAAAGTAAAAATAACAAATGCATTTATCAATCGTTTAAAATTCCCCACCCTCAAGAAAATGAAACAATCATTTCTTGACAAATCATAAAAAAATAAAATCTGTGATATTTTAAGTATGTACAGTTTTTTTGGATATGGTGCTTTATACTAGTAATAATCCAGAAGCACAATGTACTTAACATATTTATAAAAATCAATGTGTAAATATTTCAATCCAAGCAAAATATTTTCAGAATACAATAACCACAATTACATGAATTATGGTATTTATTCTGAACCCAACCTATGATGTTAATATTTATTATATCAGCTTATTAATTCTATGAAAGTTAATTAAAATAGTTGTAATGTATTTTGTATGAAGTTATATGCGAGTAAGTTAGCCTGCAAACATGATATTGCGTTATTTTACCCATATATCCGGTATTTAGGGTGTATACATGTGAAAAAAGCATTTATTTATGTTTTTTCATTGTTGACATATATTATTTGTATAAACTATCTGTATATATATTTATTTTTTCAAACTCACGAAACACGCCCCCGTTCCTCCTTCCTTTGTTCCTCCCAAACATATCTGTCTCGAGGTTAAAGAGGAGTAAGATGCCTTGCAGTCTTCGTGTTCATAAACGGGCAACTCAACTTTCTTTAATATCAACGGAGACACTACTGACGACTCCTGAAAAAAAAACATATTTACTATTTTTGACCTTCATCTCTTAAGCAACTTTCTACGCAAAGCTGTCATATTAGATCCAATATTTCGTCGTTCCTCATAAATTTAAACCATAGAACGACTAATTAGATACGTAGGCACCTGTTCTCATAACTCATTATACGGTTGAAATGATTTTTGGTAAAATGTCAGGATTTGCAGCGGTATAAATGATAAAAGTATTGTAGGTGGTGTTGGCATTGGTATTGGCAGCACATTTTATTGATCAAGTAAGCTGTGATTCCCAGATATTGCCCATGAAGTCGAAATAATTTTAAACTTTCTCAAATCAGGAAGCGAGTTCGTATTGGTTCAATATTTTGACTACCGTTAGCAATTACCCAACATAGAGCACTTACTAGACATTAATAATTATACATTGATTATAATTTAAGTTCAGTTAGAATTTTCAGTTTTTTAGAGTTTGAATCGTGCCTTATCAAATAATAAGCGAGCACATTCTTCATAAAATATAGATCATACTCCTCTAAAATTATTTTTTACTTACTATAATGACACCCCAACCGGAAACCGTAAGAAGATCTCCATCTTGCAGCTCTCGGTCATTGACCTTGGCCAATTGAATGATTTGAATGCCCGGACCAAGAGGAATCTCCACTCCTGGCGCGAAGCTCACGATGGAGAAGTCATAGTCCAAGATTGACTTTACGAAGTCAGGGTGCGGAGTCATCGCTTGCACTTTCAGCAGCTCTCCTCCAGTGGCAAATGTCGAGGAACCAAAACGCGCATATAACAAAGGCAACGAAGACTTTCTGAAAATTTATACAAAGTCAATAAAATAATTTCATACCACCGTATTCTTTCTTCATTTCCCATGTCATCTCTGTACATGAAGCACAATCGAGTATGTGGCAACACCATGCTGACATGCGACCAACCGTGAGAATGCGAGCCAACGCAGGATACCAATAGGACATTCACCAAAACCCGGCACGCCAGGACACACTACAATCCTCAACACCAAAAGGCCTCACAAGCCGCTGATAAATCTCGACGCTACAACTTCTTCGTCAACGATTAGTTCGTAAAAATAACAATGGTAACCCTGACTTGATTAGTACATACTGACTTCTCTAGGTACTTGAAGAAAGGTTGCTGGGCGTTAATCATATTTCACAAAAAAAATGGGCAAGACTTAGATCATTGGTCAGAAAGATTGACCTAACCTATATACTTACCAAGCCTTATAATTTATTAATATCGATTAACGCTTTTTATTATCTTATTCAATTAGTATAAATTTAAAAGTGTTAGTTTAAGGCATTTCAAATTACAGTTTCTCAAAATCAAAGTTCTGTTTTATTGTCAAATATAAAATGAATTTAATTTATAACCAAATTATACGACGCATGTATTGATAAGTACTTACGGATTGCAATGAGCAGCTGACAAAAGATATCTTTTGCTTATGATTGATGCACCACACCAGTGGCCATAAGAATTAGTTAATTTAAATTGTAGAGAAACTTGATACGGTAACTCCTCAATGCTGGTATCTTGTCCACCAATAATCCTTCCTTGAGGCTTCCATGGTTTTGCTTTTTGATGAAACATAAATAAATATAAAAACATTATTAGATACTCTCTAATGTGTAAAGCAATAAGTTGACTCTAAGTAGAAATATCAATAAATATAAACCTGTATATTGGTATACTAGTTTATCTCGGAAACATTTAGTATTGTACAAAAAACTTAAATTTAAATGTTACGACATTACATTGCTAATATAATATAATGTTCATTAATTGCGTATTAATCTTTGACATAAATATTAATTTTAAGCACTGATTACTTTTTACATATCAATATAATTCTGTGATATGTCACAGAAATAAAGATTTATCACAAAAATAAACACGAGAAAGAAATGTTTAACTTCACGATTGAAATATGTTTGTAAATATGAGATTAATAATAGATTACACCCACATAAGAAATATAACAAAACCTCCTTAAACAATTATTTCCAAAACATCTCAATTATACAATAACAATGTACAATCAAAAACATAAATGGATAAAGTTCCAAAACAACAAGAGAATAATCATGTTCACAAGTGTGTGAAAACTATGTGAAATATTTGTATTATTAATAAAGATTCTGATAAGGAATTATAAAAAAGACTTATTCAACATCACACTAACAAAAAACACTTTAATTTATGAATTTAGGGAATATAACATTAATATTACTTTTAAATGACAATTTTCATAAAAATATTTCACTTTAAGCACGACAAACTTTGTATTTTTTTTCTATTAAACAATTTTGTATTTATATTTTTAAATAGTTGACGTATAAATGCATACCCGATGCGTTTGATATTACGATTATTCCCACTAACACCACAGACCACATTTTGCTTGCGAGTCTTCTAATTTGAGTTCAATGGCGTATTGATCCATATGTGGGGCACTGGTTGGTAATAAATACGGCGTTAACTATGAAATAAAATATTCCTAATATCTTAAACATCGAGCAAACAAACAACCGAGCCTTAAAACTTGCATTGAATAGTCATATTATTTGTTATGTAGGGATGTCAATCTTGTAAGATGTTAAAATTACAAAATATTACTAAAAAATTAATATTCACTTAATGATGATTATTGAAAATATACTTAATATACTCGTATAACCGATAAACTGTTTTTGATATTCTTTTCCATTTGAATGGTATGATAATTAATGTTTACCAAATAAATTTCTTTATAAAAAAAAACAATAATTTACAGATCAATAACATAATTAAATATGATCCATTGTTTTTCCCTATTGCATCAGTCTCATACGTTTGATTAAAAGAAATTTGCTTTAACTCAAAATTTTATATAGCTAGGAATAGATATGAATATAAAAAATAAAAATAACTTTTCTGTTCGTATAGATAAAGCATGCTTATTGACATTTTATGCTTGTTAAACCTTAGCGTAGCAAAGAAATAAATATAAATATTCTAATTTCGATATGTCTAAAATAAGTCTAATTAAATTAATTAATAATAGACTTATTTTTGCACTACGTTTTTTGCGAGATAAAAACTTACAAATCTTCCATTGACTTGGAAAATAGCGGTTTTCACATAAAAAATAGACAGAATCTTAGAATAATATAAAACAAGGTAAAATAAAAATTTCACAACTTAAAATATATTATTTATGTACTATAGAGTGTGTAGCACAGCCCTTGTCAATATTATCTTATTCTATATAAGATCATGAGTTAATAGTCGACATTACTTCCGCTTAAATCAACGAAAATGAACTTGAATTTATTTTCAAGGTTTACTTGCTTAGTTTATCAGAAAACAATGATTTATTTTCGAAATAGGTTAAGAACACTTGCCATTTCAAAAATTATACGTAGAATACGTTCTCGGTTGCACGTTTCAAACATTTTCAGCAGGTCAATGTTAATTGTAATCACAGTTTTCACTTAACGAGTATTTAAAACCGGAAACAGAGATTGTGTATAGTTTTATCTAAGGTTATATGATTAATATTAAAAAATTTCATAAATGCTGTCGAAATTTTTTATTATGAATCCCTGATATAATTCAAATCAATCATTACATATAAAAAATAACATTTCATATTGCAATGTTGTAAATATATAAAAAAAAACATTCAATAATCGTATTTCAGACGACATGTTTCGACTTTGTCGAGGAGCTATCCTCTTAAGTTCTTTAATTTTACAATCTAATATATGAAATTCTATCAAAAATTATTGGACGAAAAATTTAACAAATTTCTGATTGTTAACCTTTAACCTAATTGTTATTGTATATACATATTGTTTAAGATTACTTCGTTTTGTTGTCGTTCCTTCAACAGATTAAGAACCGGAGTTGGTAGAACAAAAGACAACCTCGAGCGGTGGGAAATACTTCGGTAAGGAATGTTACTATTGTGCGACTGTGGAGACCTGCAGACCACATCTCACCTAAGATCCTGCTGCATGTGCCCAACAAGCTGCACATCTCAATACCTTATGCTGGGCAACACACGGGCTACCGATGTTGCCATATACTGCACAGAAATAATTTGTTGTCGTTGACACGAAGAAGAAGAAAGAGATTACTTCAAAAGTAATAATAAAACGCTTTATTGTATTTTTCTTAAAACACGTTATTTATTAAACAATCAATGAAATAAAATATTTTCTTTACATAGGTTTGCCATATAAATGTTTTTAATTGAACTTTTACTCACTACTGTCAAATATAAGCTTATGTTTAAGCTATGTACGGGTTTTTGAAACCATTTCTTATGCATATTGATGTTGACTGTGTTGGATTATGAAAAAGTATGTAAATCGTTGTTTTTTGATTGATTTATACACCAGTCAGTGAGGTTATCCATTGTCTGACTGAAGAGATCCTGGCGTAGAGTCCTGGAACATTAGGCTTTGAGCAACTTGAGCCTCCAGAAACCAAGGCGTATTGCACTCCATTCTGAACAGCTGGGCCACCAGAATCACCCTGAATGAAACATATTAATAATTTTAAAATCACAAAAATTCAAAAACATCTGCTCTGACTATAGAATACATTTGTTGTTTAATAAGAAAGTTCAATTATTTATTTTTATAATTACTACGATTTAATCTGCCGATACTTTGGCATGAAAGTAAACAAAATCATCCTCAATTAAAAGAACCCATGTCTCTAGCAATGTTCTACTCTATTAATCATATTTAGATACACTCGTATAAAGTATTTCTTTACATACAAATGCATCTCCCATTATTTATTCGAAACATCTCTTTAAAAAATAATACATATTAAAAATAGGCATGAAAACACAGTAAGAAATGTTGTTTTATTATTTTTATTGCTCCTGTAATAATCATATTTTCCATATTCATAGAATACAGTATCCTTGTAGTCTGTCATATTAAAAAATGAAATATATGCTTTGTAAAACCACTGTACACTCAATGGTTGTACAAGTGTTTTATTTCATTTTTTAATCATATTTTCACCCAAGTGAGATTCAAAATTTTATTATCTTATCAATCTTGGACTAGAATTGCATGCTAAAATCCTTAAACTAGGCATTCCTTTTTTATCCTTACATCTATCACAGGAATTTATTGATTAAATTTAAAATTTAAGCAGTATTTCTTAATATTTTTAAACACTTCTCAACGTTATATGTAGTTTTCAGTTGTAAATTTTACTATTATATATAAAAGCATTGAAATTAAAAGAGTAATAGGGTCAATATTATGTTAATATTATCATTTTTTGGTAGAAAGTACATTTCAAATAATGAAATGATTAAAAATTATCGTTGCGTTTGAATCGCAGGCGTTGCAAAAGGTATTCGATTATTTTACAAATCCGTTTAAAGAAGTTTATTATATGTTCAAATATTTATTAAGAATAATTGGTGTGAATAAAATGTGTGGTTCTGATAACTTTATCTGTGTAAGTGTAGTATTAAACATTACAAATGAGTACGTTAATGTTTCTAATGGCTACTTACGAAACAAGCGCTGGTGCCTCCCTGAGGAGTTCCTCCAAGACACATTTGTCTGGAGGAAACGTAGCTGTACGAGTTCTTGCATTTCACCTGGTTAAACACGGGCAAGTCAACTTCCCTCAAGGCAATGGGACCAGATGAAGATGATTCCTGTATAAAATAAAAACATTAAATTATATAAGCACTTTGAGAGTTTTCTCAGTATTAACCCTTTGGTTACGGCTCGGTGGAATACAAATTATACTGTCAATACAACGTGAACTTTAAAACCTTTTTTTTTTCTTAAAACTAGTATTTGAAGCATAAATGTACTTATCTAATCTATTTTCATATATCACATTGGTTCTTCTATTCTTTAGCTATCAAATGATACATAAAAAACTATTATATTTAACAAACGTTCATTATGTAACTCGATACATGTGGTGGCATTGACACATGTGGCTTACAGAAAAATCGCTCTTGTGACGAAACCTTACGATATTTATTCACATGCTTTACAGATTCCTGTAGAGAATACATGTAGGTTGATAAAGCGAATGACTTCACTTACAATTTCCTACCGTAGATGTCACAATGAGTACTAAAAGTAGCAAAACGATATATCACTTCAACCGATGTCAACGGTCGGGGAATCTTTGACGGCATATGCCGACAACCGATGCAAAGGTGTTACAAAAAGTGCGTGAATTTTAGGTTTTACCCCTTTCAAACTATAGAATACATACTCGGAGATTATCAGCTTATCTACATATACAGAGGAAAAATGTTACCTTCAAAGTCAAGTTCTACAGAATATCGAAAAAAACTTCCAATCCATTACAAATTTTGGCTGTTTTTTAGGGTTACTTATTATATATCTTATATAATGAATCCTTTTACTCTATGACAGTGCTTCTAATGCCTTTCATAGGTTCTTTCTCTTGTATACTTCGGTTCAATAGCTAAAATTTTCATAGGAAACCAACGATAGACTTATCAGTTGCTAACTTCATCGAGAATAATTTTTGATATACGATGTGATGATGGTGTGAGGATTAATCTATGGAATTTCATGTGAATTATAATAAATTTAATATTATAGAACTCACGGATGTGACTCCCCACCCAGAAACGGTAACCATGCTGTCATCGGCTGGGTCGCTTCCGGAAGTTAGAGGTATGATCTTGACATTAGGGCCGAGCGTGATGGTGACTCCCTCGGCGAAGGAGACCACTGCGAAGTCGTAATCAATGGTGGGCCGGCTGTAGCTGGGGTGACCTTGGAAGGCTTCAACTTTGAGCACCTGACCTCCGGAGTTGTAGTTGGTGGAACCCACCCGTGCGTACAGGAGGTACAAGTTGGAACCACTGTGTGGAAAATAATGTTTCATTAAAGTAAAAGTTTACTATGCCACAGCATACAAAACTACGTTTGAATATTTAAAACGTCAAAAACTAGATTCAATGTGTGCCTTCAGTCTTTACCAGTCGTAACTGTAATTTGCGAACTGTCCTCCTATAATGTACGCCATTTTTTATTTGTAACGGAGATTGTTGTTTTAGTTGTTTTGGTGATTATTCAAAAAACAATCCCTTTTTTGTTGTTATCTTGGGTTGAACCGCCTCTTAAGAGGAAATGTTCAAGGTCACGATAAAATCATCCATATAAAAAAAGATAACTAATTATTTTGCCAGTATTTAATTCAATTAATGACTGTTAAATATTTAAGAAATGTTCAGTAAAAAATGTACAAAAAAAGGTAAGTAAAATTTTTAAAAATGCAGTGTTAAAATATAAATTGTTAGTAAAAAAAAATGGGAGTAAATAATTAATGAATGGCAATTAACAATAAGTATTACAAGTTACAGATAATACTGAGTTTATTACTGACATTCAAATTGTATAACTGAATACATTTGTACTGACACAGTGGATACTTCCGATTTATTTAATCTACCGCCAGTTCATTTAATTTACTGCCAAAACCTTGAATTAGATACTTAACAAATAAATGCAGGCCAAAAAAATCTTCCGGAAATGTTAGAAGGACGGTTAACTGTTATGTACATATTTTGAAATGCAACAAAAAACTGTTTTGACTACTTATTAAATTATGCAGTTTTACTAAAAATTCAACATATAAAATTTTAATTGTAGTATTTTATTATTAGGTACTATTTATGGAAAATCCTTGTTCAATTAAAGATAAGAATGATCAAGATAGCAAGTCAAGGTTACACACTTCGAGACAGAGTTGTCTGTTCAAGTAGTGACTATTTAAATCTGTATTTAATCACAGCTGACATCTTGTAGATTATATTTATCATTAAAACCTCGAATATATGTAATCGGACTTGTTTCACTGTGTAAGGTAGTCGATGCAATTAATGGGCAATAATTATTTTTTTAAATATAAATTGGAAATAGAAAAATAATAAATTGGAAGTAAATTTGTGAAAATTCAGGAATGGTAAGTAATAAGAGGTTAAGGTTAGGTCATTTTACATTTATTACTTGTCAGTATTGAATATACTAGTGCCATTTTAATTTTATAACTGATCACTCTCATACTGACACAGTGGATTCTGCGAATTTATTTAACCTACCGCCGATTGATTCAATTTACGGCCAATTGATTTAAGTTACTGCCAAAACTTTGAATTATTTACTGAACAAATAAATACACGCCCTAAAAAATATACTTTTAAACATATAAGTACGTTTTAGTGTTAAATCTTGATCAATAAAATCACCCAATTTGATACTATAAAAGTAGAATCTAGATTGCATGAGTTCATAGTTCATTTCATGTGAAAAATACATGATTTTCTTACGGATTGCAATGAGCAGCACTAAGTAGGAACTTCTCGCTGATGATAGAAGCCCCACAGGTGTGCTGATAGGAGCCGCTCACCAGGTATTGCAGGGAAGCTTGGTAGGGTCTCTTGGCGATACTGCTGGCCTCACCACCGACAATCCTCCCCAGGCTCAGCGTGGGAGATGCTGATAGATGAAATGATTTAATAACTTATTAATTCGCTCTTATTCAGCATGATCACTCTGACGGTGAGTATGTCGACGAATGTGAAGAGGTATAGTTACATCTTATGGTGCATTAGATTAAAATAATATAAAACTAGTGCACGAACAAGATTTTTTTATTATACATGTATTTATAAGAATACACGATTTTTAATTAGATATTAAATATTCGCAGTTCACGCCAAATATGTAAAAAATTGCAGCTTAGGTAGATAAAGTACGTTAGAATATGGATTTGTCGTTTAGCAAGCATATTCGAAGGACTGGTCATTAAATGCGTGAATTCTGAAAAAGTGGTTTTTGGGTTTAGCGATTTTGTGACGACAAAATCTTCTACCCTGAAGATAACACCTGCAATGACAGCCGACAAATAAATTCACCACACACGGCTAAAGCCACAATAGAGAGTCTGACCGTGAAAACTTACGAGTTTATACGAGTATAAACCCATTACAAGCTTAATTTTACATTCTTTTTTGTGTTCGATCAATCTAAAATTTGGTAGATTGCTGCTGATATAACTGTTTGGCTATAATTTGTAGCGACCATATGCTGCAGCTAGAGAACACCTAAAGATTAATTGATTATCCACAATAATTGTTGGTTTAGTAAAAAAAACATTTCGACATTCCACAAACTTGTAAGACTATGTTATCGTAGATAATGTCATTAATTATGACAAATTATTTATTATCAAGCATATGGATAACACAAAGACAATTAACGTAGATTGATTATTGTATATATTATAACAATAATCTATAAACTATATCAACGTATTCATAGCGTTTTTTTTAATAATAAATTTACAAAAATGTTCTAAAATAAAAGTATAATTTTGTATACAAAGGCACATTGTTATGAATATTTTGAATCGAGACGTTTTCACAAATTAAAGTGATTAAAAAATCCTAAAATTTCAAAAATACAAGGGCACCAATAATCAATCTATGTATATTATAACTTAATGTATGATCGGATAGTCAAGTACACACAGAGCATCGTTATTTATTATAGAGCTATCTTCCAAGGTTTTTTTTATGTAAACACATACAGGAAAATGCCAACAGATGGTGAAAGTGATTCTAAAGTTTCATCTGTGGAATTCTATGAAGCTTATACCGTCGTGCATATGGCTAAGCGCTGCATGTGGAGTGTTGATCCGCCAACGTCATAGACTATAGCCCGAGATTCACGCATCATCCTTATTATTAAAGGAATTTACTACGAATGAATGGGTGGTATTTACGGGACGACTTTCGTCTACCACCAATTTTAATTAATAGGCTATGACTAGCGTTTTACGAGTGAGGGATATTTTAGAGCTCAGAAATAGATTTAAAAAAAAAAATCTCCGTCGGGGATCAAACCTACGACTTTTGGCTTGCAACGCAAGCGCTTTGATCATAGAGATATAGCCGCCGGCTATTAAGTGTGTGAAATTAAGTACTCATTCATTAGTTAATAAATAAAACATCAAGTAAATTTATATAACAACAGCCTAAAATAGCGCAAATGTGTTTCTTCAATTTCAGGCTTCTCCATTTACCTACAACGGCAAAAAAAAGTAAATGAAAAGAGAGTATACACAGAGCTTCAAAATGATACCAACCACGACGTGCGTACTTAACGGCAACCATTGACAAACTGATTTTAAAGTGACGTGCCAGATTTTTTTTTCGGTTTACCTAATACTTAAGAAATTCGTCGAATAATTATCGCTTGAATATGTTCACCATACGATGCATTGGTGTAATAGATTTATAGTGTGTATGAATTAAATATGTGAATGTAAAAATAAAAACAGAATATTACCTGATGCGCATGAAATTGCGAGAGCTGCCAAAAATATTACGAACCTCATATTGGGAAATATGATTCAATCACTGTTTTAATCGTTTTTTTTCATTCCTTTTATATGTACTGTCATAAATCATTATCTTTGTCTTAAAATAATTCTGATAATAAATAATCCAATTGATAATTCTGTATGCTTTGTTATTATATTAATAATACAATATGTCAAAATGAGTAGGCAAAATCTAAAGGAAAGTATAAATGTGGACACATTGCCTAAGCACAGTCATAATGAAAATTTTGTTTTTTAAATTTAACAATCAAGTAAACATTTTTTCAATTATTATAAGGAACTGAATTTGTGTTCCAAGTATAATTAATTATTAAATAATATTTTTAAATTAACATATCGTATTAAATTAACTATTTAAAAGTGAATTGTTTTATGCACATTTAGCCAAACATATTCGTAATTAAAAGTTTTGATGTTGTCAAACTTGGAACAAGTACAAGGATGACCTGTCAGAAGATATTTTACATTGAATTCTTGTCAATCCAAATGCTGGAGGTAAATAAGAAGCAGCATACTTTTACAGAAAGTAATGAATCAATGGTACGCATATCATTTCGCACAATACTTATTGATTTTGCACCGTTACAAAGTACCCCAGTTCAGCTAGTGAAATAATAACTAAGAATAATGTCGCATATTGATTGACCGATTGACAGTTCTGTAAGGTCAGATTGTCTATGCTTTGTCTCAGAAGACCTGTATATCCGGAGGCCCAAATGAGAACATAAATGGTTCCCAAGAGCCTCCAGGGCAAGAGCCCTTGAACTTTCATATACTGCGGCTGTAGTACCAAAAAAATATGTGGGTTTTCAATAATCAGGGGCTTTTCAGCGAACGAATGACAAACAAACGCTTTACTGCTTGAATACGTCGCCCGACAATAGTTTTATTTAAAAAACAATAAAATAATACGATCATTCATTTTTCTTTTAAACATTTATTTTAGTTTTCAAGTTTAATGTAATACATTTTTTCAATAACCTGTTGTCAAATTTTAAATTCAACTTCTATATTTGTTACTAGAACTAATGAAATTAGGAGTATTAAGGTTGTATATTTTTATAATTTAAATATTTCAAGTATGACAGTTGTGTAAAAAAAGTACATTTTTAGTTATTCTAGATTTAAATTCCAGTTATTGACTTAATCCATGGCCTGACCGAAGATATCCTGGCGTATATTCCAGGAATATTGGGTGCAGAGCAACTTGACCCTCCGGAGACGAGCGCGTACTGCACCCCATTCTGCACAGCGGGACCACCGGAATCACCCTAAACCAAACATATTATAATAAATAAATAATGTCCACAGCTCGCAACTGACTTCTTACTACTGCCACGTACTCTCTGCTCCCCTCACATTGAAACCACCAGAGTAATCTTTTATTTTCTCTCCCCATGTTTACTCATTCACTTCACATTATTTATGTATACAATGCTCATCTCACACAAACTGTATTTGTAAAACTCTAAACTCAACAAACAGACAAATTTCATTCAATCACATGACTCATCTTCAAATATAAAAAAAGTATACTCGTAGGTACATCAACACTATTCCTTCGACTATTTACAATTATTCAACAATTTTTAATAACTCTGATGTATTATTTCTATCGAGCATTATTTCAATTCTATCCTTTTTTATGTAAACATATAGAGGAAAATACTGACGGATGGTGATAGTGATGCTGAAGTCTCATCTGTGAAATCTTTGACGCTTATCATGTAACATATGGTTAAGCACTGTATGAGGAGTGTTGATTTGCCAACGTTATAGATAACAGCCCGACATTCACGGGTCACCCTTATAATTACAGGAATTCATTATAAATGGGTGGTCTTCGCGGCAAGACTTTTATCTACTATCAATTTTGATTAATTCGCTATGACTGTCATTTTATGATGGGTTAGGGATCCAATTCACACCAACCTTAAAAAATTATATTTATTTATTTTTTCAATCTCCGTCGGAGATCGAACCCACTACCTTCGGCTTGCCAAGCAAAGGCTTTAACCGTAGCATAAAACTTGATGGGTGACGTGTTATTTCTTTGGTAATCTTACAACTTTTCTCTAGAACATATACGGTAAGGATTGAGATTTTTTTTCTTTTGGATATTTTTTCATCATGGCATTATAAAAAAAGATACTCACGAAACAGGCGCTAGTTCCTCCTTGAGGTGTCCCTCCAAGACACACCTGTCTAGGAGAAATAAAACTGAACACTGCTTTACACCTGGTTTGATTAAACACGGGCAAGGCCACTTCTCTCAGATTAATAGGGGTAGATGAATTTGATTCCTGAAAAATAAACATCTTTACAGCCAGAAAAATATGAAATTTATTAAATATGCTAATTTAAAGAAGTTATAAATTGTTATAAATAGTAAGTCATGTTAATGTCATTTGCGATTATGGTGCATCATTCACATATTGTATCAAGTAACCATTATTAATACAGTAATTAAATAAAGTATTATAATTAAATATAAATTTACGAGTATATATTCAGTAAATACTGAAATTTCTTTTAATAAATTGTGAAGAGTTTACCAAAATAAATCAGTAAGCAATATTAAAGTGCGTACGTAAGATGTAAGTGGTTTAATTTTTGTATGTAAGTATTTCATCGAATGATCCATATAAGATCGAATTATTTTTACTCTAGTAATTATTCTACAGACTCGCTGTTAACTTTGTTTCTAAATATTATTACTGCGGAAGAATCAATTTGGTTATTTTTATGAACAGGACTTATATAAGATATTGATGTTTTTGTTCAGGCAATTAATTTAGTGAACAAAAAACAGTATAAAGCAAAACTTTAAATAGATAACTATTAAAATAACGTCGTGCATAAGAAAATAAAAATAATTAAACACATTTGAGAACTAAATAATTAATCAAAATTGATATTGTGTAACAAATAATATGATAAAAATCTGCTTATAAAAACGTTGTGCGCAAATCTATTCTGTGATAGTTTCTATCCATCTACTCTTCTCGTTTTCTGCCACTCGCATTTAAACTATACTCGTATATACTTGATATTCGTCTGAATACTTTCAAATTTAAAAATATGGTTTAAAAAACGTCTACTTACGGATGTTACTCCCCATCCGGAAACAACGACCATGCTGTTATCAGCAGGGTCGTTCCCGGAAGTCAGAGGGATGGCCTTGACATTAGGACCGAGGGTGATGGTGACTCCCGCAGCGAAGGAGACCACTGCGAAGTCGTAGTCGATGGTGGGTCGACTGTAGTTGGGGTGACTTTGGTAGCCAGCCACCTTCAACACTTGACCTCCAGAGTTGTAGCTGGTGGAGCCAACTCGCGCGTACAGTATGTTCAGGTTCGTACCACTACATAGACAAAAAAAAATTCATCCATTAACTACAACCTCATAAATCAATCATGTTACATTCATAATATGTAACAAATAACATTTGAATTGTCATTTTTCGAAAATCGAGCAATTACTATTTTAATTAATAAAATTCGTTGCTCAAACTCTACTACTACTAAACTTTAGATCTTGAATTATATCTGTATATTTTTACCTGTAGAATATTATTGTATTAAATTTAACCACTAGCAAACTTGTTGTATACTTATAAAAAACATATTTATATTGCTTTTGTATTTATAGTTTTGAGTTTGTGATCCATTTCGAATAAGCGCAACTGAGGGGAATACTTGGATTGCCCCGAAAGAGGACCTAGCCCCTGGACACGACCAGGGGTGGAATATATTGTGGTCCCTTAACAGACTTCGGACCGGAATATGCAAGACGAGGACACAAATGAAAGCCTGGCAGTTTTACAGCGGACCGACTGAATGTGACTGCGGCGTGGAGCAGACCCTGTCACGCCTTCTGGAGTGTGCGCTGTTTCCGAGTCGCGGCACCCAGGAAGACCGGATGATGGCCGGGAGTAACGCCATCGACGTCGCCCACTTCTGGGCAGACAGGATCTGACCCTGTTGTTTTTGACACGATAATATATTTCTAATATTAAATAAATAAATTGTATACCTTCTTTTGATTAATCACAGAATTCAAGTATGCACTGAATAAAATAGAATTTTAGCCAAACGACTGACGAAACTCTCATTCCTTTATGTAGTCATTTAACGTCAATAAAATCTCTTACGGATTGCAATGAGCAGCACTCAGCAGGAACTTTGAGCTGATGATGGAAGCGCCACAGGTGTGCTGGTACTTTCCACTCATCAGGTACTGCAGGGATGCCTGGTAGGGCCTCTTGGCGATGCTGCTGGCTTCACCACCGACAATCCTACCAAGGCTCAGCGTGGGTGAAGCTGATGAAATCATATCACTTATGTGAGCAATGGAACAATTCGTTTGTGGAAAATAAATTGACTTTTAACTTAAATAAAAATTTCAGTATAATACAACATAGCAACAACAACACTAATGAAATTGCATGGTTAATGCTTCACTCTGAATAATAAGAAATTGGACATAAAATACGAGTACGTATACTGATTTTTATTTTAATCGATATTTATAATGAAGGAGTATATTAATTCATGAAATTCTACCTGAGGTGCATGAGACTACGAAAGCCGCAATAAATAGTATAAACTTCATTTTGTTGAATATGATTTAATTAAATTTAATCACTGATTCAATAGATTGATTCAACTGCTTTTATATGAAATGCAATAAATTATTATCTACTAGTGCGTTTTGTTATGATAATAATCAATGCAATAATTGATAATGCTTTATCCTTTGGTTTATTGACCAAATATCCTAATGAAGCTAATGAACCAAATAAAATAGTCGATTTTTTTATGATAAAAACTTTACACTCAGTCCAAAATAATTATACTAGCACATGTCCATGTCTTCACATAACTTAACTTCTTTGTTGTAAATGTAACATAGCTCTTCATTCCATAGTTACACTGAATTATATATAATCGCATCGGAAACAGCAGGGTCAGATACTGTCTGCCCAGAAGTGGGCGACGTCGATAGCGTTTCTTCTGGCCATCATCAGGTCTTTCTGGGTGCAGCTATTCGGGCACAGCACACACTCCAGAAGGTGTGACAGGGTCTGCTCCACGCCGCAGTCACATTCAGTCGGTCCGCTCTAAAACTGCCAGGCTTTCATTTGTGCCCTCGTGGCGATGCTGCTGGCTTCACCACCGATAATCCTACCTAGGTCCAGCGTGGGTGAAGCTGATGAAATCATAGGACTTATGTGAGCAATGGAACAATCCGGTCTGAAGTCTGTTAAGGGACCTCCATACACTGAATTAATACGATTATATAGATTTTATATATACTGATATTCGAGAAAGTAATTTTTTTTTAACATGATTTACATTATCATCCTACATAGCATTAAATCAGTATTGGGTTTAACTGCTTCATAGGAATCCGTCCAAGCGCCAAAATCTCTGACCTCATCATTTGATTTCCTTAAAAATACTGATTAACAAAAGCCTAAATATTCCTGAAGTACTTTTGCCTTCTCTTTTACACTCGAGCTTTCGCCTTAAAATCTATCGATAACTGTGCACCATGTGTTAGTGGTAGTTATTCAAGGCTAACCAGCAGCTGACAAAAATGTGTGGCAGTAAATTATGGTGACTCTTTCACATTTATCTGAATATTTTTAAAGAGAAGATTTATAAACTCTTTAAATTTTCTCAATCCTTACCTAACGAACGAAATGACGCTGCTTTTGAGCGCTTCTGCGCGTCCGTTTGCAAGAAAGCAGACGCAAGTAATGCCTCCTTACTGATGTTTGCCATTCTGCAGAATCCATTTCCCAACCTAACCATTTCCTCCTTTTCCATTCCCACGTATTTCGTGGTTAGCAACGGGTTATTAAAGAAGACAATTCGAGACTCGCTGCAGTATACTTACTTCGCAGCCTTAGACTGAGGTATATTTGACATATAACTGATGCACCTAGAATCACGGAAAGGCCTTCAGCCACTCTCTAACAAGTAGCTTTTTGCGTGCGTCCAGTAACGGGTCCCCATCTAGGTCTCCAAAAACCGGACGGGACAGGGAGGGTTTTCACCACACTTCATTCCTATGTACATCGTCAATTCAATTTGATAGAGCATCATAAAGTCTGTGGAAATCTTCTAAACGTGTGCTGCATTCTTAAATATATTTTGTATTTTTTATTTTATTCAATTAATTAAGTCGCTATTATATAGGTGTTGTTTGTATAAGTTATTCTATTTCATAAATCATTATGCTTTGTATATAAATACAAAGGAGTTCAAAAAACTTTTGTTTTTTACAAAGAATGTTGATAAAATGCTTATCAATGACATGACTGCACTTGGATTACGTTTGTATGTACTTAGAGTAGAAGTATAATAATATTTTTTTATTTTTTCCTAGTTTCTTTGTTTCTCATGTGCACAAATATATCATTTTTATTTATGTTCTTTACATAAATAAATATAACCTACAACATTGAATGACGGTGAAGAAAATTTAGTAAGACGAGGATATAAATAAAAGCCTGGCAGTTTTACAGCGGATGGACTGAATGTTTCTGCGGCGTGGAGAAGACCCTTTCACACCTTCTGGAAAGGGCGATGTTTCCTAGTAGCTACATTTAGTAATAATACTATTTTAATTGTTTTTAATATTATTTCATCGTACACTCAATCAAGAGACAAAGGTGAACCTGGTTGAGACATCTGCTTCAGATTCTTGAGATGCTACAGGAGTGCATAAACTACAAAAACCTTTTCTTTAAGCCCCGAGTTCACGCTGACATGGCAATTTGTCTGAAACTATACATATAAGTAGCAGAAACTGGGCAGGAGTCAGATATGACATGAGATCTTTACACAAATATCCATTTCAAATGCAGCCAAAAAAAACTAAATGATTTTTAAATTTCAATATAAATATATATAAAATCGTGTCGGAAACAACAGGGTCAGATCCTGTCTTCGCAGAAGTGGGCAACGTCGATGGCGTTACTCCCGGCCATCATCAGGTCTCCCTGGGTGCAGCTACTCGGACAGAGCGCACACTCCATAAGGTGTGACAGGGTATGCTCCGCGCCACAGTTACATTCAGTCAATTTTTCAATATTTGTTATTAAAACCAATAACTATCATTTTAAATTTATTTCTACATTTGCATAAAATCTGTAATGATATAATCACCCAAGTGCGGTCCACACTTCTTCCCTCGTAATATATTTGACCACTTTACTATCAAAGGTACTAGCCCATGGATCAAATATTTTAAATAAACCTCTAATCAGGTATGTAGATGAATGTTATTTTAAGAAAAGGCTCTATCAATTTTATTCAAATATAACGTAAACTTTAATAATATAATAGTATTGAATTAATTTTCCCGGATACGTTACTATAGAGGGTGGGTTTCAGAATGAAACAATGCCTAGCCAGAGTATATTTACATAGCAGTGCCTATTATTTGTTCTTTTATGAGAGTCTAATGTTGTTCTAGCGGCTAATACAACGATGGAAGGTTCGCAGTGTAGGCGAATTTCAATAAGCTTCAGTCAAAGCTGAGCCTCCATTTAAAAGACCAGTACAAACATTGCAACCGCAAGATAACCGCGCGGTGACCCCGACTAACGATACTAAGTACAGACTAGCTATATCGAACCCTGACGGTAACATGGTTGACCCGATTAGTCGCTAATATAGTGAAAAATTTAAGAACATCTTATAATATTTCATTGAATACTCTGCGTCTACAACTGTAGTCTCTGTTTCGACACCGCCATTATTATGCTGTTTGCTCATGCGCAGATCCTACGATCTCCGTGGTTCCCGCGCAACTAAACGTCTTTGCCGCGGCCTGCGCAGCGTTACTCCTTCAATATGGTCGATATTTGAGGTCGAGGTTTGTATAAGTTGTTGGAGAGAATCCTTCTCAACCGACTAGCGCCCCTTATAAGCCCGCTTCTCATCCCACGACAAGCTGGTTTCCGCCCTGGAAAATCATGCACTGGACAGATTCTTAACCTCACACAACACATCGAAGATGGGTTTGAGAAGTAACAAATAACGGGAGCAGCCTTTGTAGACCCAACCGCTGCCTATGACACAGTCCACCACAAAACCCTCCTGCTTAAACTACAGAATATTACCCACGACAAAACTATCACTAATGTAATAGCAACTATGCTACAGAACCGTGGATTTTATGTTGATCATGAAGGTAAGCATAGCAGATGGCGCACGAACAAAAATGGACTGCCTCGAGGAAGCGTGGTAGTGCCCTTACTCTTCAATGTCTATACAAACGACCAGCCAACACTAAACAATACCAGGTCCTTCATCTACGCAGATGACTTGGCTCTCGCAGCACAAGGAGTATATTTCGAGGAAGTAGAAACCCAGCTTACTAAAGCACTCACAACCCTCTCTTCTTACTACCACCAAAATTGACTACACCAAACCCAAGCAAGACCCAAGTCTGCGCCTTTCATCTCAATAACAGACTTGCCAAGAGAAAGCTTTACATTACCTAGAACGGCTTGGTGTTAGAGCACCGAACTGCGACACACCGAAATATCTAGAAGTCAAGCTGGATAGGACCCTCACTTATCAGAAAACCTGTCAGTCTGTTAAGCAAAAAGTGTCCACCAGAAACAACCTACTCCAAAAAGTGGCAGGTACGTGGTGGGAAGCCTAACCAAACCTGATCCGCACTAGTGCTCTAGCTCTCTGTTTCTCTGCTGGCGAGTATGCTGCGCCAGTATGGGCGAGGTCTGCCCATACCAAGAAAGTGGATATTGCTCTGAATGAAACGTGCCGGGTGGTTACGGGGTGCCTAAAACCTATCCCAATATTAAAGCTATATCAACTTTTGGGAATCGCCCCACCAAACATACGGCGAAAAGTTACTACCAAGAAGGAGCTCACCAAAGCAACCCACGACGCACTCCACCCTATGTTTGGGTATCAAAAGATAACCACACGGCTCAAATCAAGAAGAAGTTTCCTACAGTCGACAACGGAACTGGTGATACCTGAGGCCACCCTGCGGCTGAACATGTGGAGAAGCGCAACTGAGGGGAATACTTGGATTGCCCCGAAAGAGGACCTAGCCCCTGGACATGACCAAGAGTGGAATATATGGAGGTCCCTTAACAGATTTCGGACCGGAGTATGCAAGACGAGGACACAAATGAAAGCCTGGCAGTTTTACAGCGGACCAACTGAATGTGACTGCGGTGTGGAGCAGACCCTGTCACGCCTTCTGAAGTGTGCGCTTTGCCCGAATAGCTGCACCCAGTAATACCTGATGATGGCCAGAAGTAACGCCATCGACGTCGCCCACTTCTGGGCAGACAGGATCTGACCCTGTCGTTTCCGACACGATTATATGTATGGTCGAGAGTATTTCCATCACCACAATAACCCTTCTCAGTCAAAAACGTGGTCAATGCCATAAAGGTCCATTAGAAACAATGAGTTTCACCTAATCATAAATCAGTATGTCTGTTCTGATATGCGATTGAGGAACGAAATTACTCTTATATGGCTTTGAAGATTCCCAGACCGCATTACATTTGACCTAGTTACAGTATAATTAGTAGCTTGTGACAACTTGCTACAACAGGACTCAAAGTTAGGCAACAGATCATCAATATTGGACTGAATCAATTTGACGTTGCTGATACGGGGAAGAAATTTTCTACGTGTAATAATACTCAATGATCTTCCATAGTGACAAAGAAAACAGTTCGCAGCATATGAAAAAAACTTGTGATTAGCGCGACGCTCCTGAGGCTTAGAACAGTCAATCCTAAAATGCAAGTGAAACAAAAAATATAATACATACTTTATTATATTCTGTCAGGCGGCTTAGTTCAATAGTAAGAGCGTTTGTTCGTCATTCAACGCTGTCGGCTCAAAATCCGACCGAGCTTGATTATTTTAAAAATTGATTAAATAAATACAAGCTCTTTACAATGCCAGCGAAAGGGTTGAGCCACCTTTATAGGACAAAAAAATGTCCAGGCTTCGGAAACATCGGGCTAATCATCCGATCTTCTTATTAAAAACCTTGATCATTGAACACCAAAATATTTCTCTACTACTACAGTAGCAGTCTGTGCAAGTTTACGGGCTCTTGCCTTGGAAGCTCCCGGGAACCATCTTTGTTCCCGTGTGGATCTCCGAGTATAAAGGTGTTCTGGACCTAAGTTATAGACCATATAAACTTTCAGAACTGTATAAAAACCAATTTGCGATGTCCACGTTCCTTCAAATATGGAGCGGATAAAGTAAAATAAAAAACCTTTCCTGTCTTTGCCACACCTTGGTCAAGGCAGTAAAGGTTCCTTTAAAAATTACCAGTTAGGACAAAACAAGTTTAATATCGACAGATTCATCGTGGCAACCCTGGGCATCAGCCAGCAGGCATCCAGAATACGGCTAAAGTCCCCGCCCGTATAAAGAGGCCTGTGTAAATATCGTTACTGGAAAATTCGCATACTGTGGGTAAGATACCACGAGCGAGAACTGTACGCAGCAAAATGCTCCCCATTTTTTCGCCACGCGTGCACATCTTAACTGGCAAAACGATTTCCACCCCACGTCATCATACGCAGTAGCGTGACATTGAACGACCTCCAGGTTTATTCACTTGTAAATTACAAAAAGGGACGAGGACAATACAATGCAAGAGGGACAATAATTTGATGCGAAAACACGTGATTTCCCTTGAAAAACAATGCTATTTAATTCGCAATATCTCCAAAGTTTGAATGATGTTATATATAATAGGAAAATTTAGGGTAAAGTCAGCTACTTGTTTGTATTATACATTGACATCAGCATGATGTCCCTTGCTGACTGGTACCGAAACCCTCGATATACATTCTTTCGTCTATTATTTCTGTTCGCTTGTCGTACATGAATGTGTCCGCCATATTAAAATTTGGGATTAGTTATATATACCGCCGCTAGTAGCGCTGGGCGAGAGCCATCACTAGCACGCCAGTCGTGTCCCGCCCTTCGGCGAGAGCATATTGTATTCTATCTCTATCTGTGTTATCAATCTGCTCCTAATCCTGCCATCACACGACTGAGTAACACCTTTTGAGAGAAAGGAGGTTGTTAACATTTATCAAGCTCACAGTTCGAAAAAATCGTAAGGAGAAGCGTTTGTCTTTTAAATGAAGGTTCAAATATCTTACAAAGAAAAAAAAGAAAATTAATTTCCTCTCAGCTTAAATAATTAATAAAAACCATAACCCACAGTCAATAATTATATAAGGTGCTAAAATTGTTCCAAATATCTATGTCCCAATGAATACTTTATTTAATGACCACAGAATCAGGATCTGAGGCTTGTAGATTTTCTTCCATCTACTGACACCTATTGGGAGCAGAAACTCATCTTAGTTAAAATAACATATTCCAATCAGGTTTGTGATGAACTTGTGACGCTTTCGAAAATGAGGAAAAGTACAAAATTGCAAAAAAAGAATATTACGCCATACAACTCCGAGTATATTAATTTTATCAATATTTGTTGACATTTATAATAACAAAAGTTTGAATCATTCCAAAATTTTAAATATATCCATTTATTTTTTCAATTATATAATAGTAAATTCAATAACAACCGTAGAATACTGCACTTCAGGGAAACACATATTTCAGTAGATTGTACAATTCTAGTGTCACAAGAAGTAAAACACAAATTTAATCCTATAAACAAATAGGATAACTAATTCGACCGCAAACGAAGAGTTCCAAAAAGGAATTCCACAGCTGGAAGTTGAAGTCTATTTGCATATGTCGCTCCTCCATGCAATCCTGGAATGTAGGAATTTTCATGGGAAGGAAATATTACGAAACTTCATCCAACACATCTCAATCCTGGCTGAGTCGTAGAATAGTTGTCTTGTAATTGCTGAAAATGTTAAAGAAACAAGTCGTGAAGAAGAGAGTTTATAAAAAAACCTTTTATGACGTACTTAACGAGTGTTTTGCTATCGTATTAAGTAAAGAACATTTATTTTTATAATAAAATACTTCATGAAGATATTCAAGCCCTTAAGAAAAAAGTAATTCCTGATGTATCGCACATCTTTACACTGCTGTATGAAGGAATCATTCATTGTTTGAAAAAAATAACGATTTTGAACCATTCGCAACCAATTATTACGACAATATTGGAGATACCGTTGCCAATCTTGATGGTCTAAATATGTTATTGCACCCAATTTTTTGTCGCAACAGTATAAAATTTACCTGTATCTCCCATAGTCATATTACATGTAAAGCTCACTTTTTCTTCTTTGAGCAATTAAATGTGCTATATCAGCACTTATTTTCCTTCTTCGAATCTTTACATCCCTGATTTTATCACGGATAAATACGCTTTACTTGGATTCCACCATCACTCTCTGCGCCACTTTTACTTTTAGGTTACTGTTTACATCTTTGCTCTTAATAAAATTTATGCCAATGTAACCAAACTCTTGCATTTGTTAATAAATACTGTGTAATAAAAATTGGACAAAGCTCTCTCTAAGAACCAAATGGTTTTTTGAAAGGATCGGAACAATTAAATAATGCTCTTAAAAACTCTGATTAACAAACGAAACAGTAGTTCAAGGATAATATACCTGCTTTGAGTAATATTATAAATAATAACGTACTTTTATTTCTATAATTTGAGAATACTCGCATCATAAGTATTAAATTGATATAATGTATGAATTCTTAACACTCATCTCATTTATATTATGAAACTTTAATTTTGGCACATATTTCATAAGCTTACATTTCAAACGCGTCATATAAATAATTTTAAACGTATTTTTTTCAACATCAAAGTGTTCCTGAATTTTTAACAGGCGACCGAATTTAATATTTCGTACGTGCGCGTCGCATCAACAGGTACACAGCCCGCACTTCAAACCGGGAATTTCGTGAGAATTTGGCAAATATTAAGTGCCAAACTCCAGTGAAAAGTTGGCTTGTACAGGCTCAAGCCTTTCATCCGCTTTTACGGGGCCAACTTTTCCAAGAGATAAGAGCCGGCAGCGCATGCGCACAGCCCGGTGTCCGGCGAGAGTGGAACTAAGGCTCAGGCGAGGCACAAGTAAACTTCTGCTAATTTCATTTGAGTTGGGTTCTTCTGTTGTACTTTCGTGATTCCCTGCAAAGTTTCTTCGTGTGTATACACGTCCCGCCTGTGTGTGTTATTATTTAATGTGTATCATAAGGACGGGCATTCATAGGGCGGGGGCCGTTACCGAATTCGTGCCGGAGTTGAATCACGTAAAGGATTCTGCTCAAGAATTTAACTAATTTGTTTTCTTCTTAATGAGTTAGTTAATCGCATACTCTTTACTTGAAAGGAAAATAACACAACATGCTATGTTCTGAATAATCCGAAAAAAACTAATTTTCTTGATGTTTAATTGTCTTCGTTGTCAATATATTTTTTTGCTTTTTGAATTTTATGTTGAAAAACCATAAAGTACTGTAAGTAGATAAATACATCTTACCTTATTTCAACATGGATACTGTTTATTCACTTTCATCAGTTCTAAACATATATAAATACTTCAGAAACTCTTAGGAAAAAATAGCATGTAGGGAAAAATGAAGGAGGAGATGGTTTATAAGACCTATAATGATCCTCTTTTTTTAAACATCCATTAATTATTTCATCATTTTGCAACAGAAAATTTTCATTTAAATTTGGGGATTTTTTCTGAAGGCTGGTCTGTAGTCATATATAATGAGTGGTGGCCATACACCACAAATTAATAAAGGATAAAACTTAGAGATAAATATGTATCATATTATATTGCCACTTATAAATTACGATCAATACTTTTTTTTTAAGTTTGAGCTCATGGTGATTTGAATAAAAGTTCGGCCTGTATTTCTTTGTTCAGTAACTAATTGATGGTCTTGGAATTACGTTAAATAAATTGGCAGTTAATAAAATTAATCGGCACTAGAATAAATAAATTGGCAGTGTGTCATATCCACTGTATCAGTATGAATGTGGTCAGTTATAAAATGGCAGAAATATAATTAAAATTCGTAAAAATTGATGTAAAATCAATAAAAAGAAACCAAACTAACCTATTATTAATTACCATTAATTAATCATCTACTGCCAATAAATGATGCTTCTAAAAATTTCTATTGCCAAATGATTATTTTTATTTACCTTTTAATGTATTTATTACTGACCGTTTGCTTAATAATAGCTGCCCATAAAGTGAATTAAATACAGCCAAAAAAACAGTAGTCTAAAAGTACTTTTTAACCACAGGATCAACAGACAAGTAGTTCAGAGTAAGCGATTAATATTCGTAAAATTAAATGCATATTTTGTAAGGAAGAATAAAACGCCCAAAAAATGATAGAATATAAAATTTACTAGCCAACTATATATGAATTAATATCTACATTATAGAAAATATTTAAGGGTTATACAGTTTATAGACAAATCTTTTTAATAAAAATAAACATAAAATTAATAAATTTCATAATTTTATATAATGCTAGTATATAAGTCGTGTAGTAACACGATGCACAGTACATTTTTATGAACATAAATATTACACAGGTACAATTACCAATGCAAAATCGCTATTAGACATTTTTTATTTTATTAAATAAATAATGTTTATATACATTATATATTTATTTAATATGTTTACATGACAAATATATTTATAATTTAAAAAATAAACATATTTTATTATAATAAAAGTAAACATTGCTAACAAGCATTGAATAAAATAGATTTTAATAACTTTTTTTTAAAATGACAAATTTTACTTACAATTTGGTGAAATCAATTGAACTGTATTTAAAACGTTGTATTGTTTAAATTATCAACAATGGAAAATTTATAAAAAAATATTTAAAAAAATACGTAATGTAATTACTAATATGTCATGTTTTTTTACTTTTAATTATTATCATAAATTTTATGTGCTACATATTTATTTGGAGTCAACAATAAATATTTGAATTGTCATTTTGTTTTATACAGCCGATTAACCCTTTAACAACATTAAGGTTATCAACTGACAATACTTGGTGAAACTACATAATTATAATTTTAAATTAATTTTAATTAAACTTTATAAATTAAAAATATTAAGTTTTGATTCACATTTATTTTAAGCGATTACATGTTTCGGCCTCCCTGAAGACCATCTTCAATAATGATTAAATTTAAAAAATGCAGAGGCTTATATAGGTATGTATAAGTAAATACGAATATGAATATAGTTGTATGTTTTTTTGCCATTTTATTGAAGATGGTCTCCAGGGAGGCCGAAACATGTAATCAGTTAAAATAAATGTGAATCAAAACTATTTTTATTTATTTTTAATTTAAATTAATTTAAAATTATAATTATGATTAACCCCTTCGCACCGGTTGTCGGTATATACCGTCAAAGATTCCCCGACCGTTGACATTAGTTGACGTCATATATCGTTTAGCTACTTTCAGTACTCATTGTGATATCTACGGTCAGAAATTGAAAGTGCAGTCATTCCCTTTATCAACCTACTTGTATTATTTACAGGAATCTGTAAAGCATGTTAGCAAATATCGTTAGGTTTCATCACAGGAGCGATTTTTCTGTTAATCAAATGTGTGAATGCCACCACATGTATCGAGTTACATAATGAATGTTTATTAAATATAATAGATTTTTATATATCATCTGATAGCTAAAGGATAGAAGAACCAATGTGATTTATAAAAAATAGGTTACATTTATGCGTCAAATACTAGTTTTAAGTTTAAAAAAATGATTTGAAAAATTCACGCCGTATTGCCGGTATAATTTGTATTCTACCGAGCCGTAACGAAAGGGTTAAGAGTGGCGTATATTCCGATATTACATTTTTATTGCCTTATGATAAAACATATTTACGAGTATTATTCCTTTTTAGCACAGTCTTTAGCAACACATTTTATATAGCACGTATTTCGACAAATGTCACCCTCTCCATTGGCACAAATGTTTTTAATTTTACTTTACTCACTTTTGTGCATTTTATATTTCAAAAAAAACTATTTTTTTTACAAAATATCAAATTACATAGCAAAGAAATACGAGTAGTAAGTAAAATTGAAATAAAATATATGTAAAATAATAATACTATATTTACAAAAAAAAATTATGTCAATCACTTTTATGTAATATATTTTATTATTGAAATAAATTAAAGCATATTAATAAATGTTTGATTGAATCTTTATACTCTTAACAAGAATACACGGCAGATCTATCAATATTAAACGGACTGTGATTTTATTTTACCTGATATGTATACTATTCTAATAAAATTCATGCTAATTAGGTTTGTACAAAATGTTTCATTCAGCAAGAAGGAAAAGGATGTGTTTTTAATGTAAGAGTCAATTTACAGAGAAAAAAACTATGTCATATACGAGATGAAGGTTTCTATTTCAATTTTATGTTTTTCTTTGCAAACTTTAGTGTAGTTGAAATTAGATTTTTATTTAATTTGAGATTCAAAGATTCAATTTGTGGCATTAATTAGTTTAAGTAATTAAATATACTATACTTAAAATTCTTTATACGAGTCAATTCATTCAGAAAAAATATCGGCACGAGCGGGATGCGAACCGCGGACCTTTGGAACCAACCATTATTGCCCAGGTAATTATACCGCTCGGCCACCGGGCCAATTTCTTCCGCCTTGAGCTGACTCGTCTCGGAACTTCTATATAAGTTATCATCGTATGATAGATGTCGCTATAGTATATATTCAAAGTATGTATATTTTCATTTTTTATTATTCAATCAGAATGCTTTTATTCACAAGCTTAATATTATTACTTTCCGACAGTCTATTTATTTCAGTAAGTACCACTCACTTAATTAGTTTGTTGCTTAATACTTGACGTAGGATTTTATATTGGAATATTCAATTGGAAAGATATTTTTCATAAAAACACATTTCAGAAAAATTGCGTTTTACAAACTAAATAAAGTTACATTTACTAATCATGAAAACAATTTATTCAAAACGAATATTGTATTGAATATCATGATACTATATTCCAGATAAAAAAAATATGATTTTATTTCAAAATGATTAAAACAAACTATACTAAATGCTTCACATAAATCAATTTCTGCATAAATATCCTGAATAGACTTAAAACAAATGTTCACTTAAAGCGAACGAATTGTCATTAAAAGTTTTAACCACGTACTTATTACGTTATGTACTAGAACCAATTTATATACATTATTTTGTCACATCATTTATATTTTGTAAGGTTGGCAATTTAATAAAATTCTTATATTCTTATATTCATAATACTTCTTGCGACGCTATACCACAAATAGCGAGACATTCTCTGATGGAGTGCATCATCCATGAAAACAGGAGATCTATGCTGTGTTGTAGCCGGGGAGAACCTTTCTAAACTGCTGCTTAGGTCTGTCGGTCTATAGCTGTTAAACTACATCAGAGATATCATTGCAATAACGCGCGCGGTTAACGAGGCCGACATGGAATAGAGTATGGACTCTTATGTTTATTACTGTTTGTCTCTTCTCATAATATAATATTGAATGTATTGTTATTTTTCGGGTACCACACGCAACCATTTCTTCTACTTTTTTGATGTTTGAAAAAATAAATGATAATACGAGAGTTACATCATATGTTCTAACATCCTCCTCTCTTTCAATAAGGTGTTCTTCCGTCACGTGAGGGCATGATGAGGAGCAGGTCAGCAAAACAAAGACTTTTTCAGAAGCACATTGACATATATTTCCGATAAAACTTATTTATGGCTTGACCTAGTCACAGCATTAGCTCGAGCCACAATACAATATGCCCTCGCCGAAGGGCGGGACACGACTGGCTCCACGCGCTGTTCGGCGCTGCGGCTCTCGCCCAGCGCCCGAGTGGCGATATATATAACTAACACACCCGTGAGTGGACTTGTCCAAAATGCCAATATGGCGACACATAAATGTATGACAAGCGAACAGAAATAAGAGACGAAAGATTGTTTATCAAGGTTTTCGGTACCAGTCACCAAGGGCTACATCATGCTGATGTCAGTTCTTTATTGGTTCTAGTATACAATATAATTTATAGATGGTCCTACCACACACCACCGATTCTATAATGCCCCACAGACGGACTTTTCTCAAGGCTTCCTTTCAAGCAGATTAACGTGATCTGTACACCAAAAAAGTTGATTTTGTTTGGTGTAAAACGTTTGATGTTTGATCACTAGTTGGATTTACATCCCCACTTGAACACTTTCCAGCCGAAGACCTTGTAGTAGCAGTCCGCGGGGGCTGGTCTTCATCCTTTGGGCTTGGGACCCTTGCGCGGCTGCAGCATGCGTAGGGGATCCTTGTGGTAGCGAGCGAAGACCTCACGCTTGAAGACATCGAAGTGACGACGATTAGCGCTGTTTTGACGCTCCCTCCACGCTGGCCTCGACTTCTTGTTCTGCAAGCCCCAGTGGCAGGTAAAGATAGGTGACAACACCTGGAACTGGTAGCCGGCCACAAACATCTCGTACACCTGCAACAATAATTTAAAAAAATACTAGAGTGTTCATTTTTTGTTAAAAAAAAAAAGGAAAATACTCTCAAATGGAATTGAGTGGGTTCTCCTGTAAACACACGAAACAACACTATGAAGAAAAAACAAATAAAAACGGATTTCTTATTACATTTCAGCCTCCTTAACAGTGCGCTTGGTCTTGATATTGCCTGATTTTGACGATATTCAACTGTAAAGGACTCTTGGATAGTACTATGAAGCAATTCTATATATTTATGGTATATTTTTTTTTTGTTTATACCTCATTTTTCTTTAAATTCAAGTATTTAATTCAACGTAGTGACATGGAAAACGTAGTTTTTTTTTTAATAATTTATTCAACGAGATTCATTTTATTGTTACTCTATCAATTCATTTTGTAATGAATATTATTTACCATTACAAAAGTAGGTTTAAACTTTACACGCCCATGCGCCGTGCGCAATAGAGGTAACTCACTGCCCAAGCATTTTTCTCGCAAATTTAGCCCAACCCGTAAACTATTATATAAATAGCTATATCTCTAAAACTATTCATCTTATTTGGGTAAAATAAAAAGTATTGTCAAAACACAAGATTGTTTATAATTTATAATTGGTTTTTTTAAATTAAAATAGCACATTACAGTTAAATAATTATAACTATTAAAAATACACAAAACTCAAAGCATTTATATCATAAAATTACAAAAATTAAAGAACACAAAATAATAAAGATATACGGCTGATTTATTGCGGTTCTCATATTATAACACAACGCATATCACAAGAGTCGACCTTTTAACGAAGATGTTTCCATAACTCATTGTGACAAAAATATTTATCGAAACCGAAAATAAAATTATGGATCAGTATCTCAAAATCATTATTTTTTTAAGCTTATATTCATATTTTTAATACTATTATCATAAATCAGTCTAATCCGATAGCGAAATGTACCATAAGCAGTGGTCCCGTACGGGATCACTGGGCATTGAACGACGCAAATCGCCGGTCCCGTACGGGACTACTGGGCGGATAAAGGTTAATTAAGAGATTCCATGCTTAATATGAAATAAATATTTACAATTAACAAAATAAGTAATCACCCTCAAGCGGATAGCAAATTCAAAAAAAAATACTTTATGACCAAATGTATTTCATTAAAGCAAATTATTATTAATTCTTAGGGAAGATTTTACTCAAAATATGTATTAATTTATAATATTTTTAAGTCTGCACGTAAAAAATATATTTTGATTTGAACAGATATAAAGCGTACAAATTTTATCTTATAATCAAACCTAATAACGCATCTACAAACTAAAAATTCCCGAAAAGGATACCAGCGCCAGGCGACTAAGTCTATTTGCATAGTCGCTGCTCCACACGAAGCGCTGCAGGGCGGAATTTGCAGAGGAAGGATATATCGCTAAACTTATGCAGCACATCTCAATCCTCCAGTGTCTTGGAATAGTTGTTCCATAAGGAGTATAGTTGTATAGCATCGGTACTCTAAAGTCAGCCGTTACCAGCGTGACAAAGAATTTAATGGATCCAGGTTAATGTTTTTTGTGACAAGAGTATGACATTACTAACTTATACCGTTATGTAGTAATATCGTCTGCGCCGCTTCTGTGACTCTTCCGACGCTTTGTTGCCTTCAAATTACCTTTGAAACTTTTGTAATGAGCACATTTTATTAATCCGAGTATAATAATTCCTTGTTTCAAAATTACCGTGACTCTGAACACGCAACTTTATTTTGTATAATCGTTGTAACACTAACATTTTGAAAAGGTTGTTTTTTAATAAAGACAATTTTTAATCATCAAGGGTTTGATTGCAATATTTTATTGTAAAACATTTATTTCCAATTATCTTGAATTAATTATTTTTATACAAACCTACATAAATGCCTTAAATTTATATTTTATAATATCTGATATAAACTAAGACCGATATTCCGTTATAAATGCGTAGATTGAAAAAATATTTTCTTTGGATACATTTCTTAAATATCCTTAATGTAATTTAACAAAAACATTCATTAACATTAACGTTATCAACTGACAATACTTGGTGGAACTGCATAATAAAAATATTTAGTTTTGATTCACATTTATTTAAACTGATTACATGTTTCGGCCTCCCTGGAGACCATTTTCAATAATCATTATAAAAATAATATAATAAATAATAATAATTATTGAAGATGGTCTCCAGGAAGGCCGAAACATGTAATCAGTTTAAATAAATGTGAATCAAAACTAAATATTTTTAATTTATTAATTTTTAATTAAAATTAATTTAAAATTATAAATATTCACGGTTTTTCACAAGACAATTTAAATTTAAAAGGATAATTATGCACCTCTGTAAAATTTGAAATGTTTTTATATTTAATTACATTCAATAGCCGAATCAAAAACGGTACACGTTTCCTGTGGTGCTACAATTAAGATATAAGTCAATTAATAACACAATAATAATCATTAATAGTGTATAATATATATTACAAAATATATTACGAAATAATCATAAAAATCAAAATACCTATGATACTAAAAATATTTTTCACATTTCCGTATATTTTCAAGAAATAGGTATTTCCGTTATCATTGTCTATCTCTCGTTCCATATGATCTCTGCACTCGTAAATTTGTTGTCTTCGTACATACTATGCATGATTTTCGATTATCCCCAAAGCGAGAGCCTGGAGGCTTTACGAGACTACTTATACATATTATGTACCATTCAAAATAGATTTTGCCATTTTTATTCACTTTTTTTTAAATATATGAACTTCATGCTTCCAACGTCTGATTTATATATTATCCTACAGTACAGTTTCACCTAATCAACGACATGCGGTGTTTCCAAGCGATCACCGTCCAAGTACGTTACGCGTCCAATTTTCCTTTACTTCGGTTTTCTAGCAGGAATCAGTTGTAAGACTGTAATATTATGTATGTTTATAAGTAAATTTTTGTTATTAATTATGAATTTAATATTAGTTCTGGCTTTTGCGATAGTAAAATCATTAATTATTGAATAAATAGAATTACATTTCCATTAACAGTAAGCTGTGAATCTAAATGAAGTAGAATAAATAAGCAATGAACCGAGAAAAACAGTCAACGTAGCGAAATAAATGTTTCCATTGCTAAAAATAATTTATTACCGTTAATAGTGACATAGTTTGGCTTACAATATATTTTCATTAATGTTGCCAGCATAAATGCAAATATGTGCTGTAATAAATTATTAAATTGTAAAATATGGCATTATATAAATTTATTTAATTTTCATAAACTATATTAATTAAAAATAATACATTTACTAGTATTTCAACTAGAGGGCCAAAATGAAAATATATTATTTATTTTATTTTTCACCTGAGGATAAAAAATATTTTAAAATAAAGATGTTGATTTAGTTTTCT
The DNA here is from genome assembly GCA_022606575.1 of Glossosoma conforme. Taxonomy (NCBI): domain Eukaryota; kingdom Metazoa; phylum Arthropoda; class Insecta; order Trichoptera; family Glossosomatidae; genus Glossosoma; species Glossosoma conforme. The sequence continues at coordinate 479,950 of JAGTXR010000143.1, read as the reverse complement.
GCTTAATTTGATGTACACATGGGACAACCGACAGAAGTTAATGAAAATAATATAATATGTGGATGTTATTATCGATTTTATGATGCTTGCAATTTTTTAAGGTGGCTAAACGCAGTGTGTGTAGTTTTGATCCGTCGACTACAGCATATACGCATCGTTCATTAATACGGGGAATCACTCTGAATGAGTGTGCCTAAATAAACGACATTTATTTTGCCACTAATTTTAATAAAAAGGTTATGACTAACGTTTCAGAACTGAGGAATTAATTTTACACAGAGGGTTATGGTATGTTTTCGTATAAATCCTAAAAACGATTAAAATATTTTTTATAAAAGTTTGCGTTTAATACCTGTAATGTCTTTACAGCGTGAACGACGCCCATCGTTATAAGTTCTCTGTTACGTGAATATTATTTCTCAGATATCGATGTGGCATATTCTAGGGTGCCTTGTAGTAAAGCTTGCCGACAGCTTTGCTTCCGTCGGTAGAGCTGCAGGTGAAGATGAGAAGGCTCCTCCCTTAAAGCTCTACGAAGTAGCTTTAACCACTTCCTGTCATTAACTCTTCACCAAACTGTCACAAAGATGCCCGCCGATCAGAAACCTAAGACTATTAATAATCTAAATTTTAACTTCAAATAAAATAATTTTCTATAATACAAATAGCCATTATTTGTCAATTTTTATGCATATTTTTCTTACATTTAATTACAAAGATATTATGATGAGATAATATTAAATTTGAAAAACTAAATAAATAAATTTTATATGAATTTTTTTAAATTTTCATTAGAATATTATTTTATTATTTCAATATTGTAATCTACTTTTATAGATCATTGACTATATTACAATATTATTATTAATTAAATATACATATACTATACATAAAATTCTTTTTTCAACGCGTCAATCCAAGCACAAAAATAACGGCAGAAGCGGGATGCGAGCCGCGGACCTTGGAAACCAACTATGCCCAGGTATTCATACCGCTCAGCCAACTGGGCCATTGCTATGCCTAGACTATAAATAGACTGTCGGAAAGTAACAATATTAAGCTTGTGAATAAATGATGACTGATTGAATAATAAAAAATAAAAATATACATACTTTGAATATATACTATAGCGGCATCTACCGTACGATGATAACAATGATATAAATACTAGTTTCAACGCGAGTCGGCCTAGGCATAGCAATGGCACAGTTGGCTGAGCGGTATGAATACCTGGGCATAGTTGGTTTCCAAGGTCCGCGGTTCGCATCCCGCTTCTGCCGTTATTTTTGTGCTTGGATTGACGCGTTGAAAAAAGAATTTTATACATAGTATATGTATATTTAATTAATAAAATTAATTTTAGATCAGGCGAAGAGATCAGATCGGGAACGATGAAATAACAATCTAGTACCCTTAAAAATACAACACTAATCACCAAACGCCTAAATATGTTTAGCTACTCCGGATAAAATCTATGATCTAAGATACTATTAGTATCTTAGATCATAGATTATGTTGATTTGATGTTTTCATTTGGAAAACAGTCAAACTCGTTGATAGATATTGCACGGGGAATCTATTTAATGTGTCTTATACGAAGAAGAAGCTACTCATTGTTTATTGGGATTCTTCCACTGAAAGCCATCTAAAACTATGCAAAGTATGTATCAGTCGAGCTTTAGGTACAGCGATGACTAGAGACATGAGACCATAAGCGGGCTGACAGAATTGTGTGACGGCAGTTTTTTGGGACTATCATACATTTTTCATAATTATAACAGTGATATCAGAAAAATCAATATAAAGTATGAGAGTTTCATACAAAATTGTATGTTTTTAGATTTGTAAAGGTGTGTAAATGCACATAATTTAATATTTTTATTCAAATGTCAACGCCCGCTTAGATTTGATTTTATGATTTAATATATATTTAATCGGTCATCCGTAATACAAGATAATATTTAGCATATATCTCGTCGGAAAATCCAATACATACAATCATTTGTGAATGTCATTTTTTCAACAAAAACTGGTCTCGAATCGACACTCCACATCGCAATATGAAGCTATTTGCATTGTGACCAATGAGCCTTGAATAAACTAGTTGATGGCTTGATAATAAGACAGTTTCATTTTGATAGTTATTTTTATAAAAAGTATAACTTTATGTTTCTTTGATCCATCTTCTTCTTCGTAGTATCAATCCGGTGGATTGGTTTGCAGCAACAGAATCTTGCATCTCGATCTCCATTCCTCTCGGTCCTCCGCAACCCTTTTCAGCTCAGCATAAGCACTACAATTCATGTCCTCGAATACTTGCTGCAAACTCTTACTCCCGTCTAGGGCACCCTCTACAGTTTCTACCCTCAACCATCCCCTCCACAATATCGTGAAGAAGACCATCGTGGCGCATGATCCATAACATGCCGCATATAAATAAAATCTTGAATCAATAAAATAGTACACTTAAACTAGCACATAAAAAAAATTAAGACTTACAGCCATGTAACATACATTTAGAACAAACAATACATTAACAGCGACGAACTTCGCAAGAAAAAGTCACCTTCGTAGCTGAAAATAATTTTCTAATATGTACGACCTAATCGGTCAAAAGTATGTTATAAATAAAACGTATTTAAACATACATTTTCAAGTGTGAAGTTCCCAAATTTGAATGTCATTCGTTTGCCCGGGTCTATGTCATAATAAAATTACTCAAACAACAATTTTGATTATCGCGGGGTTATTATATTACATACGAGTATATTGATTATATTAAGATAAAAAATACTAAAGAATACATAAATCAATCACGTTTAATACAGACTTTACAAGATAAGAAATTAGTAATCGTAGATTTTCGATAAGAAATATATTTGTATATTATCTGTGACATTGCTGATACGATATTCTAAAATCAAAACACTACAACATATAGATGGATTCGTCAATTTTATCTGCTTTTTTACTCTTCTTTATTCAGCTGTTCTTAACCTCTGTGTATTGTCTTCAATAAAGTCTGACTTTTGACAGCGTCCGCCAAAGAAGCGTCAAAAAGCGAAGTCCCGAAAAGCGCATAGACAAAACACCATCTGTGTGATGACATTCAAACTACTTTCACTGTGCTTACTGTCAATATTGTAATAGATAGGTGCCTTATAATCTGACTTTTAAAGTACTTTTATTGTATGTACTGTCATTATTGTATTTGTGATGTGCACCCACCAAGGCCGACAGCAATAAATGTCGAACTCGCTGCCGGAAAACATAAGAGAACTAAAAGTAGAGGCATCCTTCAGAAGCAGACTCAACACCCACCTTTTTACTCAGAGAGGCAAAGAAGCGCTTTTGGAATGACCATTAGGTCATAAAAAAGCGCTGTACAAATACTGATATAATGATATAATAATACGAGTATATAAGTATTGTACTTATTATCTTTAATTTAAATGTGACATAAATGAATATGTTGGATTGCCATTGGATCATGGATAAGAATACATATTAGCGTATTATAGGTTTTATATGGATTTCACGGTTATAGACATGGATTGCTAGCTTTTATGAGTATATTACCATTTTCACGAAAACAGCAAGCTGTTAGGCGGAAAAAAATATAACTTAACAATATGCGTTACGAGACACTAGATATCAATAAGTCTGTTACACGGATTAATTCTGAAATTCAAATAGTAAAAAAACGACTTTTTAATTAAGATTTATTAAATACGCATTTAATGAATTAAACGTGTGAATAGTTTTTTTTTCATTATTTTGATGGCAAACCATTAATTTCTAAACCTACAAAAAAATATGAATTTTAGTATATCGTGATGCTTTTTGTGTATTTTAATCAGTGAAATATTTCAAAGTGCATTGCTATTTCCATAAAGTATGCAGGCCTAGACTAGACGGTCGGACAACAATAGCCCTACAATAACAGACGCTCGTCTCTCATGCACCAAACCATATATTCTCTCTAACCTACACCGCTTAAGTAAAATTCCATTTATGTTTTTAAAACATTTTTACAATCAAAATAGCCTTACAATTTTATTATGCGACGATATAAGACATTCGTCAATAATGGAAAACGTTATAAAAGTTGTCTTATGTAAGCACATATGTACAGGAAAATACCAAAAGATGTTGATATTGTTTTTTGCTTACCATTTTACATATGGATAAGCGCTGCATGTGGAGTGTTGATCCGCCAACTTCATAGACTACAGCCCGACATTAGGGCATCATCCTTATTATTACAGGAATTTACTATGAATGGGTGGTCTTCACGGGACGACTTTCGTCTACCGCCAATTTGATAAATAGATAATGGCTGGCATTTTACGGGTGATGGATCAAATTCACACCAACCGTGAGTGTTTTAAATCTCAGAATTCGATTAAAAATCTATTTTTTTGTTTTCTTTTAACTCTCTCGTGGATCGAACCCACGACCTTCGGCTTGCCAAGCAAACGCCTTAACCACTGAGCTTTACCACCTGGCAAATAATGTAATATGAAAATGACATAAAATTAATGTAATACGAGAATGATTTAGTATAAAAAAATATTGAATATTTTAGTACATAGTTATAAACATAAATAAATATTTTAAAAACAATTTTGTTTTAACATATTCTCACAAAAAAGACATAATCTTAATCGATCCTAACCTAACCTAACCTAACCTAACCTATTAAAGATTATTATCTGGCTGCAATACTGATGAAATTTTAGGAAGCATTGAATTTTCAGAGGTATAAATCTTTTGTTTTTTTAATTCACCTTCTTAACGCATTGTATTTTTTTTTAAATGAATACTTTTTCAAAGAAATAATTAAAGTGAATATTGTATGTGGTATACTTTTCTTAAAAGGTTCATATCCACTTTGCTTTTATATATTTATAAGATCGAATAATACAAGCAAATGATACAAACTTCATAAAAATAATGAACTGATATTTTTTCAAAAATGACAATAAAATCAGTGTACGAGTGCGTCGAAATTTTATTCACATTGCAGAACTGCAGTTTTATCCGTATAAAAATGCAATATTCAATAATATTTGCATTCAATTATCAGTTCAGATTGTAAATTGGGATCATCGCTTTATGCGAGCACCATGCGTTGCGTTTTTCCCGGTCGCGACGGAAGTTAATTATTTTACATCTGCGAAGAGCGTTCACGTTATTGAATTAACGGACTGAAATTGAATACTGTAGTCGTGGAACGTTAATGCCTGGCACTCTGGTCAATGGATATGCCTGAAACACAATTGTGCATCCAGCATAGGGTGAGGAAGGGGATCAGCTGGCGGCGCAGTAACTCAACAATGCAGCCTGTACAAATGGCGGAACTGTTGCAGAAGTAAAAAAATGTTAAAATAGTTGTCAACATTGAAATTTCATCACAAACAAACTCAAACACGTCTTAAATGTGAAGCCAATGGAAAGATGTTCTTAATTCAAAATTGCTTCAATCTTAGGAACGAGATATATAGTACATCTTTTGTTTGCGTAATAATAATTATATTAAAGAATGAAAATTGAAATCAGCTGAAAACTATTCGCGAATCTTCAGGTTATAATATTATTTGTGAGATATGGCTTAGATTATTAAGTATGGCTTTCGTTTTTTTGCGAAAGGTCGTGGTTTCAAAGCGGACAAAACTTATAAAAGAAATATTTTTTTATATCTCTAAGCTTTTTTATTGATGCGTTAATTTCCAGGTATAGTCTCATATTTTGTTGGATCAACACTTCATAAAAATCGCTGAGTCTTTTAAAAAAATGACAAAATCTCAAGTAGTCTACTATAATAGTTCGTCATCATCACCATCTCTCATTACTTTTCTGTACAATATGAAAGATAAAAACTTTTAGTGATTTGCTAAAAAGAATTTTTGACCGGACGTGAAACGCGTAGTGATCAACAGTAACTTTTTAATATGCGAGTATTTGAGAAATTTTTGATGATGCTCTTTCATCTGGCACTGAGTGATACTTTTTAAGTAATCTCTTTCAAATAAAAGTATGGTCGAGAAAGCAAATTATAGAGCGCATACGCTACAAAAGTACATGCGACCAGTGTTTGCAAAGAGTATGTTGCTGCAAACCGAACTTCAAGGTTGATATTGGGAAAAGAACCTGAAGAATTGGGGCGGCTGCTAGTAGTCTAGTGTGACCTACGTTTAAATTAATATCTGGTGTTTACGAAATTTCTGTTGCGCCTTTGAATACAGTTTTCCGCACGCTGAGGCCAGCAGATGGGCGGCTGAGGGCGGGAGGCTGGTGGTAGGCGGGTGCGGGTTTGAGCACTTTTTGAAAGGCAGATATTCACGCCTCGGATAATCCGCGGCCCGAGCACTTGGGGCGGGAAACTGGAGAAGGACGTGTTATCTTCCGCTTGCATCTCCCATTTGTCTGCCGCCGAGATAAGGATCCGCCGCCGTCTTGCGCACAACTTAAACTTGTAATCCCAGGCGGAGCACAAAACGGAGCTTTATCATATTGTGCCACTGCATTTTAATGCAGCCCATTGTGCTTGTTAATAACCACAATGTACGCTTGTTTGACTTTAAAAAGAATCATCACGAAATCCATTACCATTTTTATTATTAAAAACAATTTATTTTTTATATTACGACGAGTATATTCCAAATAATAATGCATTACGTTGTACTTTGTGGACAAAAATGACATGAATCATGGCAGCCGATAAAACTATATGTTATAACCATATTTTACATCTAGTCAGTTGATAAGTAAGAATATATATATTATTTTAATGATATTTTAATAAAACTCTATTAAATTATTCTACGAGCAGTCAAACGAACGAAAATGTCTTTTATTCAATGAAAATAAAAAATACAAGTGTAAACTTGACATATTTAATCTTGACGTTTATTTCAAAAAGATAAACTAAGCTCTGGACTTAAAAAATATATATAAATATACTCGTAGATTATTTACATTTTTCAATATGTTTTATTGTATACTAAAAGTAAGGCTCCTTATTCTCAAATTCGTGAAGCCCCTAATATCTCTATCTCTCATTTTCTCGCTCTCCTTCACTCTTTTGATATTCAAAGGCGAAATTTCAAATTACTATTTATCTTTAGCGAGTCTCAAAGGGAATACATTCAAACTTTATATCTCTTTGTAAAAGTGTTAACTTTTGGACGATGCTCGTTGAAAACGTCTGAACCATAATTGAAAGCAAACCTAAATTTTGTCAAACAACAGTTCATTTCGCGTTGTTTTTTTTGTGCGATAATAAAATTATAGAATAACTTGGTAGACGTTTCGTTTGATAAGGCAAATAAGATCGCAAATCAAAGAGCACAAATCAAAACAATGTAGACACTACGGATAAACATAACACCAAAGACAATATCAGGCTTTTTGGAATGTAAATAACTAAATCAACAAGAGAAAATAATAAGTGTGAAAGTTTTGATTTGTTGTAGTAAAAGTATTGATCACCATATGGTAAGTATTTGGTTAAAGAAAAGATCGCAACGTTTCAATTGGCTTTATGAAATGTCCAACCAGGTCCGAAACAAATGCTTGCAGAAATGACGTGTGATATTTGTCGAAGTGCTGAAGAAATTGCGTGTGTACATTCATATCTTACAGAGTACCAAATTTTGTTTAAAAGGAAACACAAATACTTTAAGACCAATCCAAAATTTGCCAATTGTTTTTTTTTTAACTCTTTTTGAGCGGTCTCTCTGTTAGTCTATGTAGGTTCTTTGAAACGCTATCCATGGAATATCTTTAAGCATTTTGTAGACGTATTTAAAGTATTATTTGTCCCAATTTCTCTGTGTCATCGATAACATAACACGATACCTGTGTTTCTGATTCTGTCTCACAGTGTGTTTCTAATTATGCAGCAGAGAGTAATCATATCAGAAGTTCTCAACCAATATATTCTTTTGTATTTATTTTGCTTTAATTACCGTTGGAGGCTATTGTTATTACATACGTTTTGATTTAAACTCATCAATGAAGCAATATGTCAATTATACAATGTAAATTATAAAGGCGTTTCATACTGAAATAATCCATTAAAATTTAATATGAAAATATTGCATGGTTAATTCTTTATTTATCAGTACGATATATTACGAAAATATTTAAAATATGATTAATTGTCAGTAAAATGACTTTTGTAAATTTTATTAAACGAAAAATAATAATTACATTAAACAGGTTTAAATAACTTCTTAGGTTTTTTTTAAACAGGTTTACTAAAAATATATTCAGACTGCAATATTTTATCGGCAAATATCTAAATTATAAAATCAAATACGCAAAGTATTTTTATTACAAAAATTACCCTGTTTATTTTTCATAAATTGAATACGTATATTGATTACCTGGCATCACTTTTTCATTGGCTTTTACGTTTCACAAAGAATCGAGGGTGTATTTTTAATTAGCTCCGCACAGACAACAAAGCGTCGCGCGGACGTTAACAGTTCCGCAAGGTAAAAACATAAAGCAGCCTGTTTTTAACGCATCACAAACAAGCAAATACTGCCAGACGGTGATGTATAAATTTAATCTTTTGATTCCAATACACATGAAATTGTGACGATGCTGAACGAAGTGCTATATGTAATGTTTTGATCGGCCAACGTAATTACAATTCTCCATCAGCGTTAAATATATATAGATATATTTATATATATATATAAGGGGAAACAACAGGGTCAGATCCTGTCTGCCCAGAAGTGGGCGACGTCGATGGCGTTACTCCATCAGCGTTCATGCATTGTGTATTTTTTTACCTTACGTCATTTATATTCGCCTCATAGTTAGAGTATATGGTAGCTAAATATATCTTCCAAACGTCCTAGGCAACTCTTCATCCGAAAAACTTATCAAAAAAGTTATGATGCCAAAAATATTGAAGGGTGATGTAAAAGTTAAAATGTGTAAAATAGAAACTCATTTATCTGGACTAATTGGTACCTGATGTAGTCCAAAGCATTTACAAGTTACAAGCACTTAAAAATAGGTGTGAAATAAATCTTTTTTTTTATATTTGTGATATTCGGTTAATTCAAATTAATTTTCAATCAAAATATCGACATGTTAAATTTTCTACAATATGAATGCCGTTACACGCAAGCGTTTTACGTAAGGTACAAAATTTTGGCCGAGCATTTTCGAGACAAATCGAGCATTTTTTTTTCGTGTTCACAAATGACAGTCAAACTCGTTAACCAGCTGCCGCAATTCACGGTCAAAGCATGTTTTTGTAATACAATTTTTCTTTGACATGAAAGAATATTGGACACGTTGTAACACAATTTGCGCCTCGCGACTCTCGTGTGATGAAATAATTCGTGGTTTGTTTTAGAATTAGGCGGCCCGCGGGGCAGGGCGCATCGTGGCCCGTGTGATCTGAATTACTAATGACTGCTAATTGCTATTATTGAGTTAGGGCGGCTGTAAGCGGCGGGCCGGCGACGCCCGCGGCGGGCCTGGGCGGGCACAGCACAGGTAACGTCCCCACACTCTACCAGGTACGTGACAAGTAATGAGTGATAAAAATAATATTCAAATGAAGAATGGCGGCGACTGACAGCAATGACCATCACAGCAATCCATGATTTTGTGACTAAAGACTTGCGATTGCTCAAGCATATTTTTATAAACCTTCGAACAATTATTTGAATGCAGTTTACTGCCTTAAAATGAAGCAAAAACGACCAAAACCAATATTCCATTTTTACTTCTCATATGAAAGATGTGTAGTAAAATTGCGTGTGAAATGTAAATTTGTAAAAGACCATGACATCATGCAAACACCACACATCCATAATGAGTTCTTTAATTAAAATATCTGTTTGTTGGTTATAATTTATTAAAACTACCGGTTTTACTACATAGAAATACTCACAATGGCAAGCAGTTTTTCCATTAAGTATGGCTTTGAGATAAAATACATACATTCTAATCCAGATTTCGTATATTCTAGCCCATACGAAAATTAAAAATTTAAAAATCTCATTACAGTAAGATGACATATCCTCGACAAGACTATGCCTCTTTGGAGAGGGCTCAGACTGTTCAACCAAATCGCCTTGAATATTGATATATTTTACATAAGGGAGGCCCAATTCTGGCATGAACTCCACGAGTTTCTTTGGAGGAATGATTTGTTGGCGTCGTCTGTTTGATGAGCATTGGGACCTTCTGTTTCTTGTCTTTATTACTTTGTTCTTAGTACTTAATCAAATGTACCTATATTTGTATAATAATCTTGACTATAATTCAGGAACGATTTGAATTTTTCAAAATTTGTGATGTTTCTGTAAGTGAATTTTTTTTTAAAAAAAAATTGAAATAGATAACCTAATAATCAAAATTTGTGGTATAAGCAAGTCGTTCCGTGAAAATCATCCATTCATTGTGAGTCCACGTAAAATAGACTATGAATTGCAGGCTGTAGTCTAATGACGTTAGCAGATCAATACTCTACGTGCGAGTACAGTACGTAACCATGAGATCACATAGAATGCACGCTGGAGATTTATCTTTCAACTTTTGTCGGTATTCTAATGTATGCATTTTTAAACATACATTTTTTAAAACACTGATAATATTTCTATGTTTCTACTGTGTACGGCAATAATTATTATTAAAAAGGTATTGCGTATCGTCTTCTTGTAATATTCACAACAACATCTGACTTTAAATAAAAAATAAGTTAATAAATTTAAGAAAGATCTCGGTACATTAGAAAGAGTAACATTATAAAAACATAAATCTCTTAGATTGAAAAGTGCTTGGTCATTTCAACGAAATTATTATTACATCATTTGGAGGAAAACATGATCATAACTTTCCCCTAGAGTACCATTATGTTCCATGCTGAATCTACGAAAATATAATATAATATTTTTCAACGAATTTTTATACTAATATACCAAATTTAATATATCTTTAATACTTAACTGAAAATACTTGGTGAATTTATAAAATTACAAATTGAAATTTGTGAATGACTTCTCTATACGATTCCACAGTTCTCATTCTACCCCAATCAATGTTAAGAATGCAATATAAAGTTCCCCGCTTTTGAACTAACACAGAAGTTTTCTGTGTACTTAGCTAGCGGCTACCTACGAGTGTACATCGCATCGGAACGAAAGAGAGACGGCAGACATTCTAAAATTCGATGTATTACGACTATGAGGGCGTACAAATTCACTTAACACATAATATCTCAGTGTGAAATAGCACCCCGCTTTCTCTCTGCAAGACGCAGTAATATATTTATATGATGAAGTTCACTTTAAAGCCCAATGCAACTTTGTGAAGTTGTTAAGCTGACTCTAGGAGAGAAGCTGTGGCCGCGGGCGGGGGACAAGGGTGCAAGTGGGCGCACAGTGGGCGGAGGCACGTAGGGCGCCTACTACGCGGGATAGAGCAGACCAGGAAGAGAGTGGGAAATTGGTGCGTCAGGTTGTTTTTCTGGATTCTTCAAGCAGTTTAGTCTTTTACACAACATATATATTTGGATTTTTGTACGAATTGACTTGCTCAATATTCCAAATTGAGATATAAAACAACATTGTAACAGTTACAGGTCCCAGACAAGCAAGTTTGCGTTCGACGAAAATTACCGTCATCCATTTGTAGTGCATTGCTTAGTGACTATTATATGGATTGTATACTTCTGTCGTTTGTGAACAATGCGATAATGCTGTCGTACTACGAGTGAGATGTTGACAGATCAACACACTACATGTATAAGTCATCCTTATATAATAATTGATTCTCCTTTCAATAATTACGAGTATATTGAGGTCTTTGTTTAAGACTTGAATCGGTCTCTTAAGGCTCAAAGCAACACAATCTCTGTGCATGTCATTGACCCATGTTCTGTTTTTTGTGTTTGTATGAAAACAAAATGAATGAGATATTATTGCTTTTTGGTAACATAAACCATGTGAGACATGAATAGCCCAGAGATATTATTGCAGGAAATTACGTTCAATGTTCCCTCCCGGTTCACTAGAGGCAGTAACCTGCTACATGTAAGGACATCCAAAACTAACTACGGTTTCTATTATCCTATGTTAAGAATATGTAAACTTGTAAACTCCTCTAGTGACTTAGACTTTTTCGGGAGGACCTTCCGGCATTTCGCAGATCCCTCTACTAATGTGCGAGATCTGTTTATATACTCATGTTCATGTTTTGTCAAAATGTATTGTCTTAGCTAAAATATTTGTTCTGTTATACCATTTTATTTATTGTATTTTCTACTTTAAAACCGTATGTATTGGCCTAGGCCGTTCATAAAATAAAATAAAATTAAAATGAAGACCCGAGAGAGAGGGCGGGTGTAGTGGGCGAGAATTGTGAACGGATAGTGGGATGGGCGTGTGGTAATGAACAGTGTATAAACTTTGTATCATTTACAAAACCTTATGCAATTCTAACGTCAGATCATTCTCGAGGATCCTCTGACGTGTGCCTGGAGCATTAGCGAGTCTGGGCAAAGATTCAACCAAGCAGCTTTAATTGCCGACGCGTGAAGCCATTACAATAAATTCAGTCTGAGAAGCGTCCCAGCAAGTTTTGAGAAAATTGTTATGAGGTTTGGTATGAAGCTCTAGCATTGAAGTTTACAAATTAATGTGTCTGGATAATCATTTATTCTACACAACTACACAAGTAATAAAATGTTTCAAAATATGAATAAAATATTTGAAATCGAATATCCCGGCGGCATAGTCTAGTGGTTAAGGCGATTGTTTGTCATTCAGACGCTGTTGGTTCAAACCCCGACCATTTAAGCTCTTTACATGCTCTCGGTAGAGTTGAACTACTCTTTAAGGACAAAGCAAAAAAAATCCAGGCCTCGGGAGCGTCGGGCCGATCATCCGATCTCCATAAAAACATAAAAATGTAGTGATATTATAAAAAAAAATCTTAGATTAATTCAGTTTCACCGTGAACTGCCAGTCGATAGCATTAAAATTAAATTGAATAAAGATAACAATATAGACTTATCGCTTAAAAAAATCAATTAATAAATTATTACAGTTTGTTCATCGGGATTGTTTCATTGGTTTAGCTACAACTAAAAAAGTTGTTTGCACAGTTTTTGTTCGAGTAGTTTTTGCACAGTTTTTGTTCGTAAGTTACGCAATATTTGGCGAAAAAATTACTTATTGGTAGATAGCCTGGTATCCAGCACGGAGGATGGACGATCCCAATAATCTGCCACTCTATGAGGATTGGAGGGATCAAGGTCCAGAAACCGTATCAAAGAATGTGCAGCGTATGACATTCAAATGTATTAATATTATTTTTAATTGCTGGCTCATGTTGTAAATTAGGGTAATAAAGGGGGGCTCGCATTAAATAAATTAGTATCAACTCATATCCAGTCTTTGGTCTTATCCTTAGTACCGGATACTTGGTATTCCGGCATCACCATATATAAGGTGATGCTAAAATTTCGGGACCGCTACCAATCGGTTCCGGAACACTTATGTTTAATGCCTCCCGCTTTATTTTTGTCTACTTTATCATCTTCTTATAATGATTATTCTAAATGGAAAAAATGTGTAGCCCGTAAATGCAATAATTAACTTTCAAAATAGACCATGCGTGAATGCTGAGATAAAGTGACATAAATTATTCAACACATCACATAACGCTTTAAAATAGAAAGTCAAATATATTTAACAGGTTTGAGTCGAGCGATATTTTTTATTTTGTTTTAAAATATTAAAATATATTGACATTAGCACGATGTAGTCCTTGCTGACTGGTACCGAAAACCTAGATCTCTTATTTTCTGTTCGCTTGTCCGCTCTCGGGTGTGTTAGTTATAGACATGGCCACAAGCGCCGACGAGAGATCAGTTATAATAATAATAATAATAATAAAGTTTTTATTCCAGCAGGATTGGGTGGGTTGTGCAATACCCAATCTGCCATATTTTTAAATACATAGCATTGAACAAAGTTTTAATTTTGTGAAGATAAAATAAAAATTAAAATAAAATAAAATAGTATTTCATGGTGGTTTGTGCACCATCTCCATCCATCGATGGCTCAGGGAGGAGTTGAGCCATTCAGAAGCAGCCAGGATGATGATGTTGTTGGACCTCCTTATCCTGCTCCAGAAGCCGGCAACACGGTGTCGCAATAATGCTGGAAATGAATGGACTCCGCCCTCCACAAACATGTCAGATGCGCTACAAAATCTAGGGAGTTGCATAAGTTGGCGGTATGAGTTATTATACGCAACTTTGAGCTTCTCCCACTCTCGTTTAGGATAGTTAGACCAGAGTTCTGAGGTATACAGTGCCATACAGTGTGCTTTGAATAGCACTTTCCTGACAGCATTATGCATCGACGACCGAGAAGGTCGCATTACGGCCAGCGGCATGTCGTTCCGCCTGGTCGGAAGCTTGTAAAGTTTTAACGTAAATATAATCAATGTGCTTCTTAAAGGAATTTTGTGTTATATATCTGCTCCTAATCCTTCACGCGATGGAATTACACCTTTTTTTAAGAAAGAGAAAGATGTTAATATATGTAATATTTTATTCATAAATACATAACGAATTTATAATGAGGCTTGGGGTAAAAATGCTTTGCAATACATTGTCCATTTTTGGTAAACGCATGCGTCTGCAACTAAACGACGTGGAAACTAATAAATTTCCTGAAATGCTTTGCATCTGACAGTTAAATGTGAATTTTATGTTTAATTACCATTAAAAAGTTGTAGATTGTGGCAAACAGCGAAAATTCGTTGAAGTTTTTTTATTTATTTTATAAATGCGGCCGCAAGTCTTTTTCTGAAGCCATTTATATGCGGGATTAAATAAACACACCGTAATCACATAACGTAACTATAAAAATATTCGTGTAGTTTGATAAAAAAACGTTTTAGATAAGGCTGTAGTACTATACATTTTATAATCTGTATTTAAACAATTTGTGTAAGCGTGCATAAAACTATCGTGTCAATAATAATGAGTTTAAATAGTAAATACAAAGTAGACTATTAATGTAATATTTTTTACTTGAATAATAAAATACAGATTATTATTATAGGATTCATACCAATTAAATACCAACTGACTCTCTACTAATCGGAAAGACTACATCGGTGGAATAATAAATAAAATCTGATAGCCGAAAGTAGAAGCAATATTAGGGTTTTGATTCAGAAATTGGATATGATGAAGAATATGACGATTGTCATTAATTACAAAAGATAATTACAAAACTTACTACTTCTTGATCATATTTTTCATCCATATAGTATATGTTCTAAGGCTAAGGCGTAAATTAATAAACGTTCATCACATTTTTCGACCACTAAGTTCTGTCAGCCTCAACCACGATACTTGTAACTGTGGTTTCTGACTCCTTTCAGGGCGAAAACCTGCGGGGTTGAAGACATCATCGTAAGGGCATATATCATCAAATATTAGTCAAAACCAGAAGATAATTTAATATTTTTTTAAAACTACCATTAAACTATTTAAATTACAATAATGTAAACTTGTCGGTAAGTAAATAAGCCTTAAATTAATTAATTAATTAAATAATTTCTAAAGTACCGTAATTTAATTTGCATAAAATTCTAGTTTGGTATTAATTTTTAAATACATTTAAGGCTCTCAGAATAAAACAATAAACTAATTCATTTAATATTAACCTTCATAATTTTACAATGAAGATAAATTTCAAGACTTATGAATTATTAAAGGCTTAGATATAACGAGATTTTTTAATATTATTCACATTAGTAAAATAAATAATTAATTAAATGAATTTGAAATTTTTTCTACTTTTAAAAGATGACATATTAGCATTCAATTTCGTAAAAGAATTATTGGCACATGTATTTGAAAATGTAATTTTCGCTCCACATTTATATTTAAATGATGTTATTTATATTTAACACATATTCTGCGACTAATGCAGTGACAAACTTTTCGAAAAAATACTTAACAATACATTCTGATGGTTTAATTATATGTTACTTGCCATTATTTGAGACTAGGTAAAGGCTTTATCCGAAATCGACATCATTTAGTTAAAACCAGGCATTTAATCACATTCTATTTTTAAGGAGCTCACTTTGTATGAGTACTGTTCCCGGGATACTTTTCTTCATCTAACAACGTTAATAAATATATTATGATTCACATTTTACGGGTAAGGAATCATTTTTACCACGACCCGGAGTATTTATACGTATATGTAATCAGTAAAGCTATAAATGAAATATATTTAAGTCGTGTAGTTACGTTTTGTCTGTTGACATTGAATTTTATTGCCTCATAGAAGCGTTCAACTTTAATTGAACAAGTGGAACCTTCTGCTGCGTGAAAAAGATCCGACGTTTAATTGAATTTAAGCGGCAGTTTGTGGTCTACAACTTTCCGTATTATTTTATTTCTTTCATTACAAATACCGACCTACAAACTATTGATTCAAACCCAGTAAATTATATCAATTACTACATAATGCACACTTTTATATCGTTTAATATTTTTCAATGCTTTAATTTTATTATAATTTGTTTGGAAGGTTTTTTTTTAATTTTACTATTTGTTTCGATTTTCATTTTATCGATGTCAATAAAAAAAAATAGATTATCACTTTAATATTACGAAGAAAAAAAACCAATAGACGAAATTCACATTTAATATAAATTGGTTTAATCTTTATTATATATATATTTAAATTAAATAAATTGGTATAGTAACCAAACTATTTTAGCCATACCCGCTGGTGAATAAATGGAATGTTTATAAGGCAATTTTTCAAAAACTGCTGCATATAAGTGGTGTTCGTGGGATGACTCGTTTACGACAACGATCACGACAATCGAGAATATGTTATTTTTTTTAACAATTTAGCTTTTATTAAGAAATATATTAATAATTTCTTTGAGGTCGATGCCCCCAACGCTGCAACCATTCGCATGCCAGTCTAGGGCCATCAGAGCCCTAGAACTATCGGCCACAATTACAGATATATGTTTGACCTATTTTATTTTTCTTTTCTGTATTTAAATAATAAGTTTGCTTTGTTGTATCTATGTTTCTATGAAACAGATTTTCGGGTATACTGAAAAATTACACGCCTCGTAATTGTTGGACGGATTGCAGCGACCAGTTTTACAGGCGCATCGCACATAGGCGCGGGATCCGAATAGCCTCGGCAAAGCGTTAATTTCACAGGCCAGCGGACCGCGGTTGGATCCTAGTCGAATTAACACCGAAAACTTGCTAAAGTGACTGTTGGATTTTTCCATCTCTCACTGCAAAATAGTTTAGTTGCTGAAATACAACGTCGGCCAGAATGTGATGTATTCAAAAGGTATTGTAAATAGTTGTAATAGTCAATGTAAACGTAGTCCAAAAAATATTTTCTATCGTGCACTTATTGCCATTTTATTTCATATTTTCATATTAAGTTTTGTACATGTTATATATAATCTCTCTATGCTTTAATTAATTTGGAGCGTATAGTTAAAAATTTAATATTACTAATCTACACTGTTGGATTTCACATTTTTTTATTTTTTTTATTCTCCGATAGTTATTCATTAGTCTTAAATTAAACATTTAGTTGAGCTACCTTTTACCTTCAAAAACCAAGCTTCATGATCGTAGTATTAATGTTGTTATCTCCTTGATTTGCGCAGTGTATTTGCAGGTTTTTTAAAAACGCGCAAATACGCCTAGAATTTTACTGCTGTCCCGGTTTTTTACACTGAAGTCCATTGAAATCCATTTATGTTCCCAGGTGAACCTCGTTCCTAACAATTATGTAAGAACAAAAGTGCATAGAATATTCACGCTTTGAAAGATCGAGGAAGATACGAACCTGCTAATAATAATGCCTCTTGGAAGTGTGATAGGTATGTTCATTTCGATTGCCTCGTACATTAACCAACTTAAAGTATGTGAAAAGATGTGTTTAATTTTATTACGTAATAAGTAATAGTGTACTTGTAATTTGAATCAAATTTAATTACAAAAGTAATGCATCGTAATTATGAGTTTTTTTTATCTATTGTATTAAGAAGTTTTATCTACGAGTGTTACTTCTTAATTTCTTTGTACATGAGTGCACAACAAAATTAAAACAACTCGAAAAAAACTTTGACCAACACCAGCTCTTTAAAATTTAATACAAATTAGTTTTCTAATAGTTAAATTAAACATTTGCAAGTTTTAAAAGCCCCTTTTTATATTTACGTTAGCTTCATAATATTTAATTAACTTTTTAATAAAAATCAATGGAAGGTTTTACGCGCCATCATTGTATTAAAATTTTCTTTGTCTCATATTGTTAGTGGCGAAGACTAATCGAATTAAATAATTTAAGCGAATAAGTTTCTTCGAAAAGCGGTGGATAATGAAACAAGTTTCCTAACGTCTTGAAACGTTCATTTCTGCGATACTTTTAAGGCGTGTTAAGTAAAGTGTCTTGCTAAAAACTTTCAATATTAATACTCGTAATTGGAAGCGTATTAACAAATTTCATTATTTCCTCCTAATATTATACAACTGCGAAGAAATATGCAAAATATATATGTTTTAAATTAAACTAATTAGAATCCACGAGGTTGAACTAAATATGAAAATGACCAAAAAAGGGTAACATTGGAAAATGCTCAAAAGAAGTGAAGCTTTTACGCATTTTTCGGTAAAAGTAATTATATTTAAATTATTTGATAAGTTATATATTCAAAATAGTCACGTCTCTTAATCGTTTCAGCCTATCCCCATTGGAAAAACAAAAATATACGTGTTATAATACACTTATCTGGGACAAGTAATCTAACTAGGACGGAACAACTTGTCGAAAGAAATCGACAGACGTGTACAACTGGGATGGACAGCATTTAGAAAACTCCACTACATTTTTAAAGGGGAAAAATCCGCATTGTCTTAAAACTTAGACTTTTAACCAACGCACCCTCCCAGTATTAAAATTAATAAATTAATCATTAAGTGTTATAATAATAAAATATTCCAAAAGTATTATCGCAGTGCTTATCAAACGTACTTAATTAAAACTTATTTTAATTTATATTTCAATACTTGTATTTGTATCAGGTAAATGTTTTGTTTTTTTTATTATTTTAGCAGGTGCGAACAGAACATGTGTAATCAGTACTATACTGGTATGTATAAGAGTGAAAATTAACAATGACCATAACTTATATAACAATTTTTTTGCAGTAAATATTTCGTGGAGTCTTCTGTTTAACGAGATTTGTGACTTTCTAGTATTTTCCTGGTATAAATTTGATAAATAAACTGTCTCACCTTTTAACGTTTTTCGATTTGAAATGAAACTTATTTTTTTTTGTTTTCATTTAATGATTTCTTAATTGATTTTTCATTGCTTTCAAAACGATTTAAATATAATTTTATGTTTTTAAAAGTGAAATAAATTAATCGAATTGAATACACTTCCCATTGGGCATTAGGGATTTTTAGCTGACATCGCTCAAGACTGGCTCTATACGTCAATATAACTATGCCTTAGCCCAAGTCATTTGTACAAGGTAGCTTAGTATTCAAAACATATGTGGAGGTTTATCAGCATATCTACAAATATCATATAATCAACCAAATGGTCTGAAGGCCTTGACAATTTTGTATTAAGATCAGTTCAATCCAACCAATAACACGCCGTGTACTTAATCTTAGTACATTCCACGTGCAATGTTGTGTAACTTTGGTAATAGAAAGACAATTTGTCCTACAACATGCTTATGTCTGTGTGAAATAAGTTTGGATAAATGTTAATAAAAATATTTTTTCAATGTAAAAATACATGCTATTTATTCATTTAATGTCAAAAAAATATATATTCAATTATTTACAGTACAAAAATATAAAAAACCGTGAAAAATAACGTATACAACTACATCTATTGAATGTAAAAAATAATACAAATCTTATAATAATCATCTCGGTCCGTTAAAAATCATAGTCGTTATATTAGTTTTCAGACACTCGCTGTCTTATTTTCAGATGCCGGTGATGCCTCTAACCCAGGCACTGACAGTTGCAACGTTGGCGAAGACAGACGGGAATATAGGACTACCGCAAGTCACTCCAAAGGAAGCAATTCCTACAACGACATTATTTACCACAGCAGGACCACCTGAATCACCCTAGAAATATATATATTATAATTATTTTATCAGATTAATATTAATAAAAAAATACAGTATTAGCAATGGATAACTACGAATAATATTGATGTTTCCTTGGGCTATTTGGGCTATTAAGGGTCAGTTGGAGAAAATAATTAAATTTCTCCTACATTACAACAATTAGTAAGCCTAGCAGGAAAATATTATTGAATATATGTTACAATTAGGGATTAATTAGCAGTCGTACAATGCAGCGTAAATTATTCTTCCTAGATGACTGTTTGATCATCTAGAATTGAATCCAAATTTAATAAATATTATTATTACTTAAATATACATATACTATACATAAAATTCTTTTTTCAACGCGTCAATCCAAGCACAAAAATAACGGCAGAAGCGGGATGCGAACCGCGGACCTTGGAAACCAACTATGCCCAGGTATTCATACCGCTCGGCGAACTGCGCCATTGCTATGCCTAGACCGACTCGCGTTGAAACTAGTATTTATATCATTGTTATCATCGTACGATAGATGTCGCTAGTATATATTCAAAGTATGTATATTTTTATTATTATTCAATCAGTCTTCATTTATTCACAAGCTTAATATTATTACGTATATTATGTATATTTAAGTAATAATAATATTGTAATATAGTCAATGATCTATAAAAGTAGATTGGAATATTGAAATAATAAAATAATATTCTAATAAAAATTAAAAAAAATCATTTAATAAATATTAATTAAAAATTAGAATCTAGAAACCAACTGGGTTTCGAAATAAAAATATGTTTTTTCTGTTTGGCCATATGCTTAGCAGATGTGGTGTTGAGAGATAAATTGGCAACACAGTTTATAAATTTTAACAAAATAACGGAGTATTATGTTATATAAAATATTAAGAAATTAAAGTTTTATTTTACACAAAGCGCGCTTTAAAATAGAGAGGTATAAAGGAAACTATTTTACTCTTAGTACGATATTATTGATCTCAGATTATTTAAATTCTAAAATTGCTTTTAATTTTTTTTTGCAGTACAAGTTTATGGCTAAAATATATTTATTAATTAATAACACCGAATATTTTACCTGGCAAGAGCCTTTTCCTCCGATGAGAAGTTTTCCTGCGCAAAACATGCGTTCACTTATCGAAGAAACACTTCCATATATAAATCTGCAAAACTTGTGTGGGATGATCGGAATCTTTACTGATTTCAAGTCTGAAGTAGGAGTAGGAGATACTTCCTATAATTCAAATGTTTCATAAAATCATTATGCATTGCAAACATTGACTAATAAAAATCTTGTTATATATTTTTACAAACACTCTTTCCGTCATATTTATCCATATTAAATATTTTTATAGTTATTAAAATATCGACATAGATTTTGGTATAGTCAACGTATCAAAAAAAGCAAAAATATCGTCCAGCCATTGTAAAGCAAAAAAACATAATAAAACAAATGTTTCAAAACATGAAGACCTAATCCATACTCAAAGTAGATTAACTAACAGTTGCTGTCATTTCTGCTAGTGCACATTCACGTACATCCCTCATATTAAAAAAAAACATTAAAAAGTAAAAAAATATCACATCCAGCTTTATTACTTTACAAACACATCTCATTTTATGTATTTTAACGCGATTTTATATATTTTATTTTTTATATATTTGTATCTTATTATGTTCTTTGTATAAAACTTTTTGATTATTTTCGAATTGAGAAGGTGAGGCGTAATTAAAATTATAAGTGTCATAAATTATTAATTTATATCTTACTAATATTATAATCATAAAAAAACAATTTCATCGAAAATTGTACTTTAATTAGCAAAATATTGTTATGTGAATTTCTAAATGTAAATCTCGTTTGTAATAATTTAAAATAAATATAAATAAAATGAAGTCTTACCGAAGTGGCTCCCCAGCCATAGATTGTGACCATACCCAAAAAGGGAAGGTTTTGCCCTTGGTTCGCTATTCCGATCGTTTTGATTGAATTCCCGATTGGCAAAGAACCATTGAGCTTAATCAAACCAAAATCGTAGTCAAAATTTGCCGTGCCGTTGTATCGAGAATGAATCTCTAAACTTTCAGCTTTCAACAACGAGCCTCCTGATCCGAGCAGTGAGCTTCCGGCCCGGATATCAACGGTTTCGGGAAACGCACTAATCAAAGAATTAAAATATTACAATCAAGATCAGAATAATGATTTTTGAACAATGTTAAAGCGTCAACTCAATAAGAATTTCAACCCTCACCCGTCAATGCAATGTGCAGCCGTCATGACCCAAGATGGTGTAAGAATAAAGCCACCACAGAGGGTGACATTTGCTACTCTGATGGATACTTGGAATGGAGCTTGATCAATGCTAGTCGTGGAACCACCTGCGATCTTTTCTTCTTCACCCTCATCCTTATAATTCTCTTCAAACAACGCATCCAACTCAGGTATGTCAGCGTCCGGATACGCTGCTAAGCCTAAAATATGAGTAATGCGTATCGAAGACAATGTATTCATAAACATACTTCAAGTGAATTTAAAAGCTATTTTTTTTTTCATAAATATATTATTAACATACTGTCATGATAAAATATAAAATGTTTAGTTCATTCATTCTGAAATGACATCTAGATATATCTGCATCTAGTTACTAGGGTACAGTTGAAGTTTTCTTCAACTGTAGAAACGAGTGATAATGTTATATAAAAGACAGTTCTTATACAGTGAACCTCGTGCATAATTGAACACATTGACGAGTACTTTTTAATGCACAGTTGCAATAAGCATAATGAGGTGATCTTAGATAATACCTCCAAGACGATAATAATATGAAATAAAATACACGTATCGATTTTCATTATATTAACATTCATTTTAATTTATAAAAAAGTTACTTTATAAAATCATTCCATTTAATACTTAAATGTTTTAAGTATTGTATAATCAAATTTTGAAATACATTTTAAAGCATTTGTTAAAGATAAGTAATTTTTAATATTTTACCTTTTACGACAAAGACACATAATACCAGCCCAAGGCAAGTAAGTATTCTTGTTGAAGACATTGTGAAGAGTAATTTCAGAATGATTTTGTTAAGTCTTTTATACTTATTTTTTTATCACTGAAAGACTGGTAAAATATAAGTTGTATTTAAAAATTACCACTTTGATAAAGAAAAACACCTGTTCGTAAGCTTGATTATCTACAAACTGGATTTTTGTGAGCCGTAAATATCACAATTATATGAAATATAATCATTTTGAATTATTAACAACAAAATTATAATGCGAAGTTTTGCTTTATCAGATATATTCGAAAATTATAAGTAAATTATCAAATATGTAATGAAAATTCATACAAATATTTAATGTAAGCTAAGTAAGTAAAAGACACCTCTGTATTATTAAAACAGTACATTAATTTATCATATATAAATTAATTTTGTCATTTTATTAAAATAATTGTATTTTATATTTTTTTCCCGAAATTATATTTAATTTATTTCGTAATAATAATTTATGTGATTGTTTGCAAGCATAAAACTACGGAAAATTCAGTGGATTTGAAAATTCTCTCTAATTTCTAGCCAAAGTCATATTTTTTTAACAGTTACAAAAACAATTCTGCTTATAATGTGGTTGGCAGAAGTTTCTAATGAATAAAATTTTGACAGTTTTGATAGTTGTGTTGGATATATGATCTGATTAGTGGATGGTATGACGTTGATTTTTATCTCTAAGAAAACTTTTTTATATGTACATACATACCTACCTACGAGCATGAAAAGTGAAGTATATGTGCGATGTATCTTACTTGTCATGATCTTCAGAACACAGACATCGACTTTCACCAAACAGACCATTTACCAAATACAAGTAGCAGAGCGAATAATAGAAGAATATGAAGATTAAAAAGAAGACAATAATTTCTGACAAAGCGTATGTAGTTGCTCACAGAATATGGAAGTGCGCCGGCATGGCGTAATACAGGTATAATATATCTTAATATCTTCCATAATATGAGAAAAGAATTTAATTGAAGAAGGTCTAAAACATGAATTAAAGAAGAACATTATACTCGTACAATTGTGGGAGAATACGAATTGAAGAAAAATAGAGGCCTTATCTCACGTGAACATCCATATAAAAACAAGGTACATAAATAAATATTTATTATTTAAAATGGATCTCAAAGTGAATGCTGAAGACGTTGAAACATTATATTGTTCCGTTTTTTTTTTATAAACACATACAGGAGAATACCGACAGATGGTGATAGTATTTCTAAAGGAATGATCTGTGGAATTCTACATAATACTACTACCTGTATGACGCTTACCATGGTGCATATGGCTAAGCGCTGCAAGTGGAGCATTGATCCTCTAACGTCATAAACTACAATCCGAGATTCACGCATCATCTTATTATTACAGGAATTTACTATGAATGGGCGGTCTTCACGGGCCAACTTTCGTCTGCCACCAATTTTAATTAATAGGCTAAGACTAGCATTTTACGGGTGAGGGATCAAATTCACACCAACCGGGGTACTTTAGAGCTCAGAAATCGATTAAAAATATTTTTTATTTTTAATCTCTTAAGCAAACGCTTTGACCATTGACCACCCGCCGGCACTTGGGGATAAAATGTAATTTTCTTTCTTTTTAAATATTTTACAACCATTTTATGGATACAACAGACTATTCTTGTATTCTATTAAGGTATGTATTATTTACATCAATACATTTTACGAGATATCTTCAAACTTAGCGAGGAGCATGTTAGAGTTTTCCTCAAGTCTGAAGACATAAATTAACATTGTCACAGGAAACAATTTGCAGGCAAACAAGCAGTAACCACATTTAGAAACTTATCGCAACGACGGAACATTAACAAGCGTTTACGATACAAGTTTCGCGATAAAAAATATTTTATTTTTGTACTGGTACGGAAAACTCGTTTATTAAATCTTTAAATCATCGGAAACTTTCATTTCGGCCGGAAATTTTCATCCAAACGAAAAGCTTCTGCTGAAAAGTTGAAAATGAAAATTGTGTTTTTTTTCCCTTTCACCTTTCGCCCTGTATTCGCTAAATTGTCATTGCAGGCTATTTGTCACGTTCAAACAATACAAATTCAAAAATTCAAATCGGTTATTGTTATTGTCATATTTTTTCATTGAGAATATATTTGATATAATATTACCAGTGGCAAGTATTATTTTAATTAAGTATTACAAATATATGAAGGTGCTTACATTATCATATAAATAAAATAATTAATACAGGGAGCGGTAAAAAAGATTGACGTTTTTAAATCAAAACAACGATGAAAACCGTCAGGTTTTTTGCCACTCACTGTATTATCATGTTTAATATACGAGTAACATAGAATGTTTTAATGATTACAATCGAATTGAATAAATTAAACTTGTTCCAATAATTTTAAATTGATTTATTTTGAGGTTTTTATGAAAAGGATTAGTAAATAAAATTACGCGTTATAATTTTTGATCGTGTGATATTTATTTATACTTGTGTGCATCTTAGTTTAATAAATATTATATTAATTTTTATAATAATAAATTTGATTAACAATATAACAATCATTAAATATTTAAAAAAATAAACGTGTAAATTAAAAGAACTATAAAATATTCTTAATTATATATTCTTATTATTATATTGCTTTGGGGAGTTTGAATATTAAAATAATCATTATTATTTATTAATTACACTGTCTATACCCATTAAAGGTAGCGAGTTTTCTTAAAATGAATGTGTACCAGATTGTAGTCTAATGACGTTAATGCATCAATACTTAACACTGGCGCTTAGCAATTCTATAAATGGTAAGCACCATTTTTAATTATCAGATGTGATCCTTCTATCACGATCTAGAGCTAAATATTATTCTGTACATGCTTACATAATTCTCTGTAATCAATTATTTAATAAAAAAACCTTCCGTTACTTTTTAATAATAAGATATATGACTCTATTACAAGGATATAAATTTGTTAAATTTAATTACTTTTGGTAAAAGCTTTATAAAAGGAAAAAATGTTTTGTATTAAGAGTAAATTAAATAATTTCTGAATGAAACTCCACGTCCTAAAAGGCTTGGTTTCCTATTTAGGGTTATTTACCGAAGATTTTTTTTTATACGCACGTGAATAGGTTGGTGCAATTTTAAAGGGTGCGCGACAAAATGAAAGCTTTCTACAAAAAGTGTATCGAAGCCTCCATGGAGCCGGATGAATAATAATTATTGCTTTGCGAATAGCGAGTGTCCATCAAGCGACATTGTATCGGCCGAACAAAAGGGTTTTTCCCGCTAATGAAAACGTTTTTTGTGTTCCGGTCATCATATTTGTATAGCTTATACACGTTATGTATACACATGTTATGCCTCGCATTCATAACATTCAAACAATTACTTTTTTCTTGTGTGTTTTTATCACAAAGGTGCGTACTATAAATAATATATATATTAAAATGTGTTACCCTAAAATAAGTTTTTTTCTATATCCATTCCATATCTAACCACAAATTGCCGCCACTCACATCTATCATTGGACGTTGATATCGCCCATTATCTCTTCATTCGAATATTTTTCACTTAGGAACATCCATATATGGTTTTCCATAGCCTACAGGACAGCTCGGAAACATGAAGAAACGGCACTTATACATTTTTTTAAGGATATCTAACAGTTCAACTAAATGTCTATTTATTCAGTTAACAAAAATGAACGTATTATTTATTTTTGATACATTAATAATATTTATAGATATCTTTAATTAATTTTAATAAATAATTATTTTAAGTCTTATTCAGTAGAAAATATAAAAAAAAATATTACTTTTATTCCATGTATTATTTTTATTGACACATTCAATGATTGAAAAAAAAGTAAATTCCGAGAGTTTTTTATCTCATTTTAAATGAAATACTCTAAAATTCAATTTAAAATCCAAATAATACATAAACTTTTTTCATACACATACAGATCAATAGTGAATAACAAACAATTAATCACAAAGATTCAAACCGTAAGCCGTTATACAAGTAGTTATATGTATAAATACCTTGATTATATTTATAAACCTTTTTGGCTTTCTCAAGATAAAAAAAATATATATACTCTTTTTTAAATTTAAATTGGTAAACTTGTGTTTTATTTCACACCATTCGCGCACAACTTTGATGATAACCATTATCACTTACGCTGAAAGTGTACTGAAAATATAAAAAGCTTTCAGAGTTGAGGACTCGCTCATCACAAAGACAAATGGCCCGGTCTAATAACGTGCAATCTGTCCATTAGGATTAAGTGTCATGATGCTCCGTCTCTCTGGTGCAGACAAGTTCTTAATGACGCGAAACGCTAAAGGGGGGAAAGCAGAAGTCGTAGATAAAGCCTTAGTCTGGAAAGATACCTTCTGCATACATTTTTATATGAAAACTTCTACGAGAGTTGCATAACTGACTGTGACATTGCGTATTATTATAACGAGAACTTTGAACGGACGCTTCAGCCTATTTTAAAAGGAAAATAACGTAAACTAATCTCGTATTTTCTTGTAGCAAGTCTTCACATTTTTAATGAGCTTATATTTAAACACCATAATATAAATGTTTTCTCCCTTACTTCATATATATCCAAATATATAATTCTAGATTAATTTCAATTGAATAATTAACAATTTTTAAATATTTAACATTATTTTATATTTATTTTAAAGTAATTATACATATTTCAGACCTTATCAGGTTTATCCTGAGCAATTCTGCTTCTGATTACTCAGAATGAATTTTGATTGCTCTAGAATCTAGAGTCTAGATGGATCTAATTACATCCGAAACATGAACAACCGCTTAAAACTTAATATTTTCAAATTGTTATTTTTGTAATAAAATTAATAAAAAGCTATAATTATGTAGTTTCACCAAATATATTTAATTAAAAACCCTTACGTGATTATTTTTTATGGCTGCAAATTTTGACACCTCACCAAACTGGCTGAATAAATTCCATATGCTTCAAATTGTACCCAACATGTAGAATTAGTAAATTTTATTTACAGAATAACAAATACTTAACCGATAATTATTTCATAACTACAGTAAATATTGTACAAAGTTATTCATTGTGTCAACAATGAATAACTATAGCAAAAATAACTCCTCAAAAACATTACAAATCATTGATATATTTTTTTTAAATACTCTTAATCTTTTGATACTTAAAATTGTGTGTTATTTTTACAACTCTTCGTTAATTCGCTGATTCTGTTATCTTTGCATTAAATTAAATATTGTTTTCCATAAAAAAAAAGCAAATAATGTTAGTCGTGACATTGGATAAGACTGCATTTGACTTTCTGAAATACTCGTTACACGAAAAACCTGACTATCTATACGTTTATTTTTCAATAAAACTGGTAAAACATCGATGTCAAAATCACTTTGACGTTTAACTTCGCAAACGATAACGCCTTCGTTTTGGAGCGGGGATCGCAGCTCGCCAAACCTCTTTCGATTCCGTTCTGCATTTTATTCGCACAAAGATAAAAGCGCTTCCGGCAGATAACAATGCCTCGACTTGCGGCCAAACGCAAAGGCAACCGGTGAACATGAGAAATAAAAATTCACATAGCAAATGTGGAGCCGCAGCCCCGGCCCTCGACCACAGACCACAGGCCTCCACGTAGTGCATACAACCAGGGATGCCTCGCGATGATTACTTCAAATATGATTATGATGATAATTGTTACAAACTGTAACGAGACATTTGCGACTTTCATTCAAACACTATCTTAAAACTTTTTGAAAATAAACCGCTAAATACGTTTTGAACGACGTTTTAACTCTCTATATAAAAAATTTAAATCTATGTGCAACATCCCAGCTATATTCGATCAAAATCAAGGGCTGACTGTCCAGTGCTTGTATCGTTCCCATCCTTTATTACGGATGCAAGTCATGGCATCTCACCTAAAGCCAATTTCTTATTCGACGACTAAAAAATAGATATCTGCATACAAAATTAAGGAGTGCGATGGTTAGACTTTGTAAAGAATGAGGTGACAGAGTAGAGAAGGCAGTATTATTATACTACTGTCGATTAAGAGACGAAGATGGGTAATGTACTTTAGATCACGCAAAAAAGCATACACTACGTCTGTCTTTACTTCAAGCCCCGAGCTCTCGCCGTACTGGAAGACTGTTCAAAAGTATACATTGTTTCAGGAAAACATAATCGGTAGAGACCAATGTATTATACGACGTTCAGCCAGGATTGCTGGATGCTGCAAGCGGGAAACGTGTGTTGTAATTGTGTGTTGGTTGGAGAGATCCAATATCTACGACTCGTTCTAGCATTTATAATAATTTCGAGCATTGAAAAAAAGTCATATTAGAATTCATATTTTGTATACTACGTTTCAAATCTTTTTTCCATGTCCGTGGTATAAATAAACATCTGTCTATGAGAGTTTGAACATTTTAAGAAATCAAATATTATAATTAATAAAAGAAAGTAAGTCGACAGCATTTATTCCATTTGTTTATTCTCTATTGAAGGGTAATAAATAGACGCTATTTCCATGCTCCCTTGTAAAGTGTCAGATCAATCCTTTCGCAACAGAGAATAACAAATATTTAACAAACCAATATGCAGTTGACGTCTCCAAACATAACAGACATATGTATGATTTTACTTATAAAAATATAAATAATATTTTCTTGATGCCTTTCCTGGTTAGTTGTTAACTAATACATGTGCCCTTGATTGTGAAAGTGGTATTTCAAACGTTCTGAAATATTTAAAGGTTTACGTTTTCATGTTGTTTGAAAAGTTTTGAAAGTGACAACTTCACCTTGCATAAAATGCAAGTTAAAGATTTTAAAAATTCATATTTGATGAAGATTACATTAATACACAACAATGTGAACTGAAATAAATGAATAACTATGGAATTTTTTTTTAATATTTATTAGAATATTATTTTATTATTTTCAATATTTTAATCTACTTTTATAGATCATTGACTATATTACAATATTAAAAGTAATTAAATATACATATACTATACATAAAATTCTACGTACATACAAGAAGTTATTCTCATCCATTCAATCTATAGTTCGGTTCGAGACCCAAGTGGTACTTACTAAAATAAATAGACCGTCGGAAAGTAATAATGTTAAGCTTGTGAATAAATGCAGTCTGATTGAATAATAAAAATAAAAATATACATACTTTGAATATATACTATAGCGACATCTATCATACGATGATAACATATATAGAAGTTCCGAGACGAGTCAAAATGGCGGAAGAAATGGCCACGATGAAGCGGTTACATTACCTGGGCAAAATGGTTGGTTCCAAAGTCCGCGGTTCGCATCCCGCTCCTTCCGATAAAGAAATTTATGTATTTATATTCAATTACTTATAAATGAATAACTCTTTATTGCAATTACTTGACTTTCACCAATTTCACAATTATGGGCACATATGTTAACCAACAACGAAAAATTTATTTTATATTCTTCTATAACGATCAGGTAAGCTCTGGAAGTCAAAACATGTGACATTACAACATAAGAATAAAAATTCTGTATAAAACCCTCTTAGTTATGGGCATAAAACCCACTGGTTTTGACGACAAAGATTTCTATAAACTACATCAACGAATTTACGCATCTTCCACTAATGACGTAAAAGTGTATAAGTGTTGATCAAGCAAAGTGGGTAAAAGAATTTGGCAGGAAATTTGGGTGGAAGCATGCTGAGAAGTGACCTAGAAAGTGAATTATATATGTGGAGTATAAAATGGTTTTTTTAAAAAAAATTTTTGAAATAGCCCGCTCTAGTAGTTTTCAGATATGGTTGGTATGTCGACCTGCTAGTACTCCCGACTGCTTGGTCGCATCTGCATTCACCGCACTCGACTTCGCCTTCCTTGCGAGGTGCTTCAAACAGAGATAGCGCTGACGACGCGACTCGCTTGGAATGTGATTATCGCTTGGAATGTGATTACAATGAAATCAAAGGTGACCCATTCCGTCAGCGTACAGAACGAGAAAAACACAACATCAAAAGCATATCGAAACCAATTTAAATTTGAGTACACATTATGCAGTTGTATATATATTTATATTTAAAAGAAGTTTATTATTCATTGCTTATCTCAAAATCATAATAACTCCATCGAAGTTATATTCGCACCTCAAGATTTGGTTGTTGCTTCTGTAGGTTTTGTTCAATTTTAGATTTCTTTGTAAGTTTCTTTAAGTATGGCGTAATTTCTTAAATTGGAAATTAAAAATATGTAGTATAAGAATAAATATGGCGTAATAAATATTAATAATATATATATATATATATATATATAATCGTGTCGGAAACAACAGGGTCAGATCCTGTCTGCCCAGAAGTGGGCGACGTCGATGGCGTTACTTCTGGCCATCATCAGGTCTTCCTGGGTGCAGCCACTCGGGCACAGCGCACACTCCAGAAGGTGTGACAGGGTCTGCTCCACGCCGCAGTCACATTCAGTCGGTACGCTGTAAAACTGCCAGGCCCTCATTTGTGTCCTCGTCTTGCATACTCCGGTCCGAAGTCTGTTAAGGGACCTCCATATATTCCACCCTTGGTCATGTCCAGGGGCTAGGTCCTCTTTATAATAAATATATACGTCCATATTAATAATAAATATATACGTTTCGTATATTGACTTTTTCTCAATTGATGACTCGTAGTTATTTTCCGATTTGGCTCATATTTAAAGTATATGTAGGTTTTGACATGTTATTTGATCGGTGTTGTAAATACTATATTTAATTTGGTCATCTAACATGTTTTACTCGTATGTTTAAACTCGTGATACGTGTATACATATCTCCTTTATATATTATTTATAATAATAAACAAAATACTAAATGCCATTTACTACTATCCTGTCAAGACTTCAAGAGTATCAAATATGTTAAGTATACATGCAGAAAATCTTCTCCAGTTTCAGATTTACAGAAGAATTTCATGCTTGCATTTTTACATGAAGCTCAGTTTCGAGAAGGATCAAAAGTTCATGAATCAGAGCTAAGCCCGAGACCCGCGCGAGCGAGGAAAGTTAAAGCACTCAATGTGGGCTATGTCATATCTCAGAGTCCACAAAACGGGTAAAAATAAAGTTTCACGAAAACTTCTGTCCGAAATAAAATTTGTTTGAAATGAATTCAAATAGGCCATACCGTTTTTTTTTCAATTAAAAGTTTATTTTTATCTTTAAATTTAAATTTCTGACCAACTTTAGTCAGGCTTCGGAAACAAAGTTTCAGCGATGAAACTAGATTAATACATATTTATTATAATTAAACAACTTTTAATCTAATCTTGTAATCACGCGATGTAAATTTTTATGATTTTTTCTTCCATAAAATTTTAACAAGAAAAAATCTTTCTTGGAAAACGATAAAATAAACACAAAAAATGAGCTAGAGATTTTTATTTCATGTAGTACATTTTTCATTTTTTTATCCACTCAGTAACAAAGCCTCAGGTCGAAAATCATTGACTTTGAGCTCCGCAATGAACTAATCAATACATATGCATGAAACATCCTTATATTTGGAAGGCTGTGTGATATGATGCTTAACCGAATTAGAATGGAAAAAAAGGAAGGCCTTTGAGATGTGATGCTACGAAATAAATTTAAGATGTTTCTGAAGATTGTATCACAAAATACAAGGTACTCAGTAAAATCAATTAAATGAAGCATCTAATAAAAAGCTTCTCATAAAGGTTTGCTCAAAAATCATTTAATTATTCACCAATACAGTCTTTTTCACAACAAAATAGAAGATATGTTGAAAGAAACAAATAACAGAAAACGCACCAGAGTCTTCAACTTATTAATATTTTAATGTTCTAAATGTCATGTATTTGAAGTTTATTACAATCACAACAATATAATCTACATTATATTTGATTCATAAATTTGTTGGAATACGTTTGTGATATAAAATATTATTTTTCTTAGTGTTATTTGTGTCTTCTACAATAATTAAAACGAGGTTTTCGTTTAACTATTAGCAAATATGTATGTATAAATAAAATTGCTTGTTTACTTAGTCATTATAAAATAAATTTAAAATATTGTTTTTGAAATCATACACGCAATTTTATGTAACGCGTATATTATAATATTATTCGTATACCAAAATTGTATTACAAAATAAAATACACATTTTTAAAGTACCGCATATTACGTTATAACGTACAACTGTATCACATGTATTGCGGAGTAGACTTGCAATCTAATGGACCAAATAGTGTAA
This sequence comes from Glossosoma conforme, assembly GCA_022606575.1. Taxonomy (NCBI): domain Eukaryota; kingdom Metazoa; phylum Arthropoda; class Insecta; order Trichoptera; family Glossosomatidae; genus Glossosoma; species Glossosoma conforme. The sequence goes on along the minus strand of JAGTXR010000143.1, from coordinate 446,393 downwards.
AGAGATGTAGGATAATGACAAGGCAGTCGAGGTTGCAGCTGATGGCGGATCGTTGTAGAGTCCGCCGCTGCATTTGCATACAAGCACCGACGAATTTCCTCCAATTGTACCCCGGGCAGAATAACTATGCATTTCCAATTTTCTCTTTTACTTTCCAACGGCCCACTTCCCGCATGCGCCGCATATGATTACGCCAAGCCTCTCCACCACTGAAATAATCTCCCTTATTTTTACAATGCAAATTGTTAAACTCACCCGTTCTTGTTGATAAACAGAATCCGTAATAACCATTTTACACACTGATAGTTTTGCATCTCAAAAGTCCATTATTTTCAAAAGAAAATCTACATTATTTTAACCCTTTAAATGTAATGTAAGTTAACTGAATATTATAAAATTGAGAGACCATACGAGAAACGATATGTTAATGTAAGAATTGAAAAATATACGCTGCAAGTATTTAGAATTCAACGTAAAAATACTCGTATACTATATTTAGCGATTTTTTCTTAATACAATACATTTAACGTAGTTTTTTTAAACAAGTGATCAAAATTTAAGAAAACAACTTCATTTGTAGCATTTAATAATTTGTAATTTAATACATTTAATATTTAAAGTAAACAAGAAATTTCATTAACAAAAAAAAAAATCTAACGTGGTACATAAAAATAAGCTTAAAGAATGATTTTTTTGCACTAGCTATATGTATAGTCGATCAATGGATGGAGCGTTCAATCGTTCATTGAGTAAATAAATACATAATACAAGTAAGCCGCGTAATTTTTTAACTAGTTTAAATAAATAGTGACTCAAATTGAGAATTAACTTGAAATAAAATTTAACAATGCCAGATAAATATAGAATAATATCAAAATAAATATTCAGAATGCGACATATTTTTACGAATTCTATATATTTTTGACAACAATATTTGATATAAATCAAATATAAGTAGGCGTAGAGCCAAAAACATTAAACATCCCTTAATGGAAATCGTAACAATTGTAAAATGTAAGATTATCATAAGTCATCAATGCTCAAGAAGACGGTTGAAATATTGGTATGAAGAAATTCGCCACACACGGCTAGACCCAAAAGCCAAAATATCATTATCTCATCATTTAATTTATATTTAATAACACAGGGAGCGGCGAAAAAAGTTGACGGTTTTCGTCGTTGTTTTGATTAAAAACCGTCACCTTTTTTTGCCGTTCCCTGTATATGAATACATATTTTATTTCTACTTTTTTTTTATTATAAGTATTAAAACTTGACGGAAATACATTAATTATTCTATGATTCCATTTTAATATACTATCATTATCATTTATTTCATAACTATTTAACTATCTGTAAATTATTATTTATATATAAAATATATACTAAATAAGTAAATATGATCGACACTCAGTTTAAAGGTGCTGCCATTATTATTTTATATATACTTATACATATTATATTATGTTGTCTCCATACACGACCGTAATAGAATCTCGCCTATCTGTATTCAGGCCCCGTAACATCCCGGGAGCTTTCGGTCAAAAGCTCGATCCGTTATTAGAAGGCTTTCACGCGGACGTCCCATAAAAGCTTGGGACCACTCGTCATCGGGTCGCGACATTCTGAGTGAACATTTCATGCTATATTTGCTAGCAAACTGGAGTATATATCCAGTACAAACAGTTTTGTGAGGCTTCTAGCAACTAGTAATTTGATCAATTCATCTTAAAACCGCCATATACGGGTTTATAGAAAAAGAACCATCTCAGAGAGGCGAGCCCGATGGATTGGTCACATCATGCGCCATGATGGTCTTCTTCACGATATTGTGGAGGGGATGGTTGAGGGTAGAAACTGTAGAGGGCGCCCTAGACGGGAGTATTTACAGCAAGTATTCGAGGACATGAATTGTAGCGCTTATGCTGAGCTGAAAAGGGTTGCGGAGGACCGAGAGGAATGGAGATCGAGATGCAAGACTCTGTTGCTGCAAACCAATCCACCGGATTGATACTACGAAGAAGAAGAAAAAATGATACATACTCTAGTCTTATACTTCTTGTCGAAACTGCTCTGTTTAATGAACAGTTATCGCAATCCAACATGAAAAACGAATAAAGGCAACGCTACTGCTGTAGTGTAAATATAATTATTATATTGCATACCATAAAATAAAGGTTACCCAGCGTGCCATGGAGAGATCCATGCTTGGAGTGTCCTTAAAAAATAGAATCTGAAACGAAGATATCTGAAGCAGAACTAAAGTAGTGGAAGCTGCCCAACAAATAGGCACATTCAATTAGCAATGAGCAGGACATATCTGTCGAAGAGACGACGGTCGATGGAGAAGAGAAGTGTTGAAGTGGTGCCCAATAACTGGCACACGAATCGTTGGCTGACCCCCTGCAAGATGGACTGACGACATAAGAATAATAGCAGGAGTAGCCTGAATGCGGAAGGCAGAGAATCGTAGAGGATAGAGACTCATACGAGAGGCCTAGATTCAACAGTGGACGGATACAGGCTAATGATGATGATTATGGCCACGAAAAGTTGTACAGAACATTTTTATTATTATCTGTTGGAGAATACGGTTACCAAAAAGCTGAAAAAGTTTTTTTTAGCTCTTTCATATTTAATATCGTAATTCTAAAGCTCTATGAAGTATATTTTATCCTTTTCTTAAGTATCCATAAATCATATTTTACCCACGACCACTTACATAATCTGACTGACTTTAAGACGAAAGCTTCCGAGTGTGCTACTTAATTTTGAATTCCTTATAATGTCAAAAGCTCGACATGTTAAATTCTTGATAAGAAGCTTTCACTGGAGTAATACATACAAGCTGCGGACCAAGCTTTGCACTACTCGTTACTCAGTCATGACACGCGAGAGGAGATTACTCGCTAATTATTAGTAGTACCTGTGGACAGTCACAGGCTCATTACATGGACCAGGGTATGTGATGAATCCTCCTTTGTCCAGGACCACTAACGTTCTCGATACGATCAAAATTAACACCGCCTAAAGACAACGAACGCAAGCCGCCGCTAACTGATTACAACATGATCACCGAATAATTCGCTCAAGTCCAATATTTACGTCCTCGCTTGGAATCGCGTGAAATGCAATAAAAAATTACGTACTAGTCACAGTATTAATTATGATACAAATGTCTGCATTCAAAATTATTATTTTAAAAATTCGTTATTCTAAATAATTAATTTTTAAGTCACCTTTTTTTATAAATATTCTAATAGTTATAGATTGATGTAAAATAATATTAAATAGATTGATTTTGACATAACTAGTTGCTTTATATAGATCACGTCGATATTTCAATTCCAAAAAAACCCTCTTAACTTAATGGACTCAGTTCAAAGAAAAGCAATTCGTTTGATAAACAATGACACTCTTACGTCTAACCTGCAATCAATGGAACACAGTTGTAATATTAGTTCACTTAATCTTTTCTGCCGTTATTACCCCACGGTCGCTGCTCTTCGGAACTTAAATAACTAATTCCTCCTGCATCCACACACAACCCACAAACTCGTCTTACACTTGCCGAACATCCATACACGATTAATATATGTCAACCAAGAGCTGGCAGTTTCCAAAGCTCCTTCCTTAATGCCACTGGTATGCTTTGGAACGCTCTTCCAGCGTCTGTGTTTCTGCTCCTTCCTACAATCTGTATCTCTTCAAGAAACAGATAAATATACACTTGCAATCTCCCTAATCCACACACAAACACGACCACAACACACGTTTCCCGCATGCAGCGTACAGCCTCCCTGGCTGAGCGTCTTAGAGTGCACTCTTCTTGACCGGCTGTGCTCTCCTGCATGAGATTACATAAAATAAATTTAAAAATAAAAAATTCACAGCCAACAGTAAGTGGAGCAAGTGGCTGCGGACCACAATTAGTACAAACTGAAAATTGGGTTTGCAAACGGTTCGTGGTTTGAATCTCAGTGATGTTTGATGAAAATCCAAATGTCTACCGCTTCTTTATCTCCGATAGTGATAAAAAAGTGTCATAAAATATATGATATTTGAAGTAGATTTGTATGTGTGATTCAATATGATACTTAATTTTTGAATCGAATTTACAATTATACTATCCTATAATGCTCGCATTGCATTTTTTATATTACAGTATTTACAGTGAAATAGTGTCTACTCGTACATCGATATTTTATAAATACACAAGAAACAAATAATGTTTTCTTTGGAGCAATAAAAAAATCAGATTTTATTTTAGCGAAACATGCCGACAAAATATTGAAGTTGCTTACGCTGCTATTACTACACAATTTATTCCAATATCTGTATTATGCAAGCCAGTCTCTTTTGTGTTATATCGCTATGAAGCACAATTCCTATCTACCAATATATTACGACTAACTTGTATTCAGAAACAACATAGCCCCGTGTAATAGTGAAAAATATTTTTCCAAATAACATTTTCTTTTAATTATTCCTTCAAAACTATATTTTATATAAACAAAAGACAATTTCTTATTCACAGAAAAGTGTCCATAATTAAATGCATTCTTCGCAAAGTGATTGTTTAATTTTTATTGACTGAAGATATGCAAACAGCTACTCAATATTTTCATTGGTTAAAAAATGATAAAATGACATCAATCATTTATAATATATATATCAAAGAGTATTAATTTTCTTTTACACGGTATATCCTTTTTAATGTGGGAGCAAAATTTCATTGCAAACTGCGTCAAAAAATTATATCATATGGAGTTATTAGGCGTAAGCCATGTCATGTCTGCATTCCCAAACATTGGCAAATAATTTATTTTCTGCGTCTCATACTTAGGCTTGATAATAAATTAAAAATCAATACATTCTCAATCATTCGACTTAGAATCATCGACTTTTCTCTCTTTAAATGCATTATATATTTAATTAATTTTTTAATTTTTATTAGAATATTATTTTATTATTTCAATATTCTAATCTACTTTTATAGATCATTGACTATATTACAATATTATTATTACTTAAATATACATATACTAAACATAAAATTCTTTTTTCAACGCGTCAATCCAAGCACAAAAATAACGGCAGAAGCGGGATGCGAACCGCGGACTTTGGAAACCAACAATGCCCAGGTATTCATACCGCTCGGCGAATCGCGCCATTGCTATGCCTAGACTGCCGGAAAGTAATAATATTAAGCTTGTGAATAAATGAATACTGATAGAATAATAATCAAAATATACATACTTTGAATATATACTATGGCGACATCTGTTGTACGATAATAACAATGATATAAATACTAGTTTCATCGCGGGTCGGTCTAGGCATAGCAATGGCGCGATTCGCCGAGCGGTATGAATACCTGGGCATTGTTGGTTTACAAAGTCCGCGGTTCGCATCCCGCTTCTGCCGTTATTTTTGTGCTTGGATTGACGCGTTGAAAAAAGAATTTTATGTTTAGTATATGTATATTTAAGTAATAATCATTATATATTTGTTACGAATTGCCAAATTTCATCTACAAATGTCATCTTTCCATCTGAAAGTCTGCCGAGTACCATTTGAACCATTTGGTTTTAAGGGGTAGCACAATATAATCCATAAGAGAACGTAAAATTTTACTTTCATAATAACTTTTTATTTCAAATATTTGCTACGTACTCTAATTGTAAAAGGGTGAAATAATTTATAAGATAAACATATTTATTATTTAAAACTTTTTAGTAGCAAATCACTTCAGTATTATAAGTATTGGTAAGTAGGCACATAAAAATTCGCAAATTTAAATATTTATTCATACCTTAAGACCTTTTCAAAGAAGGAAAAGTTAATCTCCAACATAAAAAATTCAAGAAAAATCCCCAAAAAAAAAGTGAATCGTTTTTGGTGTGGAATACAGTTAGGATTAAAGTAAGTGTTTGCCCGACGTAAACACAATATTTACCGCAAAGCATCAAAGCCTCGCTGAATCGTGCCTAAAAGGTCACCACCTCGCTCACACAATTAATCTTAAGAGCCCAAATATGAATCAGCATTTTAAAACATCAGGAAAATATCCTCAAGAAAATATATTAAGGTTCTTCTAAGCCTGAAATTTCACCTCTAATATTTACACAAAAGTTTTATTTTCTTATTCATAGAGAATATAATTATATACCCACTTATAGAAGTATATGATATTCTTTTATATTACTATAGAAACTAATTCATTATTTTTCACGGAAATATAAATGAAATAAATTAAATAAAACTGATTATTATTTAAAATTACATTTTTTAATGTTAAAAGCATGTTCAACAGTCTGTCCAGTTAAAGTAAATAATATTTAAAAACAAAAATACATTTTGTAACTGTAACTTTGTACAACAAATTGTCATTAAGGATTCGTTGTTTGTAAAGGTTTATATAATTGTTTTAAACGCACGGATTCATACCTACAAGTATCTTTATTCTCTTAGATCATAAGTGAAGAAATCATTTCTAAACCATCTTCAAATTATCATTTCAATTTAACAACTGTTAAAAACAATATTATTTTTGACATGCCAAATCCTATTTTTTCCTGTATTCAAATATTAAAATATTTCCTTTTTTTAAGGTAAAAAGTATTGAGGTAAACATATAGTAAATCGTTTTCAATGCATACGTGAATACTTTTCCGTGAATTAATCTTTTTCGTTTTACACTCTCTATAAATATGGAAATGCAACACACGAGAGATTACATTATTCAAACACGACGCAGCGTTGTGTTCTGTAAAAAATAAACACATATAAGCTTTTCTTTTACAAAACGATAATTGCATGTAAATTCGATTCACCACTGCCCGTGACCTCTCGTTGTTGACCGTACAGTTGCAGGTAGGATAGTCAACACTGGTTGTTAGATACGCCAGAGGTGGTCGTAGCTTAACATCGACCACACATTAGCATTTGCATAATACAAGCTGGCCACGACCGTCTCAGAGACTCGATAGTGTACGAGAGATGCAGCTTCAGGTCCACCTGCAGTCAGCCTTTCATTAAATGTTCAATTGAATGAACACTCTTCTAGTGCTTATATATTATTCAGGGCGTCGAATTGATTCCACTCTAACTTCTTCAAATTCTATTGTTTAGCAAATGAGTTTCACTTGAATCGAAAAGTGCTCGTATTTAAGTATGCTCACATTAAGAACCAATGAATAAGTGATGATAAACATGTTTTAAAATGAGTATGGGATGTTAATAAACTTCTCTTACCATTTTTTTTAACAAATAAAATAGAGAAGACTATCAAATAGGACATGCAATCGTTAATCTTCAATTAATTAAGCAATTTTTTGTTTAAAAGTTAAACTCTTAAATTAATTTTATAAAATATTTACAATCTGATTTACATATGTTAAATATAACATTATTACATTTTTATGAAAATTCATTTTATTACGATTAGTGAACTTCATAACATTTTGATTTATTCTTCATGTCGTATACATTTGAACTAATTTGAATGAATGTGAATTTACGTTTGTTTTAATCAATTTATTTACTTACATGTATTCTATTTTTTTGGCGATATGTTATTAAATTAATGATCATTAATTATTAAACAAACTGTCAGTAATAAGCACTCATATCAAATCATAATTTTTTGTAACGTAGTAGGTTAGGTCTAGTTTCCATATTTTGAGTTAATTATTCATTCATTTTAAATTATTTTTTACCAATATAAAATATATTGCTGCCATTTTAATTTTATAGCCGACCACATCCATACTGACACAGTGGATAATGACAATTTATTTAGTCTACTGCCGATTCATTTTTATTTACTGCCTATTGATTTAACTTACTGCCAAAACCTTGCATTAGTTACTGAACAAAGAAATACAAGCCATATATATAATCGTTTACAATCAAAATAAAAATTATTAAATAATCATTAATATATAACATTATATTTAACTTTGCTCTAAAGTAACTTCTTTTAATAATCCGTATTCATTTGTAACATTGGATGGATTTCTAGTTAAAAGTCTAAGATCGTACATTTCTAAAATATACAAGGTTTTTTGAGTCGCTTTTCCGTAAGGCAAACGGAAGTGAATCTTAATCAAAAATAAACAATTTCTTAATTAATCCTCGCCGCTGAAATCCGGGCGAAACTGAACAGCGTAACTCATTCATTCCACGAATGATATATTTTTGCTTATCCCGAGTCGATTCATCGCAAACCAAACCGGCTGTTGGGGCGCTCGTAAGGAATTCACAAATTACGCCAACTGGGGGATAAGACATTCAGGTAAGTTACCATTAAATCAGTTGTGAGCCGAGCAACCCGCCGCAAGCGTCTCCCGGACCGGTGATGGACGACGTCATTAAACAACAAACAGTTTGCGTTCTATTTGCATTCTTTAGTGCCAGAGGACGACTCTCCGACGATTTGACTTGGGTGCCGCTGCTTGTTCGACATACTTGGCACCCTTCCCCAGTCTATACCGTCCCGAACAGTCTATGACGCTCTTAGCGGATTGTTCCTTAAACTAATACAATTCCTTCAATTGACTACTTGGAAACACTATAATCGTTTTATTTTTTTTACTTGATAAATGTTGTGTATTTATTTTAAACATGACTAAGCAATTATTGCTTTAAACTCAATGTATTACATTTCAAAAAAACATCATGTTTTCAATAATTAATATTTCAACGATAACAAATAATAGAATATAACCAAAACCAAACACTTAAACGAAACGAAAAAAATGAAAAGTCTAGGTCATTTGGTTAAACTATTGTTGATCTAAGTACGCTATCACAGTTTATAAGTCTATAGTATAAGAATTTATAATGTCTCTTCTGCCAAGGTATATTGTGATCGTTTACCGCAAGGTGTCAATTTTCCCAGATACATTCGAAATTCGAAATGATTATTAATTATTTTGATATGTATAAATAAGGAGGATTTTCTCTAGATTACTTTTTAAAATACATCTATAGCTAATATAATTTATGAGTGAAAAATAAATATATTTCGTTGATTTTTGTGACTTTTGCCACTATTTGCAGACGCCTAACCATTATTTGCACAGTGTTAAACGTCATCACACTTAATCTTGGCATAAATGGTCTATTTTTTAAGGATACAATTTTTAGGGGTATTAATAAGATGCCTGCCACTAATTGAACACCATAAAATAGAATAAACAATATCTATGTTTCCTTTGACTTTATAACTTTCGCCGTCCTTAAAACCTTATATTTTAGTAAATATATTATTAATAAAATATTCTTAAGAGAGATTTTAGGAACATTACATCCTTGGAACGAAGTGAAGGGTATGACAATTGATGAGACTTTATATGCCGACCAAATGCTTCAGCTTTACTGCCCATATACAACAATAAGAGGCAGTAAGTGAAATACTTTATGTTAAATAATAGAATGAAGAAATTAGTGTAATGAAATCAATAAATACTGTACAAATAAATTATTTATCTTTTTGCATATGTTCTCTTTGAAGGAGCTCTTCCTGTTAATAACTCACGTATATAAATTTATTGCAGCCACATTATTCCTCACCTCATCCTCAGTAAGCTCCGCACCCCAATGTTTCATCTCATATATTATTAAAATGCAATAGATAGTCTTCCAGGATGACGATAGCCCGAGGAGTAGAAGAAAGGCATCTAAAATTTATGAGCTCCTTGCTGCAATCGGCGGACATGTTCCAACCAAAACCATTTTCACTTCTTCACTCTATATGAGATGGAAGATAGCCAAGTCTGTTCTGTAACCTCAAATCTGTATAACTTAATTCACTATACTTGTTCGGGAGTACCTACAACAGTAGTTCTAACTAGTACACCACGTAGCACTGGTATTCTAATATGATGTTCTACAATCTAGATGCTACGCGCAACATTTTACAAACTATATTTTTAATTCGTGATGAATGAAACATAATAATATTTTTTAATTGTTTTTAGTAGATTTGTAGAATACGTTTTAATACTCTAGTATTTGTAGATCATTGAAGAATTATTGTAATATTGAAATATATATTCAAATATCGTAAAATATTATAAATATTTATTTATTTATTTACCTTGTTTTCACATGGATCACGTAACAAAAGTTCTCTATTAGGAGACTGCAGTTTTGACTAACTCGTAGTCTTTCTCAATCCTTCTCTAGTTAAGAGATAACTCAATAATAAATAAATATTTATAATTTATTATGGATCTCAAAGTGAATGCTCAAAACATTGAAAATATCGTAAAATATGTTTGTTGTGGATTTATATGTTCGTATTATCAAAAAAAAAATGATGTTCCGCTCAAGACTGTTCTTAAAACGAAAATTTCTCCGTGAAAAATTTAATTAAAAACCACCGATCCACAATATTCTTATGTATAATATATAACCAATATATAATTGACAACTGAGGCTGCAGTATTGTAATTATTCTAGCTCAAGCTCCGGATACAATTAACGTCAATTATGAAATAGACAAGTTTTCGAGACAACGTACCCTGAATTTGATCGATTCGTTTACCGTTTTCTGAAATGGAAACTACTAATGTTATTCTCATTTTACGAGTATCTTATATATCCTAGAATAAAGTTAGTTTACGAAGATTTTGAAATTGAAATAAATTAAACATTAAATATGTATTTATTTACCTTCTTTTTACATGGATCACATAAGATAAGTTCTCTATTAAGAAACTGCAGTTTCGACTAATTCGTTGCCTTTCGCAATCCATAACTTTTTAAGAGATAACAAGTGATAGATTGAAAAAGACTACGAGTCCTAATAAAGAACTTATCTTACGTGATTTACGTAAAAATAAGATAAATATAAAAAAAATATATAATTTATAATGGATTTCAAAGTTAATGCTGAAAATATTGAAGAGAATAACATTGTTTATAGTAATGTAATGTTTTCGTAAGCTAAAATAAGATAAAATATTTAGTAGTATAAATAATTATTAAACTTTAAATAGTTGGTGGTTTTACAGAGCCGTGAACCTCCTTATCAGAACTAATTGATATTGAAAATGGACCGTTCTCGGTTTTTAAGTGCTCGGTGTGAATAATACAAATAATTCCAAAGCTATTACAATACGCTCGATTCCCGAAACTCGGCAAAGTTGTGGTGGTTCGGCTAAAGCAACTTCACACTTTACCCGAACGATCATAATGGATCCGAGCGAGCCATTTAAAACAAAAATAACTCTGTAAGCAAAAGCTCACAATTGAAACAAAAAAAACGAATACGGATTCCCTACTTGCGGGTACATAAAGATAAGAAATTTTGTACAGACACGAAAACTTTTTCAAACACAACTATTGCTCGAGATAATTTTTTTGTTTATTTTGCAAAAATATACAAATAGAACGTTATTTAAATGTGCATTATTGATGCCAAGGCTTAATAAAACACACTTAAATATATAATTTGATAATTGAGAAGAATATTCATTTGTTCAGCATTACAAAGAAATTGAGAAAAAATATATCTAAGAGATTACTGTTATTTATGAATACATACAAATAAAATCTCATTCCTTTTGAAAGTAAACCACAGTAATATGTTTTAATATTATAATGAATAATGTATATTCTTTTCTAGCCTCACCCTGGGTGAAACTTAAGTCAGATGCTACGATTCCTACACCGATCTTAAGTAGTTCTACATTTAATTAATTTATAGAGTAAAACATCATGTCGATAGCAAATATTTTTTAAGCTCTTAGAACTCTAAAGACTAGAATAGAAACACAGGTAAAGTTTATGCTTTTCTACAGCATGCGGAAAACATGTCCTAGCCAGATTCACTTTGGTAACTGGATGCAAAGGTCTACATTTTTTTCTATGAAATATAATGTGACTATTTCATTATTTTGGTACATAAATTAATTGGGTTAATAAAAATACTTGACTTACATTACATTAATTAACAACCATAAGATTTTATTAGAAACAAATTCTTTTAAAATGAAGCTACGCAAATTTTCACAACAGCGAAACCAAATCCTTCAGGCGGTTGCGTTTCTACTAAGTGGTAACCACCACTGTGCTCTTTGCAATAATGCCTTCTGGGTGGATGCTAAAAGCTTTACGTGTCAAAACCGCTATTTCGGCTCTCGCCAACTTGGGCGGAAAATCCCATTCGCGGGAGGGACAGTGAAACAAAAAAATGTTTATAAAATAAATGCGGAGGTACACAACGGAAGCGGTGTTTATTTTTCCACAGTCGGCGCCGAATAAAAAACATTTGATACAAATCGTGCGCTTGTTTTTATCAATAGTATCGACTGATAGAAACGAGCGCAGCGCCCTCTGTGAAAGGTATTATCGAAGTTTATTTGGGCTCAGGCGATGTTCACATTACTTTTTACACTTTGGTATCGGGAAAATGTACAAAAAGGAATGTTTGTATGACAGCATTTCGCTAAATTAATACACTTTCATAGTCAATTTAGCTACTATCGCTTGAAATATTGGACAAATATTTATTCAATTTATGAGTCTTGAAATATTTATATTCACGAAATTTTTTTACTAACCAACATTGTATTTTGAAAAAATTCCACTTTTTTTTTCAAAAGACTTGATGTGAAAGATCTATGAAATTAACCAATTTACTCGTACCTCGTTTTGTCCGTTTATGTTACATGGGCATGTACAATTTTACATGTATGTAATATTTGCTCGATGTTTGGTCCAGCTTCAATTTTGCATAAATATATATTTCAAAAGATTATAAACCATGAACTTACCTACCACGAATAAGTATTTTCTTTAACTTTGTATTAACCATTTTATATTATTGATGCGGCACACTAAAGCTAATTAACTAGTGCATATAAGCATATATATAATATCTTAACTCTCCGAATTTTAATTTTTTAAATACCAACAGATTTGTATTCACCTAAAGCTCGAATACACTAATAGTTTTTAAGATTCCTAGTTATCATTGAGGCGAGAGATAGTAATATGATGCTTCAAAATTGTAAATTTAAAGAATAATTATTGCTTCATATTTTTTAGAGGAGATTGTCTCCAGGGAGGCCGAAACATGTAATCGTTTAAAATAAATGTGAATCAAAATTAAAAACTTTAAATTTATTATTTTTTTAATTTAATTTAATTAAGTCATTTTATTATTAATTACAAATGAACACGGCTATGAAAAATTGCTAATTTGTTGATATTAAGTCTATCGAAATTCTTATTTTATGGCATCTTATGTAGCATTACGTTATATTAACCGCAACACACAATTAATTGTATTGTATAAACATCAAAAAATATTATTATATCAATTAAAAAATTAACACTCACCGCAGAACGCATTGTTTTAAGTCTTGACTGTTCAAAGCACTAAACATATTAGTTTGTATGCTTCATCCGGAAAAATCTGTTTTGTAGGCGCACTTTTGGACAGCTTCTGAACAACACAAAAACAATAAATGTCAGTGACAGATGATGGCCTCGCGGTGTCGACATTATTGTTTGTTGGACAGGGGCGGGACGGTAGGCGGGAGAGTGGGCGGGAGACTGGGCGGAACACTGAGAGGGAGACTGGTTGGGGTGGGGAATATTTCCGGATAGTTGCAAGTGGTTTTGCCGAATGAAAAATCACTCTGCGGCCATGCTACACGCGGCACCTCGTGTTTCACCAACTTTGAAAATATCTGACGTTCAGCAACGCGAGAATAAAAATTATTATCGCATCAATGTGACACTCTTTTGTCAATGGACGGATTTGATTAATACTCTTAGGATATTGGCAATAAAAAGACATTTCAAAATAATACATTATTTAATATCAGACGGTTTCATTTCTACATCTATAATATTGCTAGTGATTCTGCTATTGTTTTTAAGGCTTTCTTAACGTCGTTATGCAATCAGCGTCAGGAATTAAATTCAGGAAAATATTGACGTTACATTTCTTTTCATTACAGCGCGGCTTCACTTATATCACATAACTACACACAACTTGTTTTGCGCATTCTATCTGCGCTAGTGTTAATAGTAAAAATATCAACTAAACTATTTATTTTATGACCATATTCATTGTAACCATATAATAAGTGATAATTTTGCAATTCATTCATAGTCTGACGAATAGGCACACTCAAATGGCAATGGGCAGGACAAATCTGTCAAAGAGAAGTGTTGTGGCGCCCAAGATAAGGCAAACGAAGCATTGGCCGACCTCCTGCTAGGACTGACGACATAAGAATAATAGCGGGAGTGGCCTGGTTGCGGAAGCCGGAGAATCAAAGAGGATGGAGACTCATGCGGGAGGCCTACGTTCAATGATGGACAGACACAGGCTGGTGATGATGATTACATAGTTCAGTGAAAATCGAATAATATTTTAATATACTGTCTAAGGTTTATAAAAAAAGAAAATATTTAAACTTACGTACGCAAGAAGATGAAAATCTGTATACATTACGTTTATAATTATTATTTTTGTAAATATCTAAGAAATATTCTTACCTTAAATTTAAATTGGCATTAAAAATAATTATATGGGGTACGAAATGCCAGCATCATTGAATTGCTCAAAAGACGATGAGAAGACATCGTTCTATCTTTCAAATATCAAAGTAGAGACCTCACTGTGTTGACAGATAGACCATCGTTACATGGAAATCTCTGATCCCCTTGTATCGAGATAAAAACAAATAAACGTGATCCCATCCAGTGGTGATGTTGGTGCCTTTTCCTCTCCACATACGTCACAACCATGAATCACACTAAACCTCTCTCAGGCTGTATGAAATATTCATTTTAATTCCGTCGCAGCAGAATATATTTAAATACGGTACACGCTCGCCGTTATAATAATGCGGCCCAGAGTAATAAGTTTCCCACTATAGTCTTTGATCTCCGATCGCTTTGTTACGAGCGACTGAGAGCTTCTCTCTCTTGTTTTCTCTCTCTGCTATTGACGTCCAAAAACAATTTTGAATTCACTTAAATAACTTTTTGTAGCGGATCTCTTTGATAAATGAAGAATTCAAAGGAGCATTTTTACGAAGAGATCTCACAAAACATCGCGTGTAAAAAAATATCGGCTAAATTTTTCAGTTAAACGTTTGCGAAATAATTTCAAGAATATTTTCATGTATTATATTATTTTTTTCATGAAATTCCTGTGCGTTTTAATATTTTCATGTATGGAAAAACATTTTTTTATTTGCTTGGCGTACAGCATGCAGTGCGATATTTTAAATGTATTCGTAGATATGAATTTTACACAATATTTTTGAGTTATTTCTTAGTCGTAGACAAGTTTTGTGCCGCTTAAAACAACACCTATATTTTTCACGTTCTCATTCACAGCTGCCAAACCAGCCTCTTACAAAAAGTAAATGCATATGTTTATTAAGTTTCTAGAACAGATTTCTGTACAGATCATAAAATACCTTAGATGCATAGTGTGTATGTTTTATCTCTTTTCTTTTATACGACTGGGAATATTGGCATCGTGGTAAAGTAGCAAGTGAATGCAGTCGTAGAATGCGTTTTGAGAATAGTTACTCATATATATTGTAATATTAAGTTAAGGTAAGAAGATTGTGGGGCAGAAGGATGTAAAATAACGAAAACGGCAACCTTCCATTACAGAATTCGATCAGTAAGCCTAGCCATAAATTTAAATGGGGAAAAAAATCCAGGTGACATAATTTAGCTGTTGCAATGTGTTGTAATTATTGGTTTAATTTATGGAGTAGATATGGAATAAAAATACAGTTTTGAATTTGTTTTCGCGAAGAAAATACTCGTACATTAGGTCGATAATCGATTAATTTTTCATCTCGTGCATTTGCTATTCAGCATCACCTTGACGGGACGCTCGCGGCACGAGCCAACTTCTCAATATACTCGTAGTATGGTAAGCAACTTCAGATTTCAATAATTCACGTTACCTGAATCCCTAATATCGAACTCACTTCGCGGACAAAACCGAGACTGACTCGTAAAGTTGAAACATAAATATTTCATGAAAGCGGCGGCTGGATCGGCGGAGAAGCGGAGAGAAGAGAAAAAATAACCTGAGTACAAAGGGCGAGGACTTCTTTCATTTGTAGGAATGTCACCAGTCGGGGCTAATGGAGGATATGTGGGGAGAAGGGAGGTATGACCTAGAGGTACAGCGTTTGTCTACCATGCAAGAAGTTGAAAATTCGATTTCCGACAAAGCCTTTTTAGACATAAATATACAAAGATTTGCTGATTATTGACTGGCACAAAACTTCTCACAAAAAAATGTTCACGGCGTGTAAGGTACACGAAAATTCATTACGCGATTAATATGCTACATATAAAGTGTACCACGAGTAAAAATTACCTAATATCACAATTTACAAACACTCCCTACTCGGAAAAAAAGCTTTCCGGTATAGAAGCAGAATACAAAAAGACTAATAAGGCTTATCCATAATTGTTACCACAAATTGCCGGTACACTGTTTTGCTAGCCGTCGTTTGTCCCAAGTCATATTTGCTCTCATGAGTTCCATCTAAGTACATAAATGGTTCCAGGTGGATTTGTTTCTTTCCGGAATTTTATAGTAAATCGGATAATTATCCAGTATGTACAATATAATTCTATGTAGTGGCTCAATCTGGTGCCACGCGGTGTACTACAGTCATCATGGAGGTAAGTTTCGCATAAATTGTTTCTTAACTCCGGTGATCGAACGAAAACCGGTGTAACAACATATTATGCTTGCTGGCAGTAGACGTAATGCTACACAAATCTTATGTAATTAATAAAAAATGGAATTCATCTCACATTTTAATTATAATATAAAAGATTTATACTCAATGTTACGAATATAAGGCGATTAGGAATCGTAACTTATAACAAAGGTCACATTCATTCCAACACGTGTCAATTTTACTCATTTCAGTAAAAATATTTTACAATTTTTTTGCAGGATTATTTTTCATGATGAAAACATAACTTAATTAAGAGTTGACCTTTATTTAATATATTACGCGAAATTAAATTAGCATCCACCGTCCTCTGAAAAAAAAACATAAAAATTAAAAAAAAAAAACATTGACTTAGTTTTTCGATAATTAAACTGAAGAAATAATTGTTTTAATCATTTTCAATTTCAATTCAAGAGTTTCACTTCAAATTCAATATTTATAAAATTACTCGTACTTTATATATTTAATATAAATGATATATATATAATTTATAATATATATATATATATATATAAATATATATTATAATATTAGTTTATTCATCTTAACAATGAATAAACTATTATTTTTCAATTTTATTATTTTTAAGCGTTCTTTCAATCGATATATTTCCATTAACCCTTTCATTACGGCTCGGTGGAATACAAATTATACTGTCAATTATAAGACTAGTATTTGAAGCATAAACGTAATAATCTGGTATATTTTTATATATCACATTGGTTCTTGTATCCTTTAGCTATCAGATGATGCATAAAAAACTATTCTATGAATGTAGTAAAACGATATATCACGGCTACCGATGTCAACGGTAAGGGAATCTTAGATGGCAATTATCGGGTACCGATGCGTACAGAATAATAATTTATTTAATTAAATTAAAATTTACTATCAGTATTTTACTGTTTTGTTACATAAAACTATTTTGTATTACTTTATTGCGATTTTTTTATTATACTATGTATCCTGTTGTTCTTACTCGTACATAAATATCTGAGAATGATTTCCAAATCGTCCAACAATCGTGTTAGTAATTTTCTCCACTAGATGGAGGGACAACCGCTATTTTGGCATTCGTAGTGTATAAACAATTGCTTGTACCTAGGCGCAGACCAATATTCACAATGTTTTTTTTCACTACAGAATTAATTACTTTCAGTGGGATGAATAATTTTATTAGATAAAAACAACATACATACTCTAATTAAGGCATTCAGTTAAATATGTGTTAATCGGATTTTCATAATTTTGCCAAATATATTTTTTTTTAAATTTGCATTCAACTTATGAGTTGATTTTATAATATAAATTGTTAATCATCTCATTTTTTCAGTCTCCAAATTAGATTTTCTGATTAAATAAATACTCTTATTTATGTTAACACATTTATTTTTATCAAAAATAAAAATTAAAAAATTATATAGATCACACATAATTTCTTATGGTTCTTTGGTTTCATATAAAATATGTAGCAAACCAAATCATAATTAATACGATTAAATTAACGCAATGTAAGAATGTAACCCATATTAAAACTATTAAATCACTATTTATATTTCCACCATTTAAGTCAATAAATAAAACATCCATCACATATTGAAATAAGTTAATTTCAATTAAATTCATTAGAAGATATTTAATTACTATATAATTAACTGGATTTAACTTTTGATTAGAATATTTTTTTCAATACTCTAATCTTCTTTTATAGATCGTTGACTATATTTCAATATTATTAGTAATTAAATATACACATACAATTATACATCAAATTTTAACGCATCAATATACGCATCAATCGATGCGTATAAAATTTAATGTATGATTGTATGTGTATACATATTTAATTACTACTATATAATTAAATATTACAGGTATACTTCGTAAAAAATATGTAGGTGTTAAGTTTGCAAGCAAATAATGTTGTATTAAGAATCGCAAGTATCACAATATTCTATGGAGTGCATTTCTAGGTTTAATGGCGCACAAAGGCCGATTGTTCAACTGAATAAACTAACTTCTAAGTGCAAGGCTCCGTTGAGCCTTGAATCTATTTAAAAGTATTAAACCTCAGTTGTACACGAACTACACTAATGGGTCGTAAAAATATACCTTAATTTAAACAAACCAGGAGAATAGTTGATAAATGTGAATAATACAATAAATAATTGAATTTTATGATGCATTCCATGTTATCAAGACTAAATATTTCACTCTCTCTTATTATCAATTGATATATAAATCGTAGAATTATCAAATAAATTTTGATAACAATAATTTGAATCTACTGTGCCATGTGATATAATCATTTTTTTTTTATTGGCTTGGTGAGTTTATCAACGATACTTTAATACCCCAACCATTATACAGGTATATTATCAGATATGATTTGGGATAAATATTTCAAAAACATTACCATGAATGAAAATAATATTATATTTATTTATTTATTTAAATATATATTGTTGATATATTTAATTTTTATTATTTTACATATATATACAGTAACAATACGTAGGTATATTATTAATAATTGGTTTAACTATGTATGGAGTACAAATCGAATATGTATGGGACGTTTAACTCATTTACTTAAACAATAGTCTTCTGGGCATTCAAAATCATTTACTAACAACAAATCGTAAAACGTAAATTATTACGGCTCACACTATCCTGAAAATCCATCGGGAAATATAGATTGAATGTACTTGGTAGAGTAACAAGCGGCAGAGTCGACATATGAGAAAACGAAGATATGTCGGCTAGCAGAGCTTTGTGGCGGCAGTTTGTGAATGTCAAATCGTCGAGTTAGAGGAGAGAATATGATGATGATGATGATGAAATATGACGGATACAACGTTTGTTGAGGCGAGGGCTCAACTTAAAGTGTGTGTGTGAGTGAAAGCAATTTCCAGAGGCGTTGTCATAAATTAGTATCACTTAAATAATTATACGCTCGCAAAAAGGTGCAAAAAAAATAAACTCAGATTTAATTGAACCTTACGCCGCGAGATGGCGGAGGGGCAGAGAAAGGCTCCGCAGGACGCCGAGCCATCCAATCAGCGCCTGGCCACTTACAGTCTGAAAAATTTATTGCGAAACACCGAGGGTGGGTACAGCCCGCCTGGGCATAAATAACATTTTTGTAATCTGGCCCGCGGGCCAAAGAGAACACCGCGAAAGTGCGGCGAAGGGCCGGCACACCGAACAGCGCCGAGGAGACCGGGCGTCGCGATGCCTTTTTTGCGCGACACCCAATACGGTTAATTGGCGACGGCGAAATCAGGCCATTCGTCGTGCGGAACCTTCCCAACTAAGGCACGCCCATGAAGGAAAAAATAATATGTTTGATTTATTTGCAATCAACCTGTGAATTGTGGCGCAAAGCAATAATAATCACTGTCGACTGCAGTGTCCGTTATTTATATAAAATAAAGTATTGCTTTGATATTACCGAAAAAGAAACCCTGGAGTCGTATTGATAATAATTTCTTGTTTTATTTTATCTTTAGAAAAAAATAGTATTCATTTTCTTATTTACATGAAATGACAATACTTAAATGTGGTTTCAGTAAATAAAATACTTCAAAATTGATTACATTTAGTATATGTGTTATTTTTATTTCATTCATTCCCATGTCCGCTACCCTTACTATGAGATATGGTCGTCACGAACTGCTGCCACGGTCTTTTGTCAGCCACCATGGTCATTGACTAATCCTAAATACAGCTTCTTATCATCATTATCATGCTTCCAGAAAAGGTTGTCATATAAGCGGCTACTGTGCTAACAATATTAGCTACGCTGATGACATGGTCATTCTATCGCCATCAATAAATGCACTGCGATGCCTTCTTCACCTTAGTGAAAAGTATGCTAAATCCCATGACCTCAAATATAACCCCACAAAATCAGTCGTTTGTGTCTTCAAACACAATAATGAACCACTGATCATACCCACAGTGAGTCTTGAGGGCAGGGATCTAGCGACAGTGTCTTCAGTAAAATACTTGGGCCACATCCTCACAGATGACCTACGTGACATTGAAGACATAGAGCGGCAAAGAAGAGCAATAAGCGTTCGGAGCGGTATGCTTTCTCGGAGGTTCTACCATTGTAGTAATGCTGTCAGGAAAGTGCTATTCAAAGCACACTGTATGGCACTGTATACCTCAGAACTCTGGTCTAACTATCCTAAACGAGAGTGGGAGAAGCTCAAAGTTGCGTATAATAACTCATACCGCCAACTTATGCAACTCCCTAGATTTTGTAGCGCATCTGACATGTTTGTGGAGGGCGGAGTCCATTCATTTCCAGCATTATTGCGACACCGTGTTGCCGGCTTCTGGAGCAGGATAAGGAGGTCCAACAACATCATCATCCTGGCTGCTTCTGAATGGCTCAACTCCTCCCTGAGCCATCGATGGATGGAGATGGTGCACCAACCACCATGAAATACTATTTTATTTTATTTTAATTTTTATTTTATTTTCACAAAATTAAAACTTTGTTCGATGCTATGTATTTAAAAATATGGCAGATTGGGTATTGCACAACCCACCCAATCCTGCTGGAATAAAAACTTTATTATTATTATTATTATTATTATCATCTTGCATCTGACCTCTATTGAACGTAAGGCTCCCTCATTCCTCTCCATTTTCTACCTTTCGCTACCAATATCCTCCTGCTATTATGTTGATGTCATCAATTCATCCTTAAGGGGGTCGACCAATATGTTTACCTGTTCTCGAATGGCACTCCAACTCCTTGCTTTTCAACAGTTCTTATTTTAAAATATAATCTTTCTTCATATGACTTAATATAAAAGTAACATTAATATTGTTTTGTAGTTTGTTTTAGTAATTAACATATAATGAAATTATAATAAAAAAATACTTAATCAAATTAACATTAACTCCTCGTTTTTTAAATCATTATATATGCCTGGTTGAGATTGATGTTGAGTTTGGGCGAGGTTGTAGAAAATCGATATTATTATACGAATGATGCTGAAATTGTTATTTAACTGTATAAAATTATATAAAGCTATGAATTGTTATTTAACTGTATAAAATTATATAAAGCTATGTAATTTGTGTAAAATATGTAAAAATATATAAAATTGTATAACACTGTATTACCATGGATGAATCCCACGCCACACACAAGATTCATCTTTAAGTGGCGTGGTTAGCGAATTTACAAAAAAAAAACATTATAACAGGAAAAACAATGTATTTACTGTCACTTAATCCTTTACTGTATCTATTATATTTGTTTAAATAAAAAATATAAAAAATTACAGTATGATTTAACACTTTATACCATCTATTATTAATGTTGTTTTCTTTTTAATTCTGAATTATCCATCGTTTCCGCCTTTTTTTTTCGTGCGGGCCGGCAAAGTTAATTTACAATAATTTTATAAAAACATTAGTACTCGACTCGCGCGAAAACAATCCCTCTATTTGTCTTGATAATCAGATATCCGCCGCGATTACTTCGGCCGAATTCTCCGATAAAGAGTAAACTCTGCGCCGAGTAATCTGATTCCGTCGCTAATTCAATTGGAAATTTGTTTCGGGCTAATGGAGGGAGCCGGCACTCGCAGCCCGCGAAGGCCGAGGAACGAAACAACTTGCCTCCAGAAGATAACAAATACGGCCCCGGTCGGGTATAATGCCCCGTAAGGCCGCATATTGTCGCAGGCTGTATGTCACTGATAAACTTAATTTACATCCGAAAACAAGGCGCGCGGATAACTCAAACTAATTCCCCCATAAATCACTTGTATGCAAATATCGAGTTATTCAAAATAGGTGCGCGAACCATCCTTCGGTGTTGTTTTGATTGTTCTAAGTTAAAAGACGTCCCCTGGTGGACATCGAGGCCATTATTATTCCATAAATTATAATCGAATATTATACACTCTCACTTAATAAATCGAGAAAATATTATTTAACGATCAATTTAAGGTGGCTAGTATTTTCTTGGAGAGCGATTCGTTTTTTTTTCCGAGAGATTTAAATTAGAGTTTTCTTAGTTTTAAACAGTATTTCTTTTTATCAATCAATACAAAATTATATTTAAATCTTGTATTTGTGCATTGACCCTTCTCTTCATACCAAATGTTCCATATTTCAGTAGTGTCGAGCTAATCATCGGATCTTCTTCAAAAACTACTGATTCACAAAAAATACCCAAATACTACAACTGTCTCTTCTTTAGCCTCGCCATTTTCCATCATTTGGGGTCGATTCTCCTTTTTCTTATTCGCCATGTCTGTCTGTCCCGCGTTGCATTCTCGGTCAAACCCAGAGTTTTCAGATCCTTGTTTACAGTTGAAGTCCAGATTGCCTGTGGTCTTCCAGGTCTCCTTCTCAGCGTGGGTATGTTGAGGGCTCTCTTCACCATGTGGTCCTTATCTCTCTGTGTCACATGCCCATACCATATTAGGCCGTTTCCCCTTATCTTTTCAGGTATAAATACTAAAACTGTCATTTCTACAAATCCTAGGCTCTCACTCTGGATGCTGTCACAAATAGTAAATATTTAAATGTGGATCTCCGGGGTGCAGAGATGACTTTGAACATAACATAATCAATGGCAGCGGACAATTTTATGGGAATAATTTGTGATGAGAATATATTCTCAATGTAAAACGGTTATAGAAAATGAATTTATTTAGCATCTCTTTTTTTTAAATACATTTAAATTGAAGCAATTCCATTTTGTAAGAAAATTGGTTAATTTTTTATTTTATTAAACGTTTGTTACGTATAGGAAACTTCTCTAAACTAATATACTTTAACTGTGGCAATGCTTGGATAATCTATGCACCTGCAATACACAGGATGGATAAAATTGAATTTGCAGGTATTTCTCGACAAATCTACGGGAACCGCGCTGCACTGCTTGCTGTGTTCCGGTAAAACTTTTATTGCGGACTGTTTCTGTTCACGCGGAATAAAATTAGTTTCAAAGAAAGTTTGGCTGATATCATCGGCTTGCCGAGCTTGTAAAAACAAATCAACTCTTTGCCGCCACCGCTCCTCGGGTCTTTCCAACAATCCCGACACACAGCACCATCGGCGAGGAAAAGCATTTCTTCTTGGAAAACTCGACATGTAATAGGAAAAATAAACCCTTCGCGTAACACTCTCAACTTGATGATTGGACCCATACTGGCAACCATTTTCATACATTATTTCTTCACTATTAAATTAACATAATATTGCTTATTCTTTAATAATCATTTTTAAATATCTAACTTACTTAAATATTCATACTGTATAGTTACATGCTAGTAAGAGACTTGACAATTTAATTTAGAATAAAAATATGGTACAAAAATGTCTTAGACATCAAAAGTGAATAATTGGAGACATAAATCTTGACAGTAAAAGATAAAGGAAGACTACGAGTTAGTCGAAAATGCAGTCTCCTAAACAGAGGCCATATCTAACGTGATCCATGTAAAAAATAAGGTAAATAAATAAATATTTATTATTTATAATGGATCTCAAAGTGAATGCTGAAAACATTAATTTCATTATCTTTTTAAATTATAAATACATATATTACTTCTTACCAAGGGCTAACCGTTTATTAAGTCTAAATAGTTTAGAACATTTAATATGTTAAGTTTGGAAACATTGGGTATGAAACGTACTCCGATAGGTAACCGCCTGATAACAAAGCGTGTCGTTAGGCAGATTGAGTTACTTCTTAAGATCTAGTGATTTAGTTATTGGAGGCGAATATATCATCCAGCAAATATGTTAAAAAACTAATGCTCAAAAATGTTATGAATCTTCAGCCTGGAATACTTCAGCTATGTATGTTTTATACTTTATATCTACGCATACACATGTAAATACACTTTATACTTGCATGTAATACTGCATACTTACATATTAAAGGTCAGAAACTCATAATGAAACATGAAAAGTTAGTAAAGAAAACAAATAACGATAGCGGCTGAAGCCTCCCTCTCAAGCGACATTAGGAAGAGCAACACCCACAACAATGACTCCGAAGGATACATTTTAGTTTATATACATTTATTAAAGATATTGTATTTCAATCGCTTACCGCAGCGTAATTTAGAATTCCAGGTTTTGGCGTGTTTAATGAATATTCTGATATAACCTCTGCAACAGTAGCCAAAATAATTCAATAATAATCACCGCATAAGCCTCAACATAAAATGATTTATGTATAATATATTTTCCCGTAAATTTTTTGTATTATTTTTAATTAAACCATTTCTTAAACATAATTCATTGCCAGCTCTTTATAAGGCAGTAAATAGTCTTGTACAGGCAATATTTAAAAAAAACATTTTCCGATATCTCGTTTTTCAAAAACAACAGAATTGGATCCTTCCTTTATATCGAACATCTTTTGATCAATCATGAAAGGTTCTTTAATCTTTTCCATTAGGATAGGCTCTCATTCATGGCGGTTAATGGATTCTGGGTTTAATGAAAGCACCTGTCAATAGGTAGACTACAGTTTAGCAAAAACAACCACTCGCTTTTACCCAAAACTGTCTCTTAGAACATTACTCAAAGCAACACGGCTATCTCTCGCTAAGCGATCTTCATTGTGTCCACTATAAGCACTGTAAAATACAAGAATTAATGAAAAAACATTTTTGAGATAACAGAAACCATAGTACAATAGATCAACGATTTTTTCCTTCGATCCGTGACTTATTTACTATTATATACTCGTATAAATACAAAAAAGTTTATCTATAGTCTTAAAAAAAATCTTAAACAAATTCGTCATTTTATACACGGTAGATGATAGAAATTCCGGCATTCGATATTGCTTACTTTTGGGATTTAAAAAAAACAAGTATTAACTATTTTTAGGATTTGTAAATAATTTCAAAATTTATAGTATTATTGAAATTATAGATAAATTGTGTTTAGTAAAAGTGTTTGGTTCTTTATAATTTTATGTTTTTATGAAATTATTAATTGTTAATAAAATTTCATTTAATATGTAGTAAACCAATTTGATAAATTTTTCAACATACATTAATTGTGACTCCGAAAAATTTCTTAGCAAAGCAGGTCCTTATTTTACCATACAATTACTTTATGACATCATTGCTAATAAATATATTAAATGTATATATTTTCATTAAATTTCACAGGTTTTAAGGTCAGATTTCAAATTATGACTATAGAATTGAGACATGTGGGGCATTTTTTTTCTTTTCTTCGATACTTTGACCACCATTGCAAGGGTCATTTCTTGTGTTGATGATTATTGACACAATTCATCAACCCTGAAGACGATGTCTACACTGTCGGTGTAAATATCTGAGGGAATAAGTTTTCACCACACATGCCTCAACCCAAAAGCCAGATTTTCATAATCTTTTTTATTGATTAAAGGTACAATTTAGCTTAATTTTTAATAGTGGATAGGACGCGAATAAAAAAATGAGAACTGTATAATCTCATATGAAGAAGATTTTTCGAAAAAAAAAATGTAAACACATACAGAAGAATACCGACAGATAGTGATAGTAATTTTAAAGTCTCATCTGTGGAATTCTATGACGCTAACCATGGTGTATATGGCTAAACGCTGCATGTGGAGTGTTGATCCGCCAACACCATAGACTACAGCCCGAGATTCACGCATCATCCTTTTATTACAGGAATTTCTTTACTTTCGTCTACCAACAATTTTAATAAATAGGCTATGACTGGCGTTTTACGGGTGAGGTATAAAATTCACAGCAACCGGGGGGGTATTTTAGAGCTCAAAAATGGATAAAAAATCCTTTTTTGTTAAATCTCCGTCGGGGATCGAACCTTCGACCTTTGGATTGCAAAGCAAACGCTTTGACCACTTAGCTATACCCGCCGGCAAATAATATTAAATAACATAATAATTTTCAATCAATTTACTCTCTATGTTTTTTCATACATACAAATGTTTCAATATTACGTTCATTGGTATAATATATATTCAAATAATCCTAAATGTCCGGCGGCAAAATCAATAAATTATATTTAAGCTGATTTTAAAAATGAGTAGTAGTGTACAGGATTTAATAATGATATATTATTTTATTATATTCAATCGAATAATAATTAGAATTTTCGACTCAAAATTAGTATAATACGACTTAAGCAAAATACGTAATGCTAGTAAGTACATTATTAATATACATACGTGTGGGTGTCGGTTTGGTTTCATGTGGGCCAAATTAATATTACAAAAGACTTGAAATCTCTGGATAATGAGGCCGGGTGTTTACGCGGCGGTTGGCTTAATGGCGAGAGCGGTAGCCAGGGAAACCTTGTTCGCAGTTCGAATCCCGGGCGACACGACACTGTGATATTTTGAGTCTGCTCAATACGGCTTGGACACCGGATACTACAACCTCATGTCATGTGGGAGTGAAGATACATAATAAACTTAAAATTATCTCGAGAAAACTGACAACGAGACGAGAAAATTAACATAATTTTGAGTAGGTTTATTACAACATGTGGAATACTAAATATTTATAACAATTTGAATTTCTTCGAATATAATTTTAATTTGATTTAATATTTTTTTTAAATAAACAATTATTTAAAAATACACATATAAAGTCCCCGCATAAGTAGAATATAAGTGGAGTATAATATTCAGTCGGGTCAGCTAACACTTCGTGTGAAAAGATTTTTTTTTACATTATATCAAACGTCCAATTTCAATGATTTTACATACAGCTTACAAATCGCTTGGCTTAAAATTAATGCAATTTTAAAAATTAAAAAAATAATAATAACAATTTAAATAATAGCCTTATATTTCTTTCCGGACGGCATACTACAGTGGTTAAGGCGTTTGTTTGTCATTCAGACGCTGTCGGTTCGAATCCCGACCAAGCTGAATTTAAAAAATATAAAATCTATGCTTTATACATGCCACTTCTTAAGGACAAAAAAAATGTTCAGGCCTCGGGAACATCAAGCTGATTATTCTATCTCCTCAAAAATGCTAATTATTGAACATCCAAATATTTATCTGGTACAACAACCGAAGTCTATGCAAGTTTTCGGGCTCTTGCCCTGGAGGCTCCCGGCAACCATCTATGAGGAGCTGTTCTAGGACAAGGCATATACAACCTGAGCTGACAGAACTGTGAAACGACAATCTGTGGTGTCCATGTGCTGCAATATGTAGCGGATATGATGAAATATAAATAAATCTTGTATTCGTATGTGAATTTCATCATCTTGATTCTACTACATATCTTAATAAATATTAATGTTTATACTCGTTTGTCAGAAGAAATATCCAAACATTTCTTTGAGGTTGAAAATTATACGAATCTGCAATTTAAAAAGTATCTTTATACACTCTTTTTAAAATGTTTTCATTTTTAATACAATGAATTACGGCAATGAAAAATGAATAGCACGAATGGTAGGCATTTTTACTATTGTACATGAAAAGTTGCTACGTATTCATAACACTAAAAGGTTTACAAAACTAGTTAAAGGTCACTCGTGGGTCCATGGCCGCTTAGTCGTTTTCAGGAGCCACCATCCGCAGCAATCTCTTTCACAGGACATAAGCATTGATGATGAGGATACAGGCGAGCGGACAGATACCTCGTGATTAATAACATTGTCCCAAGAGGTGATCGACCTGCTCAGAGTCGTTCATTTAAACTAATGGCTGGAGGAAACCCTCGACCCGCCGCCCGCTAGGAAAATTAATCATCTCTGTCGGAAAACCCTCTGCCGAACACCCCCGGGCGGACCAATCAGCGCCCTCCGCCGGAAGAAAACCGAGGAGGAAAAATAAGTAACTGCGTTAAAAATACAAAGAACGTTTGACACAAACGTCGTTTTGTTATTGTTGTTTTTTTCTACTCTGTTTTGTCTAGAGGCGATATAAACATTCACCTTTGTTATTTATGAATTATTTATATCAATTTTAAAACATGTAATTTGGAACAAAAATGTTGTGTATATATTTTTATATTTAAAAACAGACTATACATGAAAATCTTATTTTTTTATATCAAAGAAAATAATTCATATCGTGTTCATAAATAATATGAAAGAAATTCTTGTGTTTTATGATATAAAGCATCATGTTTTCTTTGCTTTGAATATAACTTCTGTCATAAAATAAAGAATTCGAAATATAAAATAAACAATTCGTTCCTGAAATAATAACATTCTTACAACTCGGCGTGTTCAGAAATCCTGATATTTTGTTAGAAATCGGTTTGTTTGTCCCTGACAATTATTTAAGGCTAAGGAGGCACAGATTGTTTGTTCTTTCTAGAGGTAATACTAACCTGCCAGAGACTATGCCTCTTGGGAGAGTGATCAGACTGCTCAACCATATCGTCTCGAATACTTAAAATAATTAATGCCTAATTTATTTATCAAAGTAATTTCGTGGAGTCTTCTATTTAGCGAGCTTCAGGACTTTTTAATAATTATTGTTAATAATTGTAAGTACTTAATTGTTTTTCTTGAATTATATCTAATTTCAGGATCGTATTAAATATATTTGTAATGTTTCTGAAATAAATAAATAAAATTTAACAGAATTGAATTGAAACTTCTACTAAAATAGTTTTGACATTTTACCATCAACCTTACTTAAAAAATCGATTTGAGAAATTTAATAAATAACAATTACATTGTTGAACTGTTTTTAACCTCAAGCGTAATAAAAAAAGATTTAGATTATATAGAAGTTTATAGATGAGTAAAATGTTATTTAATTAAAAATATTTTTGGTCGATTTTAGAAAATCATACATGCGTACTGCGACGCGTTATACTTATTTTTAGTATGAACAATAGTTGTGAAAGATTTATGGCTTTGCAGCTATTATGTACCAGCCGAGCCGCGAACGTTTATTAACGTTTCATTTATTTCATCGCGGGCAACATTTCAGCGACCCGCCAACGGAAAAGATAAGCCGCCACTAGTGCGAGTGAGTATTGTATAAGGTTACATACAAGTCGTGCCAGCGCCTCATATCTAGACTCCCGCCGCGGTGTCTATATTTGCCGGCCAACAAGTGCTTGAACATCCGCGATCAACTATATTTAAGTTGGGTGCCGGTTAAAAAAATATCGCACCAGGAGAATCGAGGCACAAGGTCGAGGGAAACGATGCGACAGACGTTGTACAGAGTTCGTCTTCCATCTCGATCGTCGTCTTCTCACTTTCGTCTCTCTTCCTCATCTCTAGTAGAACGAACGACAAGCGAACAACGTCCAACACTCGGGCGTCCCAATATAGAGAGGATAGCTTTTCCCCGGCTGCTATTTCTGGCTCTACCGAGGGCATTCTAAACTCACGCGTGCATCTGCGAGCGTAACACATCCGTGGGTGAGCCGAAAAATTCTGACGTCCAAGCATAATACGCTTTTTTGCTTGTATCTTTGGCAGCTGACATCGTTTAAGTATTTTTTTAATAACATTCCGCGGATTCGCCTATGAAATGTACTCGAAGCGTGTAATCTGGATCTCTTTTCAGTTCATAACATTTAGAGCGCGCTCTCAATAAATATGCCTACGCCACTCTCTATTTCCTACCATTACTGACATGCCACAAATCTTGATTGTTTTCCTTTATATCGGCGTTACTCTTGACTGGACATCATGGCAATAATACTTTTCCGCTTGCATACAAGAATGTTTTAACCTAATAGTATAATTTCACTAACTTTTGTTATGCACACTTCATTGACCAAAAAATTGTCCTTGTTGATCTATTAGCATAATTCAGCATTAAAAAAACATTTTTTATCTTCATACTTACTTTCTTGTAGAGCCCAAATTGGACTGTATCCAGATGTTTTCTTCGTTCCTTTATAAATTTAGTGAAGATACTTTATTCTGCCAATAAAATAATGATTTGCTTTCAGCCATACAGTACTTTTATGATTTAGTTATAAAATTTTACAACATGAAACTACATGAATTTTGAAAACATTATGTTTATTCATGACTTGACACTTTATTAAAACGAATGTTTATTATGAAAAATAAATGCGATCGTGATGAAATACTGACATTTTCATTTCTACCATTTTTTATTGTTGCAAATTATATTAGCTAGGAGTACTACACATCGTAAAACGACTCAATGAACTGTATTTTTTTATATTCGTTCTAAATGTTTAACGTTATTTATTGCCAAAACCATTTACGTAACGACAATCATAAGAAAATTATTATTGTTTATGTAAAATAAACTGAACAGTAAAAAATTGCCTCTCTTCTAAGAAATATAAATATTTACACAATCGTGAAATAATCGGCAAATAAAAATAAAACGCCTAGTAAGGGAAGCCATTGAAATCAAAACACATCCCATCAACATCAACAGGGATGACGGCTTGATTCTCAAAACAGCATGGCTTCCACCTCTAGCACATACTCTAAGACATGTACAGGCAAGCAAGGACGACCACAGTTCGACATGACGTTCGTGGAGGTACAATTCTTAGAACATACCTACCGTATTCTTAGAACATACCGACGATTCTCCGGACCAATGAAACTTGAGTATATAGTAGCCATGAAGATAACGCTCGTAAAAAGATAATCTGACACCAACTCACAACTAAATCATCAATCCTGAAGAAGACCCCTGCAATGGCGGTCGAAATATTGGTCAAAAGAAATTCGCCACACACGGCTAAACCCAAAAGCCACAATATCAAATCTGGTCGTGAAAACCTTGGAAGTTATTTAAAACAATGATATTTTATAGGCTTTTGTCTTTCTTTTCATGTTTTGTGGTCATCTTATCATTAACGGCATTAGAAAAAAATAATAAAACCCTGAAAAGAGTTTACTCGAGAATACTAATATATTATAATACCAATGAACCATTGCGTTGTAGAACATACAAAATATCACGGGAGCCACCATTAACTTATTTAACGCTTTCGTTACGGCTCGGTGGAATACGGCGTGAATTTTGCAAACCATTTTTTTTTGCTTAAAACTTATATTTGAAGCAAAAATATACTAATCTAACTGTATTTTCATATTTCACATTGGTTCTTGTATCCTTTTGTTATCAGATGATGCATAAAAACTTTTATATTTAACAAACGTTTATTATGTAACTCCATACATGTGGTGGCATTGACACATGTGGTTTACAGAAAAATCGCTCCCGTGACAAAACCTATCGATATTTATATACATGCTTTATAGATTCCTGTAAAGAATACATGTAGGTTGATAAGGGGAATGACTGTTCTTCCAATTTCCTACCGTAGATCTCACAATTAGTACTGAAAGTAGCAAAACAATATAACACGTCAACCGGTGTCAACGGTCGGGGAAATTTTGACGGCATATGTCGACAACCGATGCAAAACGATTAATAACACCCATAAAGTCATATGAGATCATTGACCCGACGACACTTGACACAGCGGAGAATTTAAAATAAAAAATAAATATACTTTTTGCTTAGTGTTTATTTACGCTACCCGATAGCACGAACATTAAAATATTATATGAATAAATATTTTTGGATTCCTCTCTTGTGACTGCGCCAGCTTCGCCTCCTGCCATTTAGACTGACTCGAGTTACAGACAATATACCGAAGCGAATACTTTCAGTTAATTTTACATTTCGAAAATTTCGCAATTTCTGACTTAGTGCAATGATAATATTGGAAATATAATTTTAATTATAATGGAGCAAGTACGAAAATCAATCATTTAGATCTCAGAGTTCACAATTTGTACCCGAGATTAGCTTTAGACCTTAGTAACACAAAATATTTTTTAGACATTAGCCATGACATTATAATATTATTTTCATATTACAATGTCATTAATTAACCCATTCGCATCGGTTGTCGGCATATACCGTTATAAGATTCCCTGATCGTTGACATCGGTTGACGTGATATATCGTTTTGCTACTTTCTTAGAATAGTTTTTTATGCATCATCTGATAGCTAAAGGATACAAAAACCAATGTGATATATGAAAATAGACCAGATAAGTACATTTATGCTTCAATTACAAGTTTTATAATTGACAGTATAATTTGTATTCAAACCGAGCCGTAATGAAAGGGTTAAGAGGTAAAAACCAAAAAAATTATTGTATTAAATTTTACACTTTATTACTAAATGGATTCGAGATCATCGGACTTATCACTTGATCTCCTAAGTAAATTAAATAATCAAATAGCGAAAACCCCTGGGTGAAGATCTTGTGACAATTGCTGACAGAACTTAATGGTAGACATTAGTGTCGGTCATATGCTTAGCTAAGAAATAATTATTTAATAAGAAAAAGTCATAAAATTAAAAATCAATTTGATGAAATGAAATTGGGTACATAAATGACTAGATTATTTATTTGCTGAATTTCAAACATTAAGACAAGAGTATATATATTTTGCAATAATTATTTTTATGAATCATGTAATAAATAGCTTATTTGTGCAATTACGTGATTCTATATTTTTTAATACATATCAGTTACTCAACAAAGTTTAGCAAGACTCAATGGCAAACGCTTTGTTGTTTATACGAACGAATGCATCTCTATTTACGTCATCTTAACATAAACACATCTGTCAAATAGCTCGTCTCTTGCTTCGCGTAAATAAATGAATAAGAGATCTCAAAAGATGTATATTAACAACATTTAATATTTTAAATACTTGGTCTGAACCATACATAATATTTAAGCATTGCATGCGAGTATAGAACATTCGTATATTGCAAGGTATCTATGAAACGCAGGCCATAGGCACCACTAATCATTTTCATTTGCAGCATCTAGCTAGCCAGTCGTCTGAATATCATAGAGTCTATTGGATGTTATAGATCAAAACCATCTTAGTACTAGGTATTCTCTAAACCAGCGGTCGGGGAACCGGGGTAAATTACCCCAAATGGGGTAAAACTGTGGTTTTTGGGGTAATAACAAAAAATTTCTAGTTTGCTATTTCATAAAACTTACTATTTTCATGTAACTTTTTTGTTATTTTCGATGTAAATTAATTCAAAAAATAATGTTTATTTAAATAAACATTGATTGTCTTCTTTTGAAAATGGGGGGAAGGGGTAATATCGACTTACGCAAAAATATTTTGGGGTAATGGTTAAAACAGTTCCCCGACCGCTGCTGTAAATCAATTATTTGTTTACAAAAACTGTCAGAAAATTTTGCAATATGCCACCCCTTAATTTTACAATACATTAGTTAATTATTAATATGATTATTTTTCACCGAAAAAGAAATACAGGTATATTAATTTCAATAAGTTTTGACAAAAAAAAATCTGTTGAATTGCGATTTATAAAGCGATTGTTCAAAGCAAAAAGCAACTGGTGATTCTTATAAATTCTTATAAACTACAACTGTATTTTCTTCAAGCAGCCGGGCTCGCGCCGTCTTAATAGGCTGTCGGGAAGTATACATATAATACACTCGGCGGAGCTCCGGGAAGCACAGCTGACATGAGATCAGCATGGCAGCTGACAGATTTTTTGTGGAGACAGTTCGTGACGTCCATATGCTTCGATGATCTGAGATGGTACGATGATGTATTCTCAAAAAAAAATTAAGACTTCAGTTATAATATTTAATATTATGTATAATTTATTATTTGCATAATTAATTTATTTAAAAATATATTACTTACTATTAAATTTAATTTCAAATTTGTTTGTGAGCCTTTGCAATGTTCTATTTCGAATTTCGGTGTTGAATAAAAAATTTAATCCAACCAAGATTTAAATAACTCGGCGCCAGATATCTAAATGACCTGGTTTCAGAACTAGCTGCTAGGAAGAATAATAATACTAAGTCTGAAGACATTTGATACCAATTATTAATATAAAATCCATTACAATTTTATTTAACGCAGGATAATATAAAAATGCATATCAATATATATTTCTATAAATTTTCTTAAATAGTGTCGATGAATATTAAACGTGGTTAACCCTTTCATTACGGCTCGATTTGAATACAAATTATACTGTCAATTATAAAACTAGTATTTGAAGCATAAATGTACTTATCTGGTCCATTTTCATGTATCACATTGGTTCTTGTATCCTTGAGCTATCAGATAAAGCAT
Source organism: Glossosoma conforme (assembly GCA_022606575.1). NCBI lineage: Eukaryota > Metazoa > Arthropoda > Insecta > Trichoptera > Glossosomatidae > Glossosoma > Glossosoma conforme. The sequence continues at coordinate 411,506 of JAGTXR010000143.1, read as the reverse complement.
AAAAAACTATTCTAAGAGAGTAGCAAAATGATATATTACGCGAACCGATATCAACGGTCGAGGAATCTTATGACGGCATGTGCCGACAACGATGCGAAAGGGTTAAATCCATAGAGATTAAAGGTTTTTTTTACAAATTTACTTTCGACCAGATGCTAACGTCAACTAAGTAGAAAAAATCTTAATTATTGTATTATATAATAGATACATAATATTTTTATATCACCATTGTTATGTAAATAATGGCAGTAGATTATTTTTTTTTAAGTTATCTTCGTGTATCACAGGTAATATTTTTACAGTTTTCAGAACAAAAATATAATATTTTCTAACAGGTGCTCCAAGAAACACTTGGAATATTAAAAAATCTATCATGTTTGTCAAGTTGTATATGTCAATACTCGTATAACAGATTAATAAAATACATTAAGAATATGTATTCTTATATTCTTAACTATGTTTTAAAAATAAAAGCAAAATATATCAATCAAAATAAAAATTCATCGCCAGCGACGCATTTAACATTTTTTTTCTTCTTATATACGTTCCATATCTATAACATCGGTTCTGTCAATTTTCACTGTTCATATATATATTTTTTATGTAAACACATACAAGAGAATACCGACAGATAGTGATAGTAATTCTGAAGTCTCATCTGTGGAATTCTATGACGCTTACCATGGTGTATATGGCTAAACGCTGAATGTGGAGTGTAGATCCGCCAACTTCATAGACTACAGCCCGAGATTCACGCATCATCCTTTATTATTACAGGAATTTACTATGAATGGGTGGTCTTCATGGGACGACTTTCGTCTACCACCAATTTTAATTAATAGGCTATGACTGACATTTTACGGGTGATGGATCAAATTCACACCAACCGGGGGTATTTAAGAGCTCAGAAATCGATTAAAAATCCTTTTTTTTTTAATCTCCGTCGGGGATCGAACCCACGACCTTTGGCTTGCAAAGCAAACGCTTTGACCATTGAGCTATGACCACCGGCTCGTTCCAAGACATCTTTGCACCTGAAGGACATGGAAACGTATATGTTTCCTGACGTCTTCCAGGGCAGAAACCCAAGGACGCTAACTGAAGTATATGATAAATATTTTTGGGTAATTCGTTAATATCTAATAATTAACCTGACGATCCTGAGGCTTGGACCATTAAGTCCTAAAGATCGACTCAATCCATGAATATTTTTATATATTATTAAGACATTCAAATTTTAACTATGATGCTTTTGCTTCTTCGCCACTTATTTTACAGTCACAAAAGAATATCAAATCAATAACATTAAGGTTATCAACTGACAATACTTGGTGAAAATGCATAATTATAATGTTAAATACTTTTAATTAAATTAAATTTTAAATTATAATAATAAATCACATATAATATTTCTGACACACATGCTTAACAGTCAAAAAAAATGTTACTTATCTCATTTCCTATTATCGGCATTCATTATATTAAATAATTTAATTGTTAACGCTTACAAAATGAAACATAACTTGGAAATTGTGTGTCGAAGTGCGTGATTTGATTTATCATCAATCACCACATGTATCAATAAACATGAACCAGTCATTAGGCTAATTCCTCTGACAACGGACGATCGCAATTTTCAATCAAACGAGGATCATAACCCCGGGCGGCCGCAACACCTACAATAGTCAGGGGTTAAATTACTGATATATTTGCACAAAGCACAGAGACCATCCGAGCGTTTAATTTCCACTTGATAACAGTGGTCCGATTGCAGTATCGCCCTTATCAAATTAGCCCTTGCACAAGATATGATCCAGCGCTTTACCTGTAGGCAGTGGTTTCCAATCTAACCCCTAATATATTTTCTTAATTTCTAAAGATTGGACTTTGAAACGGTACGATTACTACGGACATTACTTGGTGAGAATTAAAATAAATTTAAAATTATAGTTGGACTACAAGAAATTTTCTCTTACACTCGTATACCAATTCATAGAAAAGTACTAGAAAGTCCCAAAGGTCGTTAAACAGACGAAGCCACGAAATTATTTCTACCACCAATTTCAAAGAACTCGTATCTTAACTGGGCTTTTCTCACGTAGAATATGTATGTTTTATTTCTATCCCAAGAGCCATAGTCTAATAAATCAACAATGAGGTTTGTATTATGAAAGTATATCTTTAACTACCTACCACTAGCTGTTCAGAAGTTGATCCCTCGCTTGTGAAATTCTTAACGTGTATTCATTATTTGGATTTTTTATTTTTATTTGAATATTTTTCAATATTCGAATATTATTTTATGGATCATTGACTATATTTCAATATTATTAGTAATTAAATACATATATGCGATTCTACATCAAATTTTTACGCATCAATTCATTCAGAAAAATATCGGCAGATGTGGGATTCGAACCTCGAGCGTTGCACTTTGCTCTATTTTACATACCGCGCTGTCCACACGACCATTCTCTGCCTTTGTATTAATTAATAGACAAAAATCGCCTAGTATACACAACCTGTTAAAAAACGGACGACTTGATCCGTTCACAGTGAGACGTACTAAAATGGACGTTGCTGTCTAATTACCGTTGGTGGATTAACACTCTACATACAACGCTTAGTCATATTTAAAATACTAAATTGGCATAAAAAATAGCATCATAGAAAAGTCACCGTATGTCCGTTCTTTTGTATGATTTACATAAACTAAGAAGTAGTAGTTAGACTAATTGACCGCACAATTTTCCCTCTCTGGACGGCGTATATCGGCCTCTACGAGCCAAGACCGTAAGTGGCTAGTGAACTCTACGTTATCTACATATTATCGGACCGACTTCCGTTGTTTGTAACGGTCAAGATAGTTAAACATACCCCTTACCGCTACGGTGAAAAGCGAAATGAAAATTAATTTATTTAATGAAAACGTTTTATGTTTGGAGCTTCAGTGAACTTGAAGCGAATCTGATAATAAATAATTGAATGCCAAATACACTTTCGTATTGTGGAAGTTTCTTGGCACATTTGTGATTAATCCGATCGTTTGAGTCGATAACGAAAATAATGTAGCAGATGTCTTGACGGAATAACGATACGACAAAGGCACAAATTCTTCTTCTTCTTCGTGTCAGCGACGTCAAATTATTTTTGCGCAGTATCTGGCAACATCATAGCCCGTGTGTTGCCTAGCATTAGGTCTTGAGGTGTGCAGCTTGTTGGGCACATGGAGCAGGATCTTAGGTGTAAGGCGATCTGCAGGTCTCCAGAGTCGCACAATAGTGGCTCTTCCCGCCCAAGAATTCCACAAATTATCCATTCGTTAAACAAAATTTGTAAGAATTTTTAATACTCGTACTCAGTGCCGGCTTTAGACCATACGGCGCCCTAGGGCATTTTTTTTCTGGTTTATTGGCGGTCTGCAGGTCTACAAAGACGCACAATAGTGGCTCTCCTGCCGAAGAATTTCACAAATTAACCATTTCTTAAACAAAATTTGTAAAAAAAATTAATACTCGTACTTAGTACCGACTTTAGACCCTACGGCGCCCTAGGGCATTTTTTTTCTGGCGCCCCATATTGTTTATATTTTTAAAAAATCTAAACAAGATTGGTTGCCTTCGGCGCCCTTAGCTTATTCGACGCCCTGGGGCACCAACCCACTTTGCCAACCTCTAAAATTGGCACTGCTCGTACTTTAATTTATTATATTTCATCGTTGTTTATTTTTACATCAATTTAATGGGTGACAAAAAAAAAATTATGTTAAAAGTTTTTTCTCGTGCGCTGACAGCAGTGTTAATCAGAATTCCCGCCTGTTGGATGGGTGACCGCGAATCAACTTTTGGATCTAATCTCTCGGATATAAATATAATTCCAATGTTACTTGCGATAATAAAATAGACCAACGACTTGTTGAAAGAGTGATTCTCATTTAATCACTGAAACTTAATACTAGTAACATTTGACGCGGGCTATACGTGGATTGGTCAACATCTGGTGTAATCATCACTGCGTGTCGTTAGATACGTTAATCCGCCACTTAGGATAAAGTGATCCAGGCTTATGACGATGTTTATTTAAAAAATGACTCAAATGAAATGAAATTAATATACGAGTATTATTTAGTTCCATTTTTTGAATTATAAAAATATTTTTATATGTTTTACTTATATTTTAAATGATGCATCGAGTCTCTAAGATTATGTAAATCTTCAATATTTTATACTGTTTCTGTTACAGACAATAAAATATATTCCTGTAATACAAAGAGGGTTAAGCTATCATCAATTCCCATCGTGCATGTAGAATGGAAATACGTTGGAATAATACAATAATATGACGCATATACAAGATTTATTTTATAAAGCTTGTATGTGCGTCAAAACGACTGAGACAACTGTTATTTTGAATAAGCTTGTGTATTACATGAATCTTAAATCGAATTACCCTTCGTGACATTTCACGGGTTTATCACTAAAGCATACAAATAAATAGTCTAATTCTTATAAAAGATTTAAAATATTACTTATACTTTCAATATGTTTTTAACGCTGTTTTGGTAACCTCGTCGTCTCGCTTTTTCTGATTCTGCAAAGTATTATCATTATCACATCTCTTTTATTATGTATTTTAACCATTCAGTACCAAAGATTGATGCAATGTCATCAATTTGATACTTCAACCTATTATCGTGTGATTATGGTTTTAGAATACTTACAGTACTTACAATATACAAATGCTATAATTTTATATTTTAATGCCTATCTACCTCTGCATGCGTTTTAGGCATTAAGTCATCACAGTAACGAAGAACTTTATGCACAAAAAACATCTCGCTTTGAATCACGAATTCAGAAAAGATCTATGTATCGGCTGAATTTATTTAAATTTATGAATATTGACTTAAGTCGTACGTGCTCGTATTTGCAGATAAAAAGTTGAGAGATATGTCGTACAAAAGAATTTTCAACGTGTCACATAAATAATGTATTCGCGAAATCGATTGGCTGAACCCTTAAAAAAAACTTTGCTTTCATGTCGGCTCGAATGTCTCCAAATAAATAAATTGCCACAACAAAGCGAGAGCCTTCAGCTAGTAGCTGGTGGGGCCGGAGCATGGAGGTGGAGCATGATTGACAGGAGATGGATTCCCGAGATGGAGCCCCGGAGGAAGCGGACGTGGTGGGACAACCACCTTGTAGTAAAACCAGCAAATACACACTACAAGCGACCTCAAAGAAAACCAAACAACGTGACGCATTTCACAAATACGACATTTCAATTACCAAAAGTAGCAAATATTATTACTACAAAATGATTATTGCGTTAATGTACTTCTTCGACTTAATTATATAGGCCAGACTTAGGAAATATCACATCATGATTTGAAAATGGCTAACGATGTAGCCGTCGTCCAGTAATAATATATGTGGCGTAATTTCAATCATCAAAATCAATTTCTAATTAATTTTTAATTTAATACCAAAGATTGATGCAAGGAGACTTAAGCTGCATTCTCCTTAAATTCCCGAGATCTCACTCTAAAAACCGTTGGAAGGAACCATTTATGTACCAAGCTGATTTTGTGGTTGCAGATGCGGTTTGTGACAAAACATTGATATGAAATAACTGTGTGGCGGTAATTTTTTGTATCCATGTGCGTTAATTAGAAAAAATAAAGATCATACGCGTGTCGGTTAGACACTGCACGTGGGAATGTGATGGGTGCATGCATAGTTTGAGACTATCAAGAGTGTTTATAAATCTGTATCTTGAAGAGGTTTAGATTGATGAAGAATAAAACAAAGATCTTGTATACAATTTGTATTCAATATAGAAGTATATTAAAGATAGTTTTTTTTTGATGATTACGTGAGTGGCACAGAGCCAAACCAACCATTATCTCAATTTTAAGCAAGATTCGGGGAAACACGTTTCGTCTATTATTAACGTTATTGATCAGCTGTTCTGTAACATATCAGATACAAGACGCCAGTTTGTACTCGTAATAGATAAATGAACAAACTGTCATTGAACAATTTCTGGTGTCATTATTTTTATCTCTTATATATACTTGAGACTAATAGTCCACTTGAACATCATCAAGGTCAATAGTAATAACAAAGCTTGCAGTCTTAATATTATTCTAAAGGATTTAAATATCGAAAAATAATTCTTCACATCAACGTTATACCATATTCACTCCCCTAACTGGATCATATGGCATGCACGAACCGCCGCCAAAAAGCTCTATCAGCCACCATATACTTCGTCTCATCCCAAGTGAGCTCCGCCTCCCGCAGCTTCGCCGAGTACATTATATATATTTAGTTCTATACAACTGCAATTTATTGACAATCCTGATTGTCTTGAAGTTATTTCTATTTTACTATATTTTATTTGTTTATTTCACAGAACCGCAGTTCCAAGGTACAAAGAATAACAAACATAGAGTATACATAAACGTACAATACAAAAGAGAAAAAAAAAACATAAAAGAAAAAGAAGATGACACGTGTCAAATATCACAGAGATCTAGGAGAACAATATCTTCGACAAAAGAGGAAAAGGCATTAAGTTATAATATACGGAAGAATAATCTAGGGAAAAGAAAGTTGCAAGGATGAATTCCTACTAAAAACAATCTTATTATAGTCATATAATTATATTACAGTACTTTAACTGTCAATTTTAATATCTTTAAACTGTACTGGAACTGCAATTAAATGCAATAAATTAATGAGAAAAAATATTTTTTATAATATCAAGTAAATGATGAATTGAAACATTTCTTTGCTTTTAACAATGTAAAGTCCCTTTTGAAGCTAACGTATTATAATGATATAATATTACATGAACCAAAGATGTAGTGTAACGCAAATAACTAATTGAACAATGAACCTCTAATAACACTGAAGTAATTAATGGCCATTGGTTGATAACTGTAACCTTGATAGTCACGAAGCCTTTCCGAATGCATTAATGGTGTGTTCTACCTTGAGGCGACCGACGCACCCGGCGCGACCCAACCCCGGGGAACCGGAAGCTTGTTAGAGCCTTCCGCAACATGCGTAAACACCGCCAAGGGGGGCGCCACCGCAACTTCCGATTATGAACAACCTTTCAAATCAAGTATCTAGTATCTACATTACTGAGTAGAGCGTACTTATCATAAATTATCGTCCCTTTAAACATACCTTTCAATCAGTACAGAAAAGGTAATCAAATGAAATGTAGGATTACGTAGCTTTATAAATTATTTATATATATATATATATATATATATGATTTATTTTTGAGTAAATCTATTTTATTTCGTGTATCCATAGCTATAATTCAGTCACTAGTGCCATAATCAAAATTTTACATACAATAATTCCAAGCAAATACAGAAAAAATCAAAATTTAAATTAAACAGAATAGAAAGAAAATATAAATCCCTAAAAAATATAAATCAGCATGTACACATACACCACATTATTATTATTGTGCTACTCCGCATTTCAACTGATACGTATTTGAATACGCGCACTGCTACACATCACTACCGACGCGTCGAGCAGGGCCGCCTTTCTCCAGAGCAGCGCGACGCCGCCGTACGTAATATATGGTCGTCACGAATTTCCATCACCCAGCATTTAAACTCAATAGCTTATCCAAACCGAGATATTGCAGCTCTCTTAAGTATATTTGACGAGGATTTATGCGTTAACTAATCATTTGATTACTTGTATAAATTTTGTTATTTATACCGTTTCAGTTATATTCGAGGACATAAATTGTAGCGCTTATGCTGAGCTGAAAAGGGTTGCGGAGGACCGAGAGGAATGGAGATCGAGATGCAAGATTCTGTTGCTGCATACCAATCCACCGGATTGATACTACGAAGAAGACTGTTTCAGTGTGAACCATGTTAAAACAAGTTTATTTCATTATTATCTATTTACTATATAAATATTCATCAGTCATAACTTAAATATAATTTCATTATTGTATAAATTGCCCCATAAGAGGACCTAGCCCCTGGACACGAACAGGGGTGAAATATATGAAGGTCCCTTAATAGACTTCGGACTGGAGTATGCAAGACATGGACATAAATGGAAGCCTGGCAGTTTTACAACGGACCGACTGAATGTGACGGCAGACCCTGTCACACCTTCTGGAGTATGCGCTGTGTCCGAGTAGCTACACCTAGGAAGACCTGATGATAGCCGGGAGTAATGCCATCGACGTCGCCCACTTCTGGGCAAACAGGATCTGACCCTGTTGTTTCCGACACGATTATGTATTTATTGTATAAATAATACTTATTTTTAAATTTACAATCCAATTTTAAATTATGGAGAATATTCGCTTAAGCATTTAATCCTCCCAAAAGTATTTGGGAGGATTAAAATGGACACCTTAAGTCTCCAGTATAAAAAAGTAGATAATAATTCTGATGACTCGTTTCTAGTGGCCGTATGCTCCGTGTATAATATACGCAGTAAAGATTTTTTCTTTTCAAATCACATATAATTGTTTTTGGTGTTTTTTTAGAATATTTAAATTTTCTTATATGTATAAGACACAGATTTATACCAATATTCAGTTGTAGAATTATATAATTCTATAAATTGAATAACAAACAAAAGGTATTACCTAACAAACAAAAGGTAACAAACAAAGTAGTAGGTAACAAACAAAGGTAGTAACAAACAAAAGGTAATACCTTTTGTTTGTTATTCAATTTATAGAATTATATAATTCTACAACTGAATATTGGTATAAATCTGTGTCTTATAAATATAAGAATATTGAAATATCGTTCACACTCTTTGTTTTTTCCGAAATGTGATATTCTGACGTACTATTTATAATTTTTTCTTCCAGTGTCTTCGAAGAATTGTTGTTTTTTTTTGGTTTTTTTTTTCATATGTACTCGATATACAATAGATTGGAAAAATATATTTCAGATTAGTAAGTAAATAATTCAATTGAAAGGTATATTACGTCACTAAAAATATACTTAACACACATATATACACTTAAATTTAAATTTAATATGTTTATTAATCTTTTATTTTTACGTTAATTGTTGTTGTATTATTTTGCGAGTTTGTAAACCAAATATATAGCCATACCCAAAATGTGTACATATAAATATTTATTTATTTACCTTGTTTTTACATGGATCACTTAAGATATGTTCTCTATTAGGAGACTGTAGTTTCGACTAACTCGTAGCCTTTCTCAATCGTTCTCTTGTTAAGATATAACTGAGTTGCGATAGTACTTTGCAAGTGGTCTAACCCATTTTATGTAGAAGAGGGGGTAGGGTTGTGTACATATTTGTTAAATCAAAAATTCATTTACATTTTACTCTATTTTTCTCAATAAAAACATTATAAAATACGTATGAAGATAAAATCATCGTTCAATAGTTGAAAATTAATTAGTTTGTTCCTGAAAGCCTCTTACAACAGGTATATTGTAAAATTCCAAAGCAAAATCGCACAAAAGTGTTAATAGGAAAAAATAATCAAATACGCACTCTTAATAACCTTTGTCAAATTTAATTGAATACTGAAAACAATGGCGTACTTCACGTGCAGTATGAAACCTCATATTCCAATCAGTGCGTTGTCAAATATTGGGCCAGTAATTTTAACAAAAAAAAAATCTAATAAACATTTAAATACATGTAATAATGCCACCTTGAGACAATATCAAGAAGATAATATTGTTCATCAGTAACACAGGTAAATGACTGATTGTAAAGTCCGTGTAGGACCTACAAGAAGTTGTTTCTCATCCATTCAATCTATAATTCGGTTCGAGACTCGAGTGGTACTAATAATATTAAAAAAGCTTGTGAACAAATGTTGACTGATTGAATAATAAAAAATAATAATATATAAACTCTGCATATATACTATAGAGACATCTATCGTAATACGATGATAACAATGGTATAAAAACGTCTTCTAACGCGTGTCAGCTCAGGCAGAGAAATATTCGAGAGGGCTGGGTGGTATATAAAGACATGAGCAAAGGTGGAGGTTCCAAGGCTCGCGGTTCGCATCCCGCTTCTGCAGATATTTTTCTGAATGAATTGATGCGTATAAGGAAGTTTATGTATAGTATGCGTATATTTAATTACTAAAAAACATGTAACAAAATGTAAATCTACATAACGTCAAATAAACTGAGTTATGGTATTGTACGAATCTCATTTGGGGAGGAAGGATCAGTATCAAAATTAAAATTAAAATCATTGTACTCTTACCTTTGTAATAAATATAATGTAGGAAGTCTTTTCACGCCGTTTTCAACACAATAAACCGCTTTACCTGAGAAAACTATAGCAATATTCCTAAATTGTACGTAAATATTTAATATTTATTACATTTTATAATGCTTCACATACTTGTCTCAATTAAATCATAGCTAGTTCCTATTTTCAGTGATTTTAAGTATTTTAACTTTTATACAAGCTCGTATAACAGAAAATATAATTTATTTAGTTAAGTAGTAAGTGATTATACTAGATTTTCTTGAGTATAATCGTATTATATCTCGCAGAGATTACGGAAAAGCTAACGGAAAACACCTTGTTTAACCAACATTTTCGGAATAGAAATACTACTAAGGCTTAATAATTTCACATTTATATTATATTATCGTTTTATAAGCTATCTTTTTTAACATCAAATATCAAAACATCTGAAATGGTTCCAAGTGTATTTTAAGGATTTTCAACATAAAAGCTTACGAATCAAAACAAACCTGCTTGGTGTTTATTTTACCAAAAATTCTAAAACAACTGGGCCTTTTGCAGTGTAACGAATTCGAGCCGAATTCAATCAAATCCTGGTATCTAGTGTAACAAAAAAAAAATTTATAATTCGACCATTTTAAAAAAAAGTATAAAAAAGGGTGTTTTATTTATATCTTCCTATCTGTGTTGCCGATTTTTTTAAATTTGATTTTCCTCTGTGTACAGCGTCCAGCTGGAGAATTAAAAAAGAATTGTACGATAAATATTATGGTCACTTTGTTCAGTAATATTCTTCATGCATCTGGGCTCGCGCCGTCCTGGAAGGCCGTCAAAAACTATACATAAAATATACTGGCGCGGTTTTACGAGGCAAAGCTGACATGGGATGAAGCGAAAACAATGGCAGCTGACAGAGCTTCGTGGTGGCAGTCTTTTACAGCCATACGTTTCATTAAGGTATCAGATATGAAAATGATTGTTCAGTCATGACCAAAGCAACCCAGCTAGAAATAAGAGATCGTTAAGAACTATATCGTTATAGAATGTTTGATAAACAATGACACCCTTACGTCTAACCTACAATCAATGGAACACAGACGTAAGATTGGTTCTCTTATTCTTTTCTACCGTTATTACCACGGTCGCTGCTCTTCGGAACCTATAGAACTAATTCCTCCTGCACCCACTCACAGCCGACAAACTCGTCTTACACTTGCCGAACATCCATACACGGTTAATATATGTCGACCAAGAACTGGCAGCTTCCAAAGTTCCTTCCTCAATGCCACCGGTAAGCTATGGAATGCTCTTCCAGCGTCTGTGTTTCCTCCTTCCTACAATCTGGATCTCTTCAAGAAACAGATAAATACACTGCAATCTCCCCAACCCACACACAAATACGAACACAACACACGTTTCCCGCATGCAGCGTCCAGCCTCCCTGGCTGAGCGTCATAGAGTGCACTGGTCTTGACCGGTTGTACTCTCCTGCATGCGTTTACATAAAAAAAAAAAAACTTTTGAGCATGCAGGAGAGCACAAACGTGTGTTGTGTTCGTGTTTGTGTGTGGGTTGGGGAGATTGTAAGTGTATATTTATCTGCTTCTTGAAGAGATCCAGATTGTAGGAAGGAGGAAACACAGACGCTGGAAGAGCATTCCATAGCTTATCGGTGGCATTAAGGAAGGAACTTTGGAAGCTGCCAGTTCTTGGTCGACATATATTAACCGTGTATGGATGAAATATGTTCTGAGGAATAGCAAAAATGTCAAAAAGAAAAAAGCGTTAATAACATATGTTTATATTACAGAAGCACCTATCTTCATAAATATGTCAGCACTGATGATCATAGGCTCGCCTACGACGCCTAAATAAGTTGAAAAATATGTATTTTTGCCTTTAGCACACCTACGACATCCATAATCATCTTGTTCATTTATAAGAAAGCTAACATATTTACGATAATTCAGACAGACATTTTACATTACATTCATATTAAGTTGACTGTAGTTTTGTTCAAAGACTGAAATTTATTAAAGTAAAAATATGTTCCATTTATTTGAAAACTAAAGACACGCAAAATAAATAGATTGTTGATAAATATAATGTTTTACTTTTGAACTTACTTAACTAGTACAAATCTGAATATTGTTTAGAATGATATCTATTATAATATCATAAACTGTAATTAATTTAATTAAAAAATTAACAAATTAAAAATATTTAGTATCGATTTTTTCTTTCTCTGTTAATTAAAAACCGCGTGTACATTGATTGAAAAAAGTATTTGATCAACAGTTCATTTATTGGCGATATTATTAGTCATGTATTTCTATTAATTAGTTACATTAAATATGTTACTTTCTTTTTCATTTCAAACCGATGCAAGAACTAAAAAAGAAAATAATACAAAATAAAACCAAAATTCTACAAAATTTGAATGCTTGCGTCTATACATGAAACAAATCAAACGTTATTATGAAAATTTTATTGAGTTATTTTTTTTTTAAATAAAACTGGTAAATTTTAATGCCGAAAGTAACATGCTAACTGTATTTCATACTATATTCGAGTATATACTATGCTGAGTGGTGTGGATAAAAATGAAAAGCCACCACAAACAAGGCAACAATATAAACTATAGACAATACAAAGTCGTGAACAACACGATTAAAGAGACAGAAAAATTTACATAATATTTTAAATTTGACTGAATATTTTTGGGGGGCAGATGATTATTCGCTTCTAAAATTAAAATAAACTACAGTACAGTGCATTGCTGATAAAATTTAACACATTCTGTGCAATGGAGGTGTCTTACCGTATTCCGTATCGAAATAGCTAAAAAGAAACGACACAGACAGAATATGATGCTCTAAAATAAAAGTGTACGTCGGTATCTTGGTATAACGGCTGCGAAGACTTGACAATGTGCCAAATACACCACTTGGGCTTAACAATTCACATCTTGGCTAATGCTGGTCAGATTCATGCACAGCACAGACTATTCACATTTATTACACTGCTCGTTAACTTAATATTTTATAATTAAACCGCAAGAAAAATAAGCGCAACAATTTTATTTTCACAAACATTCATGAAAATCTGCCAAATCTTTGAAAGTTTAAAAAAAAACATATATTCTTGCAAAGAAGCTACGTGCAGTAAATGCTTGTTTTATGTGCCCGTTAAAAACGTTTTACTAGGTCACGTAGAATATGAAATATGTATATAAAATAAATTGATAAATATTTATTTATTTATTTACCTTGTTTTCACATGGATCACGTAACAAAAGTTCTCTATTAGGAGACTGCAGTTTCGACTAACTCGTAGTCTTTCTCAATCCTTCTCTAGTTAAGAGATAACATAAATATATATAATTATATTATAATTAATATATATATTATAATATAATAAATAAATAAAGATAAAAGTTATCTCTTAACTAGAGAAGGATTGAGAAAGACTACGAGTTAGTCGAAACTGCAGTCTCCTAATAGAGAACTTTTGTTACGTGATCCATGTGAAAACAAGGTAAATAAATAAATAAATATTTATAATTTATTATGGATCTCAAAGTGAATGCTCAAAGCATTGAAAAAATAAAATAAATTGAATTAAATATTTTTAATAAAATATAATCGTAGAATTTACGTTTGCAAGGCACAATGGAAATTTAATGCAAAAGCATATAGTTTACCTTGCTTAAATAAAAATATTCGTATTTTAATTTACCGAAAATATAAAACTGAATAAATTAAGAATTTTCAAATAATATTCAAAATTATTTATGATGGAAAAATATATCATTCTGTTGTACGTAAATTATTGTTTATCGACTAAATTTCAGATCTCTTTCTTTGGGCTTCATAACTCTCGATGTCCTAGAAAACAGTCAAAAATTATGCATAGAATTTACTTGAAAGAATAACGGAATACAGAGCTGAATTCAAAACGGACGACAATCATGCCATAAATTAATGCTGTATAATTGTGGTGACCATTTACTTCAGCTTGAGACCGAATAAGGATGAATAAGATATTTTTTATTTCGTTATTGACATGATGGGAAATATTCTGGACACTCTTCCGAAAAATCAGGGACTAAAAAGAACGTAAACATCGGGTTGAACCGCCCTTTAGTATAAAATGGTCCGGGCCTCGTGGTAGTCAGGCTAATTATTCGATTTTCTTAAAAAGTACAATTAACTAATCACCCAAAAATATGCCTCAAATACTACAGCTACCTTATCTTCAAGTACACTCAAGTATGTACTCGGACTTCTACTCTGTAGGTTGTCGACAACCATATATATTCCCAAGAGGACCTTCAGGTGCAAACATGTCCTAGACAGAACTAAGTTGCAGCAATCTGTAATAACCATATGTACCAGGTATGGAATAGATTGGGGAAGAAGAACATTGGTGTTATGATTTACTAGTACATTACAAAAAACTAAATTACATAAAGTGTTTTAATATTATTTTCATTCTCAATTTGAATTACCTCAAAGTGGGTTTTCCAAAATAATATATGTAATTCATGATATTTTCTATGTACAAAACAAACTTTTCAAATTCTAGGTAAAAACCACAGTGGGTAACTCCTTTACAGACTTCGGCGAACTGTTGAGCTAACCTTGTTATAAAATAAAGCCGTATTAAGGGAACTAAATGAGGCAACAAACATCTGAAATATTACATAAACATTTCTGGACCATTATTTCTACAATATTACTCCTGTGCCTTCACCACTTTATTATTTCATGCTGGGCTTTAAGTCACTTCAAAGGACAGATTTAGGGAAAACCTCTCATTATTAGATCACGTTGTTGGGACATCCTATTACGTACATTTTAAATCTCATATGAAAATGTTACCATGTGTTATCATTAGTTTGTCCTTTATATTCCAAAATGGAATATTTTTAAATTTTATTTGTAACACTCTCAGTAAAATGCATTAAGCGTTATGTAAAATGAATAAATTTTACATTAATTATTATGAAAGTTCTTACAAAAACATTAAACGCCACAATAGTGAGAATTAGCTTCAAAATTTCAAAGCTTCAATACTTCAAACATTTGAAGCATAGAAATTTAATTCTCAGAATATATTATTAAGACATTCATGATTGTTTACACAGTCGGGGAACAAAAGTTAAATTTAACAGCTTCAAGAAGCAAAGCGGCGAATATTACGATACATTACGATATATATTCGAGTGGCATTTTTAATTATCTTTTTGAATTCATATCAATAGTATTATTGTAATTAGAAAGTATATTAGAAGGATCGTGGTTATTCGCGTGAAGATAAGGAATAAAAAAATACACCCTCGATATTGATACAAAGTTTGACCGGCACGTTCCAAATGAAAGAGATTTTCTAATAAAAATGCGTGCATCGTTGTCTAAAAATGCAAAAAAAAAGGTTTAATTGAAACTGATTATTTTTCTTTCTGTCGCTTTTTCTCCCTAATCAAAACTATGATCATACCTTGTCCTGTTAATTGTCGTTTAAAAGAAGAAGAAGAAGATACGAGACGAAAAATCTGACATTTCTACTCACTGTTTTGATAATGATTTCAGGGGATATTATTAATACTTCCGTTAATAACAAAGCGTTTTATAATAATTACAATTTATTTATTATTTTTTATTCACTATGAACGGGTGAGTTTTACGGGATAACTTTCGTCTACTACCAATTTTAATCAATAATAGGCTATGATTGGCATTTTACAGGTGAGATGTCAAATTCACACAAACCAGTATTTATATAAATTTTAAATCGATAAAACATAATTTTATATTTTAAATTAAAACATTTGATCATCTTTTGGGAGTATTTATCCCAAATAGGCTCAAAATGTCTAAACTATTATAATAAATTCCACATTTTACTTATTTATCCGCAGAAACCATGTTAAGCTTTGGAAGATTTCCAAAAGCAGTCTGTATATAAATTAACATTTAAGTTATTAAAAAAACATACTCGGAATTAATTTATTCCAGAATCTTTAAACAAGTGAATTAAAAGCTGATTGAATCAAACATATCGTTTCAATTCAATATAGGTTCGCATATATTTTAAGATTAAAGCATAAACATATAGTCCATCGAACTGTCCCAGAAACACAAATTTTCACATATTTCAGCGACCAGAGTTCGCAGCTGTTGCCGCATTTCAAAACATAATATTGAAAAGCATATCTTGTATTGTTACACTCGCTGCTCCCTGTGACAGTGAAAAGTTCTAACAGAATAATATCAAATTACAAGTAATGTCAATGCGATAAATCTTAATGACAGTTTTATATGCTCGTAAGTTCACGTTCCTTAGCAATCATCTTCAAAGATCTTCGACAGTTGTGATCGCATAGTATAATCTTCTTCTTATTATTATTCTTCTCCTTCTTATTATTATTATTATTATTATTCTTCTTCTTCGTATCACCGACGTCAAATTATTTTTCCCAGTATCTGGCAACATCAATAGCCCGTGTGTTGCCCAGCATAGGTGTGAGGCAGTCTGCAGGTCTCCACAGTAGTACAATAGTAACTCTCCCTGCCGGAGCAATCCCCACCGCTCGAGGTTGTCCTTTGTTCTACCAACTCCGGTTCTTAATCTGTTCAGGGATTTCAGGCCTGCCAGTCAAGGTTCTTGCCAGTTGGGAGGCTTTCCTTTGGAGTAATGAAATCCTCTGATGCGACTTGTTGCCAGAACTGGAGTCTCTCATTTTCAGGGCCGGATGTGAGAAGTTGTGCGGATCTCAGAAAGCTACTACGCGACTTCAGTCTGGGTGTTGGGGTATCTGATTATACAAGCAGTGGGACGGTTGGTTGATTGCCTTACGCATTATTAGTATGATAAAATTTCTATTCAAGTGCATGTTTAATACAGCTTTGTCGTTAAAAATAGATGAAAGTTCAAAAAAAAAAACCTTAATTATAGTTTATATAAAATATTGTTTTATTAGTGACCAAACCAATTGGTGTATAATATTTTTTATAAAATATAGTACAGCAATAAAAAAATGCAGTTTTACATACAAATAAGTCATGCACGTTTACATACAAATAAACATGTACTTTACGAAATCAGTAAATTAATTTAATAAAATTAAAGTATTAATCTTTGTATCTTGTTATTCTTGTCTCACTATTTCAGTGATTTTGTCAACGACTTGAGAATTCCTCTCTGAGCGTAAATTAAAAAGGTTTCTTTTTATGTTTTTAAAGTGTTATTTTTTAATAAAAAAGACAGGAAAGGAATTTTTTTCGCTTACTAAACATTAGGAAACAACAGAAGACGTAATATTTTGCTCATTGAATATTTTTGTTTACAAAATTCGTAGGGAGCAAAATAACTTCTGAAAATAAAGGAGTGAATAAACTACTAAAAAAGTTACTATTCTTTACGTTTAAATCACGTCTTAGATGAAATTACTAAATTCCAAAACAAAAAAAATACAAACTTCAAATTTCAAATTGTATTCTTACCTTTAAATGTCTTATGTAATCATGTGAAGATAAATCAAGATAGATCAGACGACCTTCAGGATAGTGTCAAAACGCTTGCCAAGAGGGATCAATGTTGCTTGAAGGTGCTAATCTGACTATGTCATTAGCTCACAGTACGGCCAGTCACGGTACACGGCATTTTAGAACTTAGTCACAATAATTTGAAAATTTTGAAAAGCTATAGTTTCAATTAATGAAATCCATTTCCATTTTTTAAATGATTTTTTAATATTTATATATTATTATAAAAAAAAACCTAACATTAACACCACCTTTTTATCAAAACATGAATCATCAGAAAAAAGCTTATTTATTGGAATCATAAACAATACTGCAGGAAAGAAATTTTAATGATTTTTGTGTTGTCTCCAGTTCACAGATTTGACCAATATTAATATTTTCATTCAATATATTGTACCTATTAAATACCTTAGGAAATAAAACACAAAATTGTTAACTAATATTTAGCAAAACAATTAATATTTAAGAAATGTAGTGATAGTACGGTACATAGTATCATTAAAGCACTTAGAATATGATATTATATTTTTTGCTGTCAATCATAAATTAAATGAAGACTTTTTACACCTTTTAAAGCCATTTTGTGCCTCGATTAAAAATTATAAATAAAAGTCTATCAGAAAAAAATACTTTTACCTGTATTAGATTTTATTTTAATCAATAAATTAAATACGTTTATAAAATATTGTGATTAATAGGCTTTGACGGGTAATTTTATATGTGATCAGTTTCAGTCCAACAATTATAGACACATTATATATTTATTCATAGTATAATGTATGTTTATATTTATATTAAAAATTAAATATAGTTAATAAATCAATAAATATTTCTTAGAAAATCTCAGGAAAGCTACGAGAGGATCGCGGTGTTGCTAGTATAGGGTGTAAAACTGCAGTATTCAATTAACGGGTCCGCCATCTAACCTTTTTTTTTCAACTTGTGCTTATTTCGTGAATGGTAACACTTAGCTCATATCTGATTTGACAGATAATTACTTTTATCCTTCCGCTAAACGAATATGGTTGTGTATACGCTTGAACAACGCTGAAAAATATTGCGACATTACTTTGAAAATCATGGTAATGTTGCAGAATGTGTGCGAAAATTGCGCACGGATTTTGGAAGAAGAGAATCACCGTCAGCTCCGTATGTTCGTTATCTTGTGAAAAAAAAAGAGAAACTGGCATCCTTATTGATTAACCAAAGCGTGAAAAGCCAAAAACAGTGCTTACACCCGAGAATATTGCTGCTGTGGCAGAAAGTGTGCGTGAAGCGCCATCAATGGCGCTTCCATGCAGCGCGGCCATGTTGAACGAATTTTTGTTAACAAAAATTGAAGAGGAGGATATTGGCAGCATTTGGTTTCAACAAGACGGCGCTACGTGCCACACAGCCGAAGCTACACTCGATGTTTTGCACCCTGTTTTAAAAAAAAAAAGTTATTTGGCGGACCCTTTATTTCGTTTAATTCATGCTGTAGGTAACATTCCACTTCTGGTGAGAATAGTTACCCAAGAATAGTACTCGTATGACTGTTAAAATAGTACAAATCGTGTATTTGTGATTTATGTTTCCGACGCCAGCGGCATCGCAATTTGATCCGCTCCACAGGCGGCAGATGCGTTTAATTATCCGATATCAAGAGAGCGGTTGGGACGAGGAAAACGCTTGCTCCGCCCACATTGAGATTTCTACCGGTAATAAAGAAGGGCGTACGTGCCAATATTTATATCCACATATACAACCACTGCACCTAAGCAGTTCTTCTTGTCAAAAAGAAATCAGACATACTTATAACGACATGAAAAAAAATAGTACGAATATATGGTATGAAAAAAATGTACAACAAAAGGTGCTACATTGAAATTTAATTCAGTTAAGTGAAATGCACCCATATTATACGTTATAGTACTTACATGCCTAAATAATATGTATAAAAATTAAAAGCTACTTAATATATTATTTTAAACTGTAATGTTGGATTACTCGTGGGAAATTTTTTTAATTATTTCGAAAGTTACAACACTACTTTTCAATAGATCACAAATAAACATACGCCATAATCCAGCAAATAAAACCGAACCAGATTCGCATATGTCTAAAATTTGCGTAGTGTTGTGAAAACTAAACACAGTAGAACTCGCTCGGTCTTTTTTATGTCAATACATTAAGAAGAATACTTTCAAACGATAGTATTTGAAGTGTAAATCCAACAATCTAATTCAATTAAAACCTGGCATATTTTATAAGTATTATGTGAGAAGCATTTTTAAAGATTATTTTATTAATTTAAGGCTTTTAAGTGGACCACTCTTTAAGATCAAATGGTCCAGACCTCGGGGGAGTCATTGTTATTATCCGACTTACTTAAAAAAATCCTGTTCATAACGTTATTTTATACATAACTAATTGTACTTAACCTCCAAAGTTATTGTTATAATCAACTATCATCTTAGATGGAATCTGTCAATTCATACAGTCAGGGATCAAGTCCAAAATAATAAGTATCAAGGATTTTGCAATGTACGAAATTCTATGTATTAGTAATATTAATAAGGAATGTTTACGCATCGATACGGAGCATGGACAATCTCAATAATCTGCAACTCTATGTAGATTGAAGGGATCAAGGTCCAGAAACCGTATCGAAGAATATGCAGCGTTTGACATTCAAATGTATCAATATTATTTTTAATTGCTTACTCGTGATGTAAATTAGGGTATAAAAGGGGGACTCGCATTAAATAAATTAGTACCAACTCAGCTCTGGTCTTTGGCCTTATCCTCACTGCCGGAACCTTGGTATTCCAGCATCACCATATAAGCTGATGCTGTAATTTCGGGACCGCGACTTTCGGTTCCGGAACAATCCGATTAACAAATCACCTAAAATATGCCTCAACTGCCGACTCTTCAAGTCCAAACAAGTGTTTTCTAATAGACTTTCGGGTTCAGAGAGCTTAGGGAAAAGGGATAGATGGTTGCAACTGTCAGAACTAAGTGGTGGCAACTTTTGACCATGTGCTTCAGATAGGGAATAGATATGGGAAGAAATGTGGGGCGTGCTCTTCGTCATTTTATTCATTCCATTTCCACGTCCGCTTCCTTAACTAAAGCATATTAACATTACGACCCACCGCCACAAAGCACCGTCAGGCGCCATGATCGCCTCATGCCATTTTATATCTAGCTCCCGCAGCACCACCGAGTATATTTTATGAATAGTTTTCGACGGACTTTCAGGACGGCGTGAACCCGAGGGGCTTAAGAAGAGGCATCTATAGCTAACGCTCTCCTAAATAGTACATGTCTACTTTCGTCACGCTTAAATAAATATGTCTCCCCAACGAGGTTAACCCTTTCATTACGCCTCGATTTGAATACAAATTATACTGTAAATTATAAAAGTAGTATTTGACTAACTCATTGGTTTTTGTATCATTTAGCTATCAGATGATGCATAAAAAAATATTCTAAGAAAGTAGCAAAACGATATATCACGTCAACCGATGTCAACGGTCGGGGAATCTTATGACGGCATATGCCGACAAGCGATGCGAAAGGGTTAAAGAAATGAGTGTTACATGTTGAAACGTGAAAGATATGACTCGTTTGATCTTTGAGGAGGTTTCGTTACAATAAAGTGGCGCTTATGTTATTTGCTTGTTTGGCGTGCTCCGTTGTGTATGTGCTTGGGCTCGAGTCTGTACGGTGTTCTGATGATAGTCGCAGCCAGCCGGTGTGAAAATAGCTCGGTCCGGTCCCGGCCATACGTGTATGTATCCGCGAATATCGGATTTCCCCGCTGGGAATGCGGTGGGCGCTCCCGGGCTGGTGCCGTGTGCCGGTGCCTGTGATGGTGTCCGTGCTCGCGCTCGTGCTAGTGCCGGCGCCGGAAAGAGAGGTTTCCTCCTCCGCCTGCGGGCCCTCGCACCCAGCAACACTTACGCCGCCTACGCGACTTCCTGTGACGCGCGAAAGTAATATTTAAAAAAAAAACTAATTTCACTGCACCGTACACTCGAATATTATATTTACATTAGATTGATTGTATGTAAGGCCGAAAAGAAAGTTCACTATGCAATAGAAAGAAGAAGCATGATTAAAAATGCCACAGAAATACAAATCCTACGAATGCCTAGAACTATATAAAAAAATTGTAATGCTTATAAGAAGCTGTCATCAAAATTCACAATGCATTAACTCTCAACCAAGAACAAGAAGCATTTAACGTTGTGTATACTGATATGACACCGGACGCCTAGTCCAATGGTAAGAGCGTATGTTTGACATTCAAACGTTATCGGCTTATATTCCGACCGAGCTTTTTTTTATTAAATGAATTTATTCAAATCCAAGCTTTATATATGCTCCAGGTAGGTCTGAACCAACCCTTAAGGATAAAACATAGTTGTCATGACCTCGAGAGCGTCGAGCTGAACATCCGATCACCTTAAAAACCCAGATCATTGAATACCCAAATATTTTTCTGGTACTACAGCCACAGTCTATGCAAGCTTGCATTTTTGCCCTGCAGGCTCCCGGGAATCATATATGATCTCATGTGGACCTCCACGTATACAGGGGTTCTGGGACAAGGCGTAGACAATCTAAGCTTAAGAACTGTGAAATGTCAATTTTTGGTGTCCATATGTTCCAAATACTTAATGTAAAAAAATACTGATATTAGTCAACGATCATCGTATCTCATTTTAAAATTATCTAAAAGCGAATAATAAGTATGTATATATTAAATATCGAGTCTTTTTGGTTCGAAATGTAAGCTACGAATCATTCATTGTAATCAAACAACTGACGATATTATGATTTTGAGATGTTATTTTTATTTAATTTTATGTATATGTAATATTTATTATTGAATACATTCCTCCTTCACCCACTCACAGCCGACAAACGAGTCTTGCACTTGCCGAACATCCATACACGGTTAATGTATGTCGACCAAGAACTGGCAGCTTCCAAATTTCCTTCCTTAATGCCACCGGTAAGCTATGCGTCCAGCCTCCCTGGCTGAGCGTCACAGAGTGTACTGGTCTTGACCGGGTGTGCTATTCTGCATGCGTTTACATAAAAAAAAATATTACTAGTTTTTGGTTTATCTATTGCCCCCGTTTGGGATATCAATTTAAGATACGCCCATGATCGCGTAAACGTGGGCGTTGAAATAGAAAATACCGAGACCCGGTCAAACTTATTATTATTATTTCATTCAGTTTTTTACGTCTACGTAATAGTATATATACCAAGGTGTATATTCATTAGATAAAAGCGACCGACTATCATAAAGATTTTGTACACTATTAATTATTGTCCTTAAAATCTTACCTTAAAATGGTATCTTTTGAAAATAATCGTTATACCAGTTGTCCAGTTTGTCCCAACTATCACTTTCGATTATTTTGTACTTTAAATTGTACAAATCATAATTCATAAAAACAATTTGGCAACAAGTGCTTTAGTGCAATCTTTCATCACGAAAAATCTTACAAATATTTCATATTTTTATACTTAACCTGTTCGCATCAGTACCCGATATACGCCGTGTAAGATTCCCCTACCGTTGACATCGGTAGCCGTGATTTATCGTTTTTCTACTTTCTTAGAATAGTTTTTTATGCATCATCTGATAGCTAAAGAATACATTGAGACAATATCAAGAAGGTAAAATTATTCATCAGTAACACAGGTAAATGGTTATAAAGTCCGAGTCGGACCTATAAGTAGTCGTTTCTCATCCATTGAGTCTATAGTTTGGTTCGAGACCCGAGTGGTACTTACTTAAATAAATAGACTGTCGGAAAGTAATAATATTAAGCTTGTGAATAAATGATGACTGATTGAATAATAAAAAATAAAAATATACATACTTTGAATATATACTATAGCGACATCTATCATACGATGATAACAATGACATAAATACTAGTTTCAACGTGAGTCGGTCCAGGCATAGCAATAGCCCAGTTGGCTGAGCGGTATGAATACCTGGGCATAGTTGGTTTCCAAGGTCCGCGGTTCGCATCCCGCTTCTGCCGTTATTTTTCTGCTTGAATTGACGCGTTGAAAAGAATGTTATGTATAGTATATGTATATTTAATTAATAATAATAGTGTAATATAGTCAATGATCTATAAAAGTAGATTATAATATTGAAATAATAAAATAATATTCTAATAAATATTTAAAAAATCCATATATTAATTTTATAATTTACAGTATAATTTGTATTCTACAGAGCCGTATTAAAAGGGTTAAAAATTTAAGGAGTTTATTATGAGTGTTGGCAGTTAATAAAAATGCAAGTTTGTGTTGATTTTTGTTGTCAGCCTTGCGTTGTTTGAGATTGGCATAGAACACTTTCATCAGACTGATACATGAACGACTGTGTTGAAATACATACAGATTCATGTTGAAATACAAATTTCCGCTAGTAGACACGTACCACAGATTGACGAGAAATGTATATAGAAATGCATCTCATCAAGCCCAGTTAGTTTTCCATCATCGAGCACGTTTTTTTCTTCGTATGCTTCAGGCATACCTCCACGGACGTCATGTAGTTGTCCTTGCTTGTCTATATATGTTTTTGAGTATGTGGAAAGGAGTAATTCGCCACACACGGCTAAACCCAAAAGCCACAATATCAAATCTGGTGGTGGAAACCTTAGAAGTTATATTTTACGTGATTTAATATATATTTCTTTTAAAAAAGATAGAATCCGAAACGAGGAAATACGCAGAAGAACTCAAGTAGTGGATGCTACCCAACGAATAGGCACACTCAAGTGGCAATCATCATCATCATCAGCCTGTGTCCGTCCACTGTTGAACGTAGGCCTCCCGCATGAGTCTCCATCCTCTTCGATCCTCCGCCTTCCGCATCCAATGGCAATGGGCAGGACATATCTGTCGAAGAGACGACGGTCGATGGGGAAGAAAAGTATTGGAATGGCGCCCAAGAACTGGCAAACGAAGCATTGACCGACCCCCTACAAGATGGACTGACGATATTAGAAGAATAGCGGGAGTGACCTGGATGCGGAAGGCGGAGGATCGAAGAGGATGGAGACTATATATATTAATATAATAATAAATATATATTTTCTGACTGAACATTTTCGTTTATTTTAAATTGATAAGTCGATAAAATTTCATTGAATTAACTGATTTTAATAAACATAACTATTAGTATAATAGTTCAAAGACGTTTAAAAATAAGAAAAAATAACAAAATCATTGAAATAAATGTATTTATTTATGTGAAAATAATATTAACACTTCATTTTTAAAAAATGTTTTAAAGATCTGCATAATAAAGGCAATGACTTCATTTTAATATAAATACATATCAGAGAGTTCTTAAAGTAAAATGAAATTTGCACTACGTATTTCTTAAAATAAAATATTTATTATTCATACTATAAAGTCCTTGAATGTTATAAGTTTTGCTTGAAAACGCATTTGGCTTTACAATGTCCGGGGATGTTTCTCTTAACAAGCAGCCACAGCTTTAGCCCTTTGAGTTAAGATTTTCTCGGAAAGAATTTCCCAACTATTCACGAGATCCTAGAGTTGGTAACTATGAAATTTAGGTTCGAACCTTTGTGAGAATGTATTTTAACTTATGGAAAAAGGAATTAATTTGTTTAATCATAAAATACTTTTAAAGTAATTAATAGAATTATTTTATAATAATTGCGTACAAAATAAAGTATATTCGCACCATGGTATTCTCAAATTTCATGAATCTGGTCATGTTTTAATTTGACTTAATTATATTACAAGTGGTATTCAAGTTATTAACGAAAAATGAACATTTACAATTTACTCCCTCCCTTATCATTAGTATTTAGTGTGATGTTAAAGGTAGTGATCCCTACAACTGTGCCCTAATTAGTTTCTACAACATCTATTTTTTCTTCGTTACTATATACTTATATATCATATTTTTGGAGAAGCAACCACCATGCCGGCGGTTGTAGCTCAATGGTCAAAGCGTTTGGTTTGCAATCCAAAGATCGTGGCTTCAATCCCCGACGGAGATTAAAAAAAAAAACATGAGTTCTAAAATACCCCGGTTTGTGTGAATTTGATCCCTCACCTGTAAAACGCCAGTCATATCCTATTAATCAAAATTGGTGGTAGACGAAAGTCGTCCCATTCATAGTAAATTAATGTAATAATAAAGGATAATGCGTGAATCTCGGGCTGTAGTCTATGACGTTGGCAGATCAACACTTCACATGCAGCGCTTAGCCATATGCAGCATGGTAAGCGTCATATAATTCCACATATAAGAATTCAGAATTACTATCACCATCTGTCGGTATTCTCCTGTGTGTGTTTACATTAAAAATAAAAATTTACATAGCATTAATCATTAGAGCCTTGGAATGTTAAACTGATTTCGAACGAGGCAAATTAAGTGGCATTCGGTTACTTTTATGTAATTTGAGGTGACAATACGCAACATTTGCTACCCAATCAAGTCCAGTAAGTTTTATAATTTAAGCCTGCCACGCCTTTATCTTAACATTAAATAAACCTCAGGCTTAAAAACAACGACGCGTTATAACATTAATAAAGCAAAACACGAATACATTGTCATTAGATTTTGTAGCGCATCTGACATGTTTGTGGAGGGCGGAGTCCATTCATTTCCAGCATTATTGCGACACCGTGTTGCCGGCTTCTGGAGCAGGATAAGGAGGTCCAACAACATCATCATCCTGGCTGCTTCTGAATGGCTCAACTCCTCCCTGAGCCATCGATGGATGGAGATGGTGCACCAACCACCATGAAATACTATTTTATTTTATTTTTATTTTTATTTTACCTTCACTTAATTAAAACTTTGTTCAATGCTATGTATTTAAAAATATGGCAGATTGGGTATTGCACAACCCACCCAATCCTGCTGGAATAAAAACTTAATTATCATTATTATTATTATTAGGGTATATCCATTCTAACACCTGAACAACAGTTAGACCAAATGTTCGGCGGTCGATTTTTTTCCGCCACATTTCTGGGTGACTATACAATACTAATCACAGTTTGTTTGCACTCTAAGCATTTTTTCTGTCATCCACTTCAAAGTAATCAAATGATTTTTTCAACATTAAATATGGATATCAAAGTAAATATTAAGAAAAATATATATGTACAGTCGTTTCGGCTTAATTGGGACACCGCTTAATTGGTACAGCCGCTTATTTGGGACAAATCTCAAAGAACAGAAACCAAAAAAAGAAACCAATAGTGAATTTATATGTTTAATTGGGACAACATTCCGCTTAATTGGGACATAAAATTTAAGATCACAGCACATATTTTGTTACACATATTCTCAAGAAAAAATATGTACAAAGAAATCGATATGATGCGTTATCTCACAGCTGATCGGCAGTTATTTTATCCAGGAATGAAGGGCGCCCTACATCCGCACTGAATATCTGTGCTGATTTTGTAGAAGTGAAATGTTACAAAAACAAAAGACAGACTACACTCGACTCATTTTTGCATTGAATTAAATTGTATGTACCTACCCATTTATTATTTTGATTAGGATTTATTTTTATTTTATTAAAAGTTTATATTACATATTTGTTATTTATAAGTAATTTATATTACCTATATGTAATTTACAGTTTCCAAGAGCTTATAAAATAAAATTATTGAAAAAAAATGCATTGTTTTATTTTATGTGTGTATTACTGGTTAGTGGCATTAGTTGCCAAAACCAAATAAAAGAATTTTAAAAATGTGAAATTAGCTTAATTAGGACAGCCGCTTTTCCCATGTCCCGATGTGTCCTGATTAAGCGGAATCGACGTTTATAAAACAAATAAACGACCAGAATATACTACTACGATGTATAAATATATCAATGTAGGATGTGATTGTATTGCGTAAGTATTATTGTATTTTTGTGAAGCAGTGCGAGGAACGTGTTACAAACGAGGTTATTGCTTCATGCGTTGAAGTGTAACCAATTAATGACAATAAACGTGGACAAAACTATTCCCCGCGTAACTTGCTGTCGCCGACAATTACTTTTAATAACTCCATGTTAACAGTAATTGAGTGGGGGGAGGCGGATTGGCCACTCAACCCCCAGGGAGGGGTTAAAGGGGCGAAGGGATGGCGTTAAAAGCTTTCCTTCACTTACACGCTCAATACATGACAACTGCCTTTGACATCTTAATACCTGTCGAGCCTTCTCCAACGTATCTCACTTACTAACGTGAATGGTTCTTCTAATGCACTATATGTAACGTTATCATAGTTTAATTATTTCGATCGATATTTGTTGGTGGAATTCCATAATATCAGATATAAATAAAAGATGTTTTTGAATTTATTCCACATCAATTTTTATTTGACGACTTCCCCTCTTTTGCGCCCGATAAAACTTTGATAATGCTCTTTATATTTTTGTTTCAGCTCAAATTTCAACGGACTTTCTAACGCCTTCAATAGTATCTTCAAAGAATTATATATTTACTTAGAATTGTATAACTTCCCCATCTGCTTTTGGATTATCCACCAAAATATTTTTTGCTAAAATTATCTAGAATTCTTACTTGAGTGCATTTTGATGTAAATGTTCATTGTTTTTTAATGGCCTTTGTAATTATAAATATTATTTTGTTTTGACATCAATGAATACCCTTATACATTAATGATTTTCTAAACCACATATACCCATCACACAATTCATATCCAACTTTTTCACTCACTCGTTGCTTTATATAGAGCCATTAAACATTTAACTAATTACTTAAAATATACATATACTATACATAAAGTTCTTTTTTCAACGCGTCAATCCAAGCACAAAAATAACGGCAGAAGCGGGATGCGAACCGCGGACCTTGGAAACCAACTATGCCCAGGTATTCATACCGCTCGGCGAACTGCGCCATTGCCCCGCCTAGACTGACGTGCGTTGAAACTAGTATTTATATCATTGTTATCATCGTACGATAGATGTCGCTATAGTATATATTCAAAGTATGTATATTTTTATTATTATTCTATCAGTCTTCATTTATTCACAAGCTTAATATTATTACTTTCCGGCAGTCTATTTATTTTAGTAAGTACCACTCGGGTCTCGAACCAAACTATAGACTGAATGGATGAGAAACGACTACTTATAGTTCCGACTCGGACTTTATAACCAATCATTTACCTGTGTTACTGATGGATAATTTTTACCTTCTTGATATTTTTATATTTAACTAATTGACTTGAAAATGGCCATCCGACCTGGCTGAAACATGTCATCAAAAAAAAATTATGTGAAATAAATTCTAAAAAATCTTTTATTTATATCTGTTATCATAGTTTTGTTTTATCTTTATATTTAAATCACATCTAAACGACTATTCACGAGCGTTGCGTAACGTAACATCGCTCAACTTGTAATAATATACACAGTTATTACAAAAATATTAATCTTCCTATGGGTGTATGTTTTTCTACCAGTGGTATAATGAGTAAGGTTTCTCAGATTTTTCAGTTTATAACATGGCTTAATTTACTTTACTTTTAATCATATTCTAACGAGGAGAAGTATATGTAAAAAGAACAAGATCTTTAAAAAATTAAGTAAGTGGTAATCACCTAAATAACCAGCTAAACCAAAATTTAGTAAAATAAATTAAATATAAATATTTCAAAAAATGTAAGAATATAAATAACATGAAGTAATGATAGGATCAAATTATGATCGGCCTTGTGTGGAATAAATAATAGAATATATCAACAATTTTAGTCCAGTTGACTTAGTTAAATAAATGCGTTTTTTGGACACTGAATTGATGGTTTTTAAATTAAATAATAATCAATTTGGTGCATTTATTATGGTAGCAGGTAGTCGCTGAACGTCGTGGCTTCCATACAAATTGGATTTTCATTTTCGCTGTTCAATGTGTTAGCTGTTTGCTGAGTGCATCGTGAATTTTTTATTCCAATACCAATACCAGCCAAAGCTGAACAAGTGTTTGAATTTCAAAGGTTTTTACAAAATCGATCAAATAATTCCGGTTTCGATTTCACACCCACAATGCATTGCATACTGATAAAAAAACATGTGATTTATATTAATTCTACATTTGTATCAAGCCGTACGAGTATATATATATATTGTATCTGCATTAAAATGCTTCAATCTACATTTTAAAATGTGGAAGTAATGTATTATATAATTTGTGGAATGCATTTTTGACAAATAGCTCCTTCTCGGAGACGGCGAAAAACGTGTATTATCTTCACATTAAATACAAAAAAGTTATTTTATTTTGTAAATGTCAATACTTTCGATTCGATTTTTAGCTTACGTTATACATTTTTTAGCATTACTAATAACGTAATACGAGTACAGGATAATATTTCAGCACTTGAGGTATTATTTTTATTTAACTTTAGTATTGAATTATTTGATTCCACTACAACTATACAAGACAATAAAAGACGTGGGTAATTTTATTATCAAAGCTTCATATTGGATGTAATATACAAATTAATAAAGCTCCAGTGCCCTTTCAAATTCCATAAACAATTATTCATGTATGCCTTAGTTGTATTGTATTAATTCAATGCGAGTAGGAAATCTGATAACAAAAGTGGAATCGAAAAAAACAAGACAATGAACCCACCTGAAGGCGCTTGAAATCATATTGGGAATTGTATTGTTGTGGCTCGGAAGAGAAGTTGTTCGCTTCGTAATGATCTGGGGAATCGATCCCGCCATTGTCGATGTTGAACATCTCTCCAGGCTTTATGAAAATATCTTGAGTGGTTGCCTGTTGGGGATTGCCCTCCGCAGCTTACAGAGCGCGGAAACCCAGAAATTCTGGCTTATACAAATAAAACATACCGATTTGCTTTCCGAGTTGCTAGGGCTCAGACATTTCTCCGACCAGTCAAACGACAGGCATTATCATTCGTTTATTTCAACCTTACGCATTTAAACATTAGTGGTAGACCTTAGTTTTCCCGTAAAGATCGCAAAGTTACAGCAAGACCTATATATATTATATCTACTCGCGAATGATGTGTGAAATTCGGGTTGTATGCATTGCTCACACATCGCATAACTATCCTTAAAAAAATTAATTGCTCCAAATCGGTTTCTTAGCTGGATCATTACTGCCACATGATCTCTGCCTACTGAAGCACCGCTAAGTAGATATATTCTATACAGTTTCCGCGGCTTTTTTGAACAACAAGAGCCCAGGAACAGAATAAAGCAGCAGTTGTTTATGCTCTCCTGCTGTATAATGAAAAGTTGTCATTTTCTAGCCTCACTGTGAATCTTACAGTGTGACATTTCTATCGAGCATCATTTATTTATACTTACATCATACTTCTAAGTCCTTGTATATCAATATATATTAATATTTTTTCTACTCTGTAATTCCGTTCATATTTTTTAATAACTCGTCGCTAATTGAATAACGACTATAGTTTATTCAATTCTCTGCAGTAAAATAATTTTGTGAACACGGTGGTGCCATAAACCAAATTAATACATTTTTCCCAGCAAACTAAAATATCTCATTTCCAATTATCCAGATCGAGAAGTTCACTGCAGGGAGATATGCACCAACACCACTGCAATGCCGATGCAATGCATAGCAACAAAATAAATAGACAATTTTCATCAAAATTTATGTCACAATCCCAGGCGTTTTAAAATATTTGATCTATCATGCGTATAGGACTTTTACATTGCCCCGAGCCGTTCGGAAAATTAAAGATACAAATCGTAAGTTTATAAAATTTCCGTCCACTGGGTATTTTTCAGAAGCTTACGAATAAAAAGCTGTTGTCGTTACTCTATGAAAATTCAAGCATTTTTAAGTTGTAGAATATTTAAAGTTTGTATTTTGTGTTCTGTGGATTTGTGGAAAATTGAATTTGTGACTAAGAATTACGCAAAATTTATATCGATTCATTCATATTATTTTAAATATTTCTTAATTTGAAGATGTCTAGTAATTCATCAATTAACTTAAGCCATGAATATTGCCGAACTATTTTCCTGTATGTATTAAGTAGCATATGAATAGGTCAATATTTTAATTTTCTAAATTTATTTGGTCCTTTTATATTTTTAGATACTTCTAGTTGAAGTCTTCTTAATCCAGGATGGATAATATAAATTTATTGAATATGTCTAGTATATTGTGATGTTGAAATTATTTATGGTAATTGTTCTGGTGTTTGTGTAAGTTTTTTTCTTGGAATTCAAATTTTAAGTAACTTAATGTGGAGTTTATATATGTTTTCAATATTTGTTTTGGATGTTCTTGCATAACTACCTTAAAGGATAAATATATATCACTTGTATGTATAATTTCACATCATTTATTCCAACGTATTTTATTGAGCAATATTCATATTATTTATATTTATATTTATTTGTAGTAAAATATTTACTTGAACTATATTATTCGTTCGTAGTTTTCATTACAACCAATGATGAATCATTAAAAAAAAAAACAAGAAATTTTTGTTCTGTCATGAAAGATTTGATTTATTTTGACCAACAATGTGTATGTTAGAATGTATAAAAAATTTGGCAGCCGTTCTTGATTTCCTTTCTTGGAAGCCGAGACCTAGCATATAAAGTATTTCTTCTACGTTATATAATACTACGTTTTTTACGGTATTTTTTTTTATTGCGTTGACATCAAAGTGGACAAAAACGTAAGCGTTATCTTGCATAAATTGTGGTCCACAATCTTGCAGTATTGTCGTGCTCCTCTCGATTATACTTGTACTTTTGGGCGATAAGCCACTCGAGAGGGTCATCGGGGTTACAGTTTGTCAATAGTGAGTAAATTGAGAGTAGCACATTAAATATGTTCAAAATGGGAGTCCATTTCTTCTCCAGTATGTCCAAGCAGATATGTCCTTTGTTGGTTATGTTGCAATGGTAGATTTTTGTACGGAATTTGACCAAAGGCGGTTCGAAGGGGTAATTGAGCGGGACGCTGATGTCCAGGATAAAGATGCCCCCTTCGTATACAGAAGATGGAGGTCCTTGTATAATCCCTTGCCACTCGTAGAGATCGTCGTCTTTTGGTCCAGCGCTGCAGTATGGTAATGAGCTTTGCTTGCTGTTCACAAATTCCTTCTGAAGTCGCTTAAGGGAGTTTACTTGAATATTGATATTGATTTTGGATGACTTTTTTGACCTTTTCGAGATGCGAGAGCCCGTCCGCCTACCTCCATTTCCTGATCCCGACATTATACCTGCAGTGCGAATGCGTTAAAAGGTTTTAGTAAATAATTAAGCATATATATCTACAATTTATTAATTCATGCACATACTTTTATGGATGCAAAGTCTTAAGAAAATAAATACACAATTTTCGTTCACAACAATACTTTCACTTCCGTTTAAGAAATAAAAAATAAATGATTTTGAATCTTGAAAAGTTTGCTATTCAAAAAACATCACATATGAAACTGAATGCTGTAATAATTTAAAAAAAATACATGAAAAATAAACAATAGTTATATAAACCGTACCATAATTATTATTTATTTAGAAAATAAAACTATATTTTAAAATTCAAATATTTCTTATATATAAGCTTCTTAGCTGGATCATGTTATCGACACAATAAATTTACATAGAAGGAATAGACAGATTCGTAAGATGATGTTGTGAATAGTTTATATTAGTACATGCCAAATAATTACAGAGTAATTTTGTACCGAATTACTTGAATTTAATCAACTTTATCTTGTTTGTGAAAATATAATTTGAAATTTAAAATGAAATGTTTACAAAACGTGAAAAAAAATTTTGATGTAAAAAACTATAATCGAACAATTTTAATATTTGTTTTCTTAATAAATACAATTCCTAAATTTGAAAAATTCTAAAAATGTACATAAATTTTATACGTCACTTGGTAGGTAATGTATAAATATTAAGTGTACTATTTATTTTCACCCACAATGCATTGCGTACTCATAAAAAACATGCGATTTAGTTTAATTATACTTTTGTATCAAGCCTTACGAGTACGAGTACATCTTACTATATCGTCTTTATACTGCTTCAATCTAGATTTTAAAATGTGGGAGTGATGTATTATATTATTTCTGGAAAGCATTTTTGATAAATAATTCCTTCTCGGAGGTGGCGAACGAGGTGTATTATCTTCACATAAAATACATAAATCTTCTTTTATTTTGTAAGTGACAATATTTTCTATTCAATTTTTAGCTTATTTTTTAGGTTTTTTAGCATTACTAATAACGTAATACGAGTACAGAATAATATTTATCACTTACGGTATTATTTTAATTTAACTTTAATATCGAATTATTTGATTCCACTACAATTATAAATTTAAAGACAATAAAAGACGTGGGTAATTTTATTATCATAGCTTCATATTGGATGTAATATACAAATTGATAAAGCTCCAGTGCCATTTCAAATTCAATAAACAATTATGCATGTAGTTGTATTGTATTATATATAATATAATCGTGTCGGAAACAACAGGGTCAGATCCTGTCTGCCCAGAAGTGGGCGACGTCGATGGCGTTACTTCTGGCCATCATCAGGTATTGTATTAATTCAATGCGAGTAGTAAATCTGATAACAAAAGTGGAATCGAAAAAAACAAGACAATGAACCCACCTGAAGGCGCTTGAAATCATATTGGGAATTGTATTGTTGTGGCTCGGAAGAGAAGTTGTTCGCTTCGTAATGATCTGGGGAATCGATCCCGCCATTGTCGATGTTGAACATCTCTCCCGGCTTTATGAAAATAGCTTGAGTGGTTGCCTGTTGGGGATTGCCCTCCGCAGCTTGCAGAGCGCGGAAACCCAGAAATTCTGGCCTACACAAATAAAACATACCGATTTTGCTTTCCCAGTTGCTAGGGCTCAGACATTTCTCCGACCAGTCAAACGACAGGCATTATCATTCGTTTATTTCAAACCTTACGCATTTAAACATTAGTGGTAGACCTTAGTTTTCCCGTAAAGATCGCAAAGTTACAGCAAGACCTATATATGTTATATGTACTCGCGAATGATGTGTGAAATTCGGGTTGTATGCATTGCTCGCACATCGCATAACTGTCCTTAAAATAATTAATTGCCCCAAATCGGTTTCTTAGCTGGATCATTACTGCCACATGATCTCTGCCTACTGAAGCACCGCTAAGTAGATATATTCTATACAATTTCCGCGGCTTTTTTGAACAACAAGAACCCAGGAACAGAATAAAGCAGCAGTTGTTTATGCTCTCCTGCTGTATAATGAAAAGTTGTCATTTTCTAGCCTCACTGTGAATCTTACAGTGTGACATTTCTATCGAGCATCATTTATTTATACTTACATCATACTTCTAAGTCCTTGTATATCAATATATATTAATATTTTTTCTACTCTGTAATTCCGTTCATATTTTTTAATAACTCGTCGCTAATTGAATAACGACTATAGTTTATTCTATTCTCTGCAGTAAAATAATTTTGTGAACACGGTGGTGCCATAAACCAAATTAATACATTTTTCCCAGAAAATTAAAATATCTCATTTCCAATTATCCAGATCGAGAAGTTCACTGCAGGGAGATATATGCACCAACACCACTGCAATGCCGATGCAATGCATAGCAACAAAATAAATAGACAATTTTCATCAAAATTTATGTCACAATCCCAGGCGTTTTAAAATATTTGATCTATCATCCGTATAGGATTTTTACATTGCCCCGAGCCGTTCGGAAAATAGAAGGTACAAATCGTAAGTTTATAAAATTTCCGTCCACTGGGTATTTTTCAGAAGCTAACGAATAAAAATCTGTTGCCGTTACTCTATGAAAATTCAAGCATTAATTAGGTGTACAATATTTGATGTTTGTATTTGTGTTCTGTGGATTTGTGGAAAATTGAAATTGTGACTAAAAATTACGCAATATTTATATCGATTCATTCATATTACTTTAAATATTTCTTAATTTGAAGATGTCTAGTAATTCATCAATTAACTTTAGCAATTAATATTGCCGAACTCTTTTCCTATATGTATTAGGTGGCATATGAATAGGTCAATATTTTAATTTACTAAATTTATTTGGTCCTATTATATTTTTTAGATACTTCTTGTTGAAGTCTACTTAATCCAGGATGGATAACATAAATTTATCAAATATCTGTAGTATATTGTGATGTTGAAATTATTAATGGTAATTTTTCTGGTGTAAGTTTGTTTTTGGAATTCATATTTTAAGTAACTTAATGTTGAGTTTAAATATATATTCAATATTTGTTTTGTATGTTCTTGCATAACTACCTTATATAGGATAAATATGTATCATTTGTATGTATAATTTCACATCATTCATTCCAACGTATTTTATTGAGCAATATTCATGTTATTTATATTTATTTGTAGTAAAATACTCACTTGAACTTTATTATTCGTTCGTAGTTTTCATTACAATCAATGATGAATCAATAAAAAAAACAAGAAATTTTTGTTCTGTCATGAAAGATTTGTTTTATTTTGACCAACAATATGTATGTTAGAATGTATAAAAAAATAGGCAGCTGTTCTTGATTTCCTTTCTTGGAAGCCGAGACCTAGCATATAAAGTATTTCTTCTACGTTATATAATACTACGTTTTTTACGGTATTTTTTTTATTGCGTTGACATCAAAGTGGACAAAAACGTAAGCGTTATCTTGCATAAGTTGTGGTCCAAAATCTTGCAGTATTGTCGTGCTCCTCTCGATTATACTTGTACTTCTGGGCGATAAGCCCCTCCAGAGGGTCATTGGGGTTACAGTTTGTCAATAGTGAGAAAATTGAAAGTAACACATTAGATATAGTCAAAATGGGAGACCATTTCTCGTCCAGTATGTCCAAACAGATATGTCCTTTGTTGGATATATTGCAATGGTAGATTTTTGTACGGAATTTGACCAAAGGCGGATCGAAGGGGTAATTGATCGGGACGCTGATGTCCAGGATAAAGATTCCCCCTTCGTATACAGAAGATGGAGGTCCTTGTATAATCCCTTGCCAATCGTAGAGATCGTCGTCTTTTGGTCCAGCGCTGCAGTAGGGTAATGGGCTTTGCTTGCTGTTCGTAAATTCTTTCTGAAGTCGCTTAAGGGAGTTTACTTGAATATTTATATTGATTTTGGATGACTTTTTTGACCTTTTCGAGATGCGAGAGCCCGTCCGCCTACCTCCATTTCCTGATCCCGACATTATACCTGCAGTGCGAATGCGTTAAAAGGTTTTAGTAAATAATAAGTATATATCTCTACAATTTATTAATTCATGCACATACTTTTATGGATGCAAAGTCTTAAGAAAATAAATACACTATTTTCGTTCACAACAATATTTTCACTTCCGTTTAAAAAATAAAAAATAAATAAAATATTTTTTAGAATTTATTCCACATACATTTTTTTTGACGACATGTTTCAGCCAGGTCGGATGGCCATTTTCAAGTGAAAATGGCCAAAATCCGACAGCAAAATATACAATTTTCGTTCACAATAATAGCTTCACTTCCGTTTAAGAAATAAAGAGAAAAATGTTTTTGAATCTTGAATAATTTGCATTTCAAAAAACATGTCGTAAAAAACTGAATGCTGTAATAATTAAAAAAAACATATTTACATGAAAATTAAACAATAGTTATGTGAACAGTACCATATTTCACTTTTATATATTTAGAAAATAAAACGGTGTTCATTAAAATCAAATCTTTCTTATATACTCGTCTATGCTTCCTAGCTGGAGTATATTATCGACACAATTAACTAACATAGACGGACTACGCAGAATCATAAGATAATTTTGTAATTTGTTTGGATTAGTACATACCAAATTTATGTTTTTATATACTGTATTTATATACTTAATTGCTTGAATTATATAAATTTTATTTTTTTTGCCAAAAAAAAAATTGAAATTTATAAAAAATATATATTTTAACTGAACATGAACATGAAAGTGAATTAATCTAAAAATTTGGTTGAAAATAACTATAATTAAACAATCTTGATATTTGTTTTTTTTTCAATAAATCGAATTCCTAAATTTGAAAAATTCAAATATGTACATAAATATTATACGTCACTTGGTAGGTAATGTATAAACAATAATCATTTTTTAAGCAATTAAATATACATATACTATACATAAAAATCCTTAAACGAGTCAAATCAATCAGAAAAAATATCGGCGGGAGCGGGATGCGAACCGCGGACCTTTGGAACCAACCATTTTGCCCAGGCAATTATACCGCTCGTTTGCTTATAATATTGTCATAAAAATTTAATTGCTTATTAAATTAAAAGTTATAAAAATTTAATTGCTTATAATATTGTAAAATAGTCAATGATCTATAAACGTGGATTAGAATATTGAAATAATAAAATAATATTCTAATAAATAATTTAAAAATATCCATATAATAAACATTTTATTTATTTTCAGTCGACTATCAATCCACTTGCACTTGTGATTTCAATTTTCAAAAAATGCGTTTTTTTGTACATATTACCAAAAGTTTTTTTGACCCGGATAAACATTAAAGACTTCTGAAACACCAAATACCTCCGACAGCAGCTCTGCTCCGCGTGTTTGCATAAAAATACGATTCAATTTGTTAGCGATTGCGAGAATGTTCATGAAAAATGTCATCCATTTTATTTCGCGATCGTATACAATTTCTCGTAAAGCGAAGTTATTTTAAATATTCGTACCGCCCGTGAGGAGCTAAAGGAGATGCCATTAACATCCTTAGCGAGCTGGTCTTGTCACTTTCAGCGCTTCCTCTGGAATTCGGTACACACCGCGTGTTGCGGGAGGGCGTAATGGCTGAGAGGCACCAGGACACATTTCTCTGTGTGTAATCGTTAAAAATTCATGCGCCGGGAGCTGTCGGGACCTTTGGCTGAGACGTACTCTCAGTACTCTCCGGAACTACCTGCCCTTAGCTCTGGCGTTCCCGGTCTGAGCAAGCTTCGCGCAGGTAGCCGCCGTGTTTTTCATTACATTGCCCGCCCACCAACAGACACGGGCGAGAATTTTATTATGCGAGCATATACTGGGAGTTGTACCTTGAATACAGCGAGACGCGAAAGATTGAATGCAGCAGCCTAGCTACGCACTGGCGTGTTGTTATTTTAATGATATCAGACGCTGAATACTTTTTTTAATAATAACAGATATTTTAAGGTTAAAGAAACATTTAAATACCATATCGTAGGTACCATTTGAATTTATATAAACTTTTTATATTTTTGTTAAATAATACTTTTTCAAATCTATTAAACCAAAAAATCTGATAACTACTTAAGTTTTCACGGCCAGATTTATTATTGTGGATTTAACCGTGTGTGGCGAATTGTTTCGATCCTATATTTCGAATAAGAAAATCTGAATTCACCATTCATAAATAAGATACCATTATTAAAGGTAAATACACATTTCTTAACTTATATGTTTGTAGACACACTATGATAGATGATGAACATGTAACTTGATGAGGAAACATCAAACTAGTCAATATTAACTTTTGTTCCACACCTAATCTTTAAAAAGTAATTTAATAATCACTTGCAACCTCCTCAATTTCCACACGCCCACCACCACTTTATTATTGTACATTCCCAATCGTAGTGTCCAGCTAACCCGTTAGAGTGCAATAGAGTTCTTGGAAGACAAAAAAGCCCTCTGCTGTTGCTTTCCTGTGTATGAAGAAATCAAAACTATGGTGCGAAAATTGCTTTGACGACTTTTGTGATTTCCGACGTTAGCAATGACTAACGTAAATTATCTTTTTTTATAAATAAATTAAGCTTAAATATCGCTTACTTATACAGAATAAATATTTCGTTTTAATAAGTTATCTAGGTTAGCGGCATTTACGTCCGCATTGTCAATTTAAAATTAATTAATCAAGTCCCGCAAATTTTCATTGTTTTAGTTTCTGTAGCCATTCAAAAACTTAATGCCTCGCCGGCAATCCTTCATCTCGTAAACTTGAAAGCCACATTTGATTTCCACCACAACAAATGGAAGAGGGGTTCAAACAGAGCCGCTGAGCGGGGAGCTCTGGACCATTCACACAGCGGAGAGCATTTCGAGCGAGATAATTTTTCCGTTCGACTCAACACTTTGTTTTAATAATCAATCAAATATTCTATCAAAAGCAAATTGTGAAAGTTTGACGTTTCGAAAATGGAAATTCGTAAGCGCGAACATTAATTAAACATTTTTTCGGTCGGCGGTGGAACGCAACCGGCTCATCGTAAATAAATAAAATTTGATTAAGCCGGTTGGTAATTCTAACTATCAGGATTTTGTTAGGGCATTGAAAATTGCAATTTTCTACATACGCTCGCACAAAACAACGTAATTAAACTCATTGTGGGGGGCAACGCTGCATATGGTATTCCTAATTTAAATTCCGCCGCTCGGCGGTGCTTTCAAACAAATATTTACTATTTGCATTTACAACGCGAGTCAATTTGTTAACAAAGAAAGGAACACAAACACATCTAAGCGAATATTTGTTATGCTATTGATCCCGCATCACGGAAATCAGGAATCACAAAAATATATCTCTTTATATTGACGATTAAATTTTCGCTTTATTGTTTTGTTCAAACAATCTTGCATTGAAGTAAAAAATTTAATAAATCCAAAATGTGCGATTTTTGTATGTTTTTACCCAATTTCCAAACGTATTAAGAGAATCATTTTTAGAGACTAATATCATCAATAAAAAAAGTAACTTTGAAGAATTGTACTGTTGACTTTGAATAACCATCATTATTTTATTTCACATTCACTTACCTTTAAAAGAATAAATACCCGTATAGCAATCTCTAAGTAAATAACCGCAACAACAAAGAAAGAGTATACTCGTAATGGAAAAATCATAAGTAACTCTTACTCTACCACTATAGGCATATGAATATGCTGTTTATTTATTTATTATTAAAGTAAATGTTCCAAAATAACATTTTAAATAAAAACAGAAATACAGAGGCAAGTTTTGTTTAATAGTTGGGAAAAAATATCTAATTAACAAAATTAATGCCTTCGATAAATTTAGAAAAATGAAATGTAAGTGTCCTCTTTTTTCGGTAAGGCATTCATGAGTCGGTGGATTTAATGTTGAATACTTCCCAGGAAAGACGGAACAAAAGGAACTACATTTTTTTTGAGATTTTCCGAGCACAAGTATAGCAATCCGAAATTAAAAGCTTAAAACCTACCGATATTTTGCGGTTGCTTTTACAGCATTCTCTTATACACGAGTATGTCTCCGTCGACTTACCTGTGTGTTTCTCGTGTAGCCGTAGCCGAGGAACCTCTCGTCATGTCTCGGGACGGTGTCCGGCGCCACGTAGAAGGGCTCGTACAAGAACTCGAAGTTAGTCACATTGTGACTGACGTGAGTCTCTCCGCTCTCCCCTGCGCCAGGACCTCCACTCTGTTGCCACCTGAACAGAAGATCATTCATTAATATAATTGCCATCTTTCATTTTGCGAACGCCAAAATAAAACATTATAATAGAATAAAAATTGCCAGCGTTTTTTTAAGGGAATGAAATCAAATACTATTCATTAAATAAAAATAATAATCAATATCGTGGCTTTAATTACTCAGCTTCATTAAGAAACTGATATTTGAATGGTGTAATAACACTCAATTTCGTTTGAAATGCGTTTTTTTTTTCAATTTTATTTGACGGTACACTGGACTGGACTTTACCCGCCTCACAACCGCATCACACCGGAGGACAGTTAAGTCTCCTTGAAGACTCGCTCATTCATATTATGATCAGTTAGCAACTGATAAGTCCAGTGGGAGTCCCCTCTGAACAATTGTGGCCACTGCACAGAAGTGCTTTTTGTCGGTATACTATTTGACGGTATACTCTAGTATTGAGCAGTCGGTAAATGAAAAAAAACAACATATTTTCTAAGCTAAATCTCATCCTGTCATTGTCCTAAAAGATTATAGACCATAAAACGTATCGGTGGATCTTTAGTACGGAGATTTTGAAATAAATATTTTTGCGGGTGACAAAAGTCACATATGCTCCAATCAAAAGCTTATATGGCATAGTAATAAACATTTAAATCAAATATTATTTCAACGATACATTTTTAAATATTTATGATAAAAAACAAAAGCAAAAGACTCACATTATTAAATCACAGTTTGTATCTTTTATATTTATAGCAGTTCTATAGTACTGAAACTTTGAAATATCTTTTATCCTGAAAAAGTAAGTGCATATTCAATAAGAAAATTCTTCTATGTAACATTTTGATGGTTATATTTCAGGCGATAAAGAATATTTTATAATTAATTTATTATTGTATTTTTTCGACATACGAGCGAAGCCAGAAAGAGCTACGCCGGCATTCGCTATGACGATTTAGCCCGCATAAATAAGCAAACATACATCTGCAAATCATAACATCATCCTAGTTATTTACGGCATTAAAATTTAAAGCGATAAAATTCTCCCGGCGATTTATCGCCGAACGGGGACATAAACGTCAGGATAAATGTAAAAAAAGTGCGCCGTGCGGGGTCCACACGCTTTGTTTATGCTCCATACCTCCCCGTGTGAATCTTGGCGAATGCCCGGGTCTTATTTACTATTCACGAAAACATGCGGGGCCCGTGGAGGCTCGGGCTGGGCCATAAAGTCGGAACTCATGGGCCTTTAGTTCCCGGGAAAGTTCCCACCGACCACCTCCCCCTTGTGCTCTTCTACTCCCTGCCAGCCTGGTAGTTCCGCGAAAGCACAAAAGAATATTGCGCTTTTATTCGGCGAAAAATCCGGTTACATTACATTGTGGCGCTAAGAGCGAAACGTCGATTCACAGTCCAGACATTCGTTGCTTTATTCGGAATCATTTCGAGGTGAAGTGCACAAAAATTGAGACCTCTTCCTTGTATACAAAAGTCACGAATAACATAGTAAGTAATAGTAATCAATCTTCTTCTCTAGCCTAGCCATTTCCCATCATCTGGGGTCGGCTCTCCTTGTGCACATTCGGAAGTCTGTCTGTCTTGCGTTACATTCTCGGTCAAACCCAGAGTTTTCAGATCCTTGTTTACAGTTGCAGTCCAGGTTGCCTGTGGTCTTCCAGGTCTTCTTCTCAGCGTGGGTATGTTTAACTAAGTAATAGTAATCAATACATATATAATATGTGGGTATTCATTAAATTACTGTCGTATTAATATTTATAAAGTACAAAGAAATGTAGCAATATTGTGTACCTCAGTGTTCTTATTACCCATAAATCAAACATCTCTCTGTGGCACATTTGCTCTCACTTTAGAGAATATGTCACCTCTATGCACCACTAGGGACTTTCTTCTGAAGACGGGGGCTTGCCATAAAAGCAGCATTAGTTCGTATGTTGTGAATCAACCCCTCTCCCACAGTATATCATAATAATCACAACAATACAGAAAAAATACCCTAGCAAACCTGCTTAAAGTATTTTTGGTTATAAAGGAATGATTTTTTATCACGATCGTGTAATTGGTCTGATACTTACTACCCAAATATTAATAATAAGCACAATTGATTAAAATGCATATTATATATAATATGATGCGGAATACTATATGATTTTCTTTTATAAAAAATGTAAATTTTAAATTAGTATATGAGTAAATGCAAAAAAACTCTGCTTTGCCAAATTATTCTTAGATATGTATAGAAGCATATTAATTAAAATATCTAAATAATTATTTACTATGCGTTAAGTCTTTAATTTATTGTATGATCATAATTATTCAACGTTGGCAGTGACATCTTTGGAAATTAAAATCGACAGAAAGACATGGCCGTCCGGACAGAAATATTAATTACAAAAGTTTTTATGAAAATATAATGTGTTTTGTTCCTTTTATTATTTTATTATTAAAATGATAGAAAATGTCCTCCGGTTGCCGTAGAGGAAGCGGCTTTTTCCTTCGGGCCACCAGGCTACATACGAGTATATAATGTAAGCCGAAAACTAGTTCGGTCATGGAATAAAGCGAAGAAAACGATATTTGAAAGAACGTAATGGCCTCAATTTGTGATCAACTGTGACCAGGTAGGAAGCGGATATAGAGGAATAAGTATAATATTAAAAAAAAAAAAAAAAACACTTTACGCTCTGTTAAGTTTTCCGATTTACTCAACGATTTCTTAAAGAAGAATAATCAATGCTGGACAAATGAAATTAAAAATATATAAAGTAGCCAAAGATGGTTTCGCAACGTTGCTGCCCTAAGTGTGGCCAGTCAGTAAAA
The DNA here is from genome assembly GCA_022606575.1 of Glossosoma conforme. NCBI lineage: Eukaryota > Metazoa > Arthropoda > Insecta > Trichoptera > Glossosomatidae > Glossosoma > Glossosoma conforme. The sequence goes on along the minus strand of JAGTXR010000143.1, from coordinate 367,311 downwards.
CCATTGCGCGGGGAAACACCCAACAAATAAAGCAAGTAACTCTCTGGTGCGCCATACCATAAACAAGGATTTAAGAAAATAATAAAGCCCACCGTAAAAAAATATCTCCCGCCACTGTACATAAACAAATATGACTCCGGAATGAAATTTAAAGTTACACTTGATGTTGCCACACTCTGGCGGGGAAAAACGCGTTTGAATTTAGAGCTTAACCTTTACAACGCACGATTTCCCTTGGGAAAATTTCTCCCTCCAGCCTAGGAGAGAACTTTTAATAAATCCATAATGGACTATTTTATCACAATAGCCCTGTATCGTATTTTTTCATTTGAAAATACGTGTGTGGCTGTGGGTAACCACAAAGTGATGTAGCTTGCGTAATATGAAATATAATATAATGTACTTATGTACTACACTGGCTTACTTCATAGCTGTATATATACAAACTAAACTTGGGTCTTATGCCTCGATATAAAATCCTTCGGTACGAATATGTACGAGAGATATAAGCGCACGATATGACAGTGTTCTCAGGTTTAAGTATAGAAGAAAAATATATACTTAATCTATTTTTTTAAATATATAAACTCCTCACAAATCACAATAATCTACAATAATGCATATCAAATTCCACAATATCCAAATTATGAATAAAGTATTAACGTTAAAATTAGTATTAAATATGAAGAGTATTATTTATTACAAGCATATAGAAGTTTAAAGATAAAGAAACTTCGGTTTTCCAGCAATTGATTAAACAGTGCTCATTGTGATCCATGTTGAACAATGTACGACATATTTCTATTTCATACAGAAGTACACTTTTCATGCATACAATTATTTAAAAAAAAACAAAGTAATTAACTTAAGTTTTCTATAAATTCATTCTTCTTGTATATACTCGTATATACAATACAAAAAAAATATTTTGGAATCTTTTTTATAAAATACGTAAATGAAAGTATTGTAGTGAACACTACCGATTCAAAAAAAAATGATTCGTCTTGAACCTCAGAAATTCGCCGATATGTTTAAACTATTTTCGACAGTGCTGCAGTTTCCGTTAAGTGCATCCCCAGGCTTATGCTGGGGTGTGACTCCGGTGTTGGAGGCATTTGTCATGTTATTGCCGCTAGCACCAGCCTTGTCTGGTGATATAGGGTGATGACTCCCCGGGGGCGCCCGGAGACAGTCAAGCCCTCGGAGCCTCTAACCGCAGACCAGCTCGACAGCACATTTATAAAAGACCTTTGCTCGTTTCTGCAATCATGGTGACTCAACATTTGTATGAAGATTGTAGATTGTAGACGTATACAGGAGAGTGACACAAAGCGGTGTACAGTAAGTAACCTAAATCATTTGTGACTTCTAAATTACTATACCGTTAATACCGTCAGGATATTTTTATTGACCCATCGACGTCATTGAAAATCAATTTGGCATTAGGACATCTTTTAATAACAGTGATTTGTCGATTGAGGAATTTACAGTGAATGTGTCTCACTAAACGAATTTTAGTAATTCAAAGGAATCAAGAATTCATATAATATATATTTAATTAATTAATATTCTTATGGAACATCCCATTTTCTTTACAATTTATTCTACTATCGTAGCTTTCAAAATAAAATATCTACAGCTTTTTCGATTCTATTTTTTCCAATAATGTTCCTTAGCGAATCAATGAAATGTAGCATTTGTAGTTCATATCTTTTTGGTATCATTCGTCAACGCTGCATCAAATAAAAAATATGAGAGTTTGATATTTTGAATATAATTATAATTGTTCAGGCAAACCCCATTCATATGTTGAATTGTGAATGTTAAAATAAAATAAAATTATCTCTTGTGGATGACAATCTGTAAACAATCTGTAACAGCGTTCAAGTTTAAAATTTCAGACTTTCGAGTAAACATTTAAATAAATTAAGATTTATCACTCGTCGGTCTCTGCTGCCCCATACAGTTAGGTCCTGGCCCAGGGCCGCTCGTGTTGAAAGAAGAGATTCCAACTTCCCCGATGTGAAATTTCCTCGGTCGTTTGGGCGCATTATTGATAACGGGGCGAAAAGTCGTGTCTAGGGGTAAACTTGCAGCGTACATAGACGTATCCGTTACGCTGTTTCCATTTTAACGATTCATTCGAAGAAGAAACAGAAAAAGCCAACATAAGTTAAACTATGAAGAAATGTGCTATGTGTATGTTTCGAATTCGGAGAATATTATATTGAAATATATTTACCGATAATATTTTATATTTTAGTAAGTATGTTTGGTTATACCACTCTTTATGATAAAATAGTCTAGGTTTCAAAAGTGTCAGGCTAATCAACTGATTTACTCGATATAGAAACTCTGAAGTGAAAAAATTAAACCACCTACACCCACTTACACACAAACTTGTTTCACACTTAATCTTTGGAATGCTTTTCCAGCATCTTTGTTATCTCCGTTATACTACCTGAATATCTTTGAAACGTAGATAAATATTCACTTTTAAATATCCCGAAGCATTACTCAAACTTAGTACATCCTTATTAATTACAGCGTCCAGCCGCCTTGATTGAACATCAAACCATCCTTTGATTTCATCGCATGTGTTACATGCCTCAACTTTTTTAAATCCTAAAATTTCTTTCAGATACTTAATCTGCATTTTCTTCATGTCCCCGGACTCTCGTCGTGAAGGACGAAGCACGGATTATGTCAACTAACATAACTCTGTAGTGACAATTCGTGGCGGCTTTATGCTGCAGGTGGGAAGATGATATGTATGTAGGAAAATAAAATAATACGAAAGCTTGAAAAAGAGTAGGTCAAATAATAATTTCTAAATTGCAAACAAAGGACCAATATTTCTAGCGAAAAATACGCTTTTGTTGATTCGGTCCATTTATAATGTGGAGCAATTCCCACCTGCAGGCGTAAAGCAACGAGCGCGGCTCGAGAGCTGCGAAACACTTTTTCAAAACGAATTCCTGTTGCTTCATACATTTATTAGTAGATAGAAGATTAAACCGGGGAATAGTTGCAGGATCGGGATGTTTTAACGCTTTCCGGAGAAATGCCAGAGAAACCAAAAGTAATTCCATCCTATCGGTATCACTGTCTGGTTCTTTCAGCAAAGCATGTAGTATAAATATTTGAACGGGTCTTCATTTTGCTGCGGAAGTCTTTGTTTCTTCATCGCATACGAGCAGCCGTACCTGTAGCCTCGTACGTGTACGAGTTTACTGGTATACAGTACTAGAAAACTACAACTAGTATTGGCACAATTGCAAGAGCGACTTCGGCAAACTTTACTCTTCCAACAACATCCAATAGAACAGTAATCGTCTTTTAAATTAAAACTTTAAAGTGCTATAATGTAGCTTCCTTTTATATGTACTTTATTGATGAGTACTCGTAGTATATAATATATAAAAGCAATTTTTACCGTGGGAGCTTACTTTACAAAACCCAAATGAGTATTCTTAGTACTAATTATAAATATACTGGTTCCCAATTTTAATTATTCGATCAACGATACATTCTGCTGTTGAAAATCATTACCGACTCTACTAGTATCTAAGCCTAGTTCCAAAAACAGTGGTTCTCAAAGTTACTTTACTAAATATATTAAATGTAAGGACAGTTTGCATAATCTTTGTGGTTAGAATTTATCGTACGTTTAAAAAAAAACATGCGCCGATATCAAAGAATATCTTTACCGCTACAACGATTACATATTTCTTTCAAAATACCCATAAGCATTCTTATCACATGTTTTACTTTTTCAAGCACGAAACGTTAATTTTAAAAGTCTAGAGTTTTTCTTAAAAAGAAACCACCAGAGGAAAAAAACATAGAGGAAAAAAACAGAAATCATTATATATTTACCTGGAAAAGTTAGTGGCGAACTGGTTGTAAATGAACACTTTGTGGTGGAACGGCCTGGCTAGCCCCTTGTTGGCCAAGCGGATGAGGTCCGTCTTGTTGCGCGGGAAGCGCACGCGCTCGTCTAGCTCGTAGGTGGGCACGACATACGCGCACAGCCCGCGGCACCTGGCCGTGCGCAGAAAGGCATCCAGCGACTCCGCCAGCTCCGCGCTGGGGATGATGTCCACGTCCGTGAGGAACACGTGCGTGCTCTGGCAGTTCCGGCGCGCGAGGTTCCTCATGTGATTCTGCGGATAAGGATGCTTCAGTCGCCATTTCGACGTCTCGGGAAGGCGAAATTTGAGCAGACGGTCGAGCGTCGCTTCAGGCTTCGAGCAGTCCATTGTGGAAGGATCCGGAGTGACCGAAGATGCGAACGCGAAATGGGCCGGTCGATCTGCAGGTACAGTCAAATGAAAGGACACCCTTGCGCGTACTGCCGGGTAGCAACGTCGTAGGTAGCCAACGTACACTCGCAGTAAAGCCAACTCCTCCCCGGCGGCAAACACGGCAGCGGACACGGCGCCCGCCCACCTGTGCGCCACCTGCGCTAGAGACGCTAATCTCTCGAGCGAGCTTTGGGTCGCCAAGCAGACTCGGTATCGCTCCGACAGGGTGGAGAACTGGTCGCCGACGATGGCGAAATCAAACATCTTGTACATGTGTGAAGAATCCCATGATCCGAGATCGAGATTCAGGTCGCCGAAGACGTTGTCTTCGGTGATGTTTGGTGGGCGCTGGTCGTAGGCGTCGATGCAGGGCTGGGCCGGGAGGGGCAGCGGTGCGAGCTGGGAGGCAGCCAGGGGGCGCGCGTGCTCCGCGGGCGGGGGCGCGGGCACTGGGCCCTCGGCCGCCGCGCGGCTGCACTCGGTGCTGTGCAGAAGTCGCACCGTCAGCAAGATATTGGACAAAGTCAACACCAGCACACTCGCAAGGCTCAGGTTCCACAGACGACACCAGCCCACCTGCAAATTTATCACCATTAAGTATCACAAAATAAACGTCGCATAGGTGTCACAAACGTATTACATACATGCTCCCGGCAGGGTTGAAGCTACCCCTTAAAGAGAAAAAATGTGCATGCCTCGGGAGCGTCGGGCTCATCATCCAATCTAATAAAATCGCTGTTTATTAAACACTCAAATATTTCCTTAGCCGCAAATTCGCAAGCTCTTGCCCCGAAGGGTCCCGAGAACCGTCTATGTTCCCATGTGGACCTCCTGGTATTCAGGTGTTATAGAAAAAAGCCTAGACAATCTGTGTCCATATGATCGAAATATAAAGCGGGTATGTTAAAAAAGTATATGTCACAAAACCGAGGATAAGAATGTGAGATAAAAATTGAGGTGTGCTGTTAGCCCATAGCATTAAGATTATCACTAAAGCATTCAGATAACAGGATGTTAACTAATATAGCACAGAGTTGAAGTGCTGAAAATCGTGAAGGATGAAATCACTCAGGAGGCTTGCATTCAGTGGTTGATAACCATAGGCTAATTTATTATATTAAAGAATCACTTTGCAAGAAAAAAAATACCAACCGTGCAATACAGTGTAGAGAACATCGGTTCATCTGAATGTTATGTATTGGTGTCCATGGCGCCGATTGAACAACTGATTTCTTATTTATTGGCACATTATGAATAAAAAATATATATAATATTATTATTATTATATTTGTGCTATTATTATATTTATATCAGTTGATAAACCACTAACGCGATTCAATTAAATGCATTAATTGTGGTTGCGTATCGTACAGTAAAGACTGCGTATTCAGAAAATACGAGCAATTAGTAATTTAATCCTCAGCCGATACTTGTAATCGAAAATTACTACAAATATTAAAGAAGTACGTACAAAATAAAATTTATGAAACATGATATTTTACTATCACAGCAGTGGCGGCTAGTCCTGTTCATACTGTTCTGAAAATATGTACGTGGCGCAATTACAATGGTATGCATGATTTGTTGTATTGTTACATACGAATTGCAAAATTGTCTAACATTAAAGACGGTCAAAGCTATACATCTCAATAGCTCTATCTAATTTCAAACAGTCTGGTTTTCACTGGTTGAACTGTCAAAACTTGAGCAATTCTCAATATATTAGTTTTAGCTTATGTAAATTGGCAGTATAATAAATAACCTTTTTAACACATTGTTACTAAAATACATACAATTAAAGTAACTAGCACAGACAGTTTACGAGTAGTGTTTCTTATGCTATTGATAATAATATATTAAAATATTCCGCTATGGGGAAAGATTTTTTAATACTACAACCCTACCAATTTGAACTGTCATGTGCCGCCATTGATCTATTTTAATAGAACACATAAATATTTACCATGTGGATAATGACGATAGAACCTTATCACATACCAAAATTTTTAACACTCCACTCATATCATATTACATTACACGAAACAAAAATATTAAATTTGAAAAGCGAATCGTATAATTACGATAATTTTATTAAAATCATCGCACCGTACAATATTGACAGATTTAAAACAATATCTTCTTATTTTTCTAACCTACAATTTTCAGTGAGTAATTTTCTTACCTGATTCATCTGATCACCTTGGCTGGACTCTTGCCAGTCCAGCCGTGAATCTCTTTCTCCGATCAGAGGCCTAGGACAGTCTCCGAAAGCCGCAGGCATGTACGAGGAAAACCCAACCCGACCCGAGCATGAATAAATCAAAATCCGGACACATGAAATTCCAAAACTTTGCAATTGAAAACCTGATATATATCTGTCACTCGCACCCTTTCACAGCTCGCCAAAGCGACTAGGCACATTTCTGAAAACACTCCGGCGTGTGTTCTTAAACTCGGACACGTGGATGATGATTTCCGCAAAGTGATTGATCTCCATGCTATTCCGCAGCAATTTGTTTTTGTAAATAATCAAAGGTGGTCCATGGGAAATACCGAGGGAGTGCAAGTGACAGCAATGGAACCCGCGCATGCCCGTGATAGGAAGCTGCGCGCGTCGCCCTCCAAAAAGAATTTTCCACCCCAATTCAAACGCTAAAAGAAAAACACAGCTTGTGAGCAAAAACTGGCAGTAGCAAAAACTACTATTATTAGCATACTATGGATGCCATTGTATTATTATACAAGCTTATTTAAGTTGCAAATATAAGCATCATGTCTTTACTTATCTTTGTCATATCCGTTAGCCAGGTAGATCGTATGGCTACCTCTTAGTAATTTCTCCTCTAGTAAAAAATGAGGTGGCTCAGTTGTTAGAAATAATATTGGTTCAGTACCCTCATTTATTTTTATGTAAGTAATAATTTTATGTAGACATAGTTAGGTTATTAATTTTAACTTGATTTCCAGGCCTCGTGAACACTAATGAAAAAATCACATCAAAATTTGATTAACAAGCACATAACTATGTTTCGGATACTAAAACGTCATTCTCATAAAGCGTCCGAGATCTTAGCTTGGATGCCGTTGGGAACCATGTTCTTGTATGTAGTGATCTAGATGCAGAGACAATTGCTTAGAATACTTTGGATAACAACAGATTACGGAAATGAGGGGCAGCAATTTATGGCAGCCATGTAATTTAGCTATGAAACTTATGTGGGAAAAACACCTATAGAATTGAAAACGAAATGTGATAGATATTGAATGGAGTGACAACATGAGACAAGAGTTTACACGAAATCAACTAAGGTTTACATTTTCCGGTAGTAACCATTCAGTAGTTGGATTATGTAAGCTTTTATAAATGCTAAAAGGAATGAAATGGAATTGAACCAAATAGTACATATTTCAAATGATACTTTTCGTGAATCAATCTAGTTTTATTTGATTCACAAACCTACAACTCTTAGGGTAGAAAACTTTATATGTACTAGTAATTGAGCGAGGAATGGTGACATATTTCTTTTGAGTCTATATTTTTATATAGTAAGTGCAAAGCCCTTAAAATGCCAATGTATTAATATTACTACATCCAAAGAAATCATTGCCTCACAGGGTGGATATATAATATTTTTAATAATAGATTTAGTAACTAACATTTTTTCGAACTTGTATATCTTTAATTATTAAACGCCATATATTTTTAGATTTACCCTCATCAATCATTATACCAAGTGGCAATGGGCATATCTGTCGAAGATACGAGGGTCGATGGGGAAGAAAAGTGTTGAGAAAAAAAAATGGAGCGTTGGCTGACTGTTTAATCTAATGATTTAGATTCTCTAATAATAAAGGTACTCTTCATAGAACAAAGGTACACACAAAATATCTCCCAGAATAATAGTTAATATTTATTTTTAGTTTATAAATTATACCATATTATTTCAAAAGCATATAATTTATTTTCCTGATTTTTTTATTTTCTGTCGGCAGAATTTTGATTTAACTGATTTGATTTTTTTAAAGAGGGATGTTAGACAATAAGTAACGTAAATTTATTTTCAAAAAATATATCGAAGATACGGACTTCGCTATTCATACAATAAAATCTCATATTTATAATGCAAATGATCCATAATGATCTGGAGCGAAACCCTAAAATTTTATTTAATACTTATTGCGATGTTTTAGGAAACGAAACGAAAATATTTGATTGTAACATTTTCATTACGTTCATTAATTAACTGTCAATTATAAAACTAGTATTTGAAGCATAAATGTACTTATCTGGTCTATTGTCAAATATCACATTGGTTCTTGTATCCTTTAGCTATCAGATGATGCATAAAAAACTATTCTTAGAAAGTAGCAAAACGATATATCACGTCAACCGATGTCAACGGTCGCGGAATCTTATGACAGCATATGCCGAAAAACCGATGCGAAAGGGTTAATATGATACATTTTGTAAAAAACATGTGTTGGTATTTTTATTAACATTATTTAAATATTTTTATTCAACGGGCAGCACTTACCAGCAAACATAAGTGACGGCTGACGGATAGTTTTTAGGTTAGGTGCATGTTTTTATCACGAGGGAAAGCTTCGTTGAATTATGTTATCAATAATTTCAGATTAAACATACATAACTTGTTTTAAAAGTTATCTTGATTTCAAAATGAGTGTAATGAAATATTTTGCGCCCCCCGAATGGGACGACGACGTCCCCGAGAAGGGAAATTTCGATAATTTGGTAATTACTGTATTGATTATTACATATCAAATTGTATTATTGGTTTATGTATAAATGCAATGGAATGAAAGTTTTTTATTAACATGTTTTAGATTAAGAGATCTAAATTAAGGAAACAAAAGAAGGATGTTCCCTTCAATGAAGAATCAAAAAATATTTTTCAAGTCCCAACGCATGTAAAAGAAGCTCAAAAGAAAAGGAAACATATCGATGACGAATGCAAAGATGTTCCCGTAACAAATGAAGATTCTGAAAAACCCAAGAAGAAAAAGAAAACCAAACACGTAGAACATAAAGAAGTAGAAGAGAAAAGCTATTTAGAAAAAATACAATCTTTTTCATCGAAGATTAGCAACGTTGTTATATTAAAGGAGAAAAAGAAAAATAACAAACAAAATAATAATGTGAATAACGCAAATAAGAATTCAATGAAAAAGATGTTTAAAAAAGAACAGTTGAATATCAGTACTAATAATTCTCCTGTGGAATTAAAATCTACTATTGAAGTTAAGGGTTCATCCCCAGGTGAAGTGTCAACTTTGGTTGTTAAAAAAGGTCTTTCCCAAACGGAGAAAAATAAGAAACGTCGCCGTAAGAAAAATAGCATAAAGCCAATTTTGACTCCAGAGAAATCATCCATAAAATGTATTCCTTTAGAAAAAGTTGAAAACAAAAAAATGAAGTCGATTGATGAAAATATTGAAAAAAAAGGCATCTCAAATGGTAATCAAAAAGTGATTAAAAATGCGTACTCAAAGAAAAAAATGCAAGCACTCTTACTAAGCCAATCTAGTTATAACAAAAATAAAATAAACATACATGCAGATGACATCTTGTATGAAGATGGCGAAGGTAACATGGCAGTAACAAACATTCCAAAAGTAAAACTTCCTAAATCTTCTAAAAGCTTGAGGGAACGAATGCTGGAGAGACTTAAAGGTAAACTTAACCTACCCAAACAATCTAACCAAAGATTCGTTGAATATTTTGTAAGAAATATAATGATATAATGTTTTTACAGGTGCCAGATTTCGATATTTAAATGAACAGATGTATGTAAAAGAAAGTAATGATGCTCAGAAATTGTTCAAAGAAGATCCATCAGCATTTCAAGCCTATCACGATGGCTATCGACAACAAGTTAACAAATGGCCATTGAATCCCTTAGATGTCATCATAAAGGATATATCATCACTGTATGTAAACATTAACCTTTTTCATATGTGACTTTTTGATAAAACAAATCTAGTCGCACCACATATTTTAGACGTTAAGAAAATTTAAAGTATTCCACTTTGTAAATACAAGTATTTAGAGAAAAGTTCTTTCAACTAAATTTATTAATTAATTTATATTTTTAATTTATTTTTAATAAATTGGTTTAATAATATGTTGTTTTTTTTCAGGCCAAAAGAGTACCTGATTGCGGATTTGGGATGCGGAGATGGTCGCTTGGGTAAAACTGTACCGCAAAAAGTTTTTTCCTTTGACTTGGTATCCCTCAATCCTACAGTAACAGCCTGCGACATGGCGCACACCCCGCTGCTCACATCACAAGTGAATGTTGTCGTGTATTGCTTATCACTGATGGGAACCAACCTTAAGGAATATCTTTTGGAAGCAAATAGAATATTAAAAGAAGGGTATGTATATACTTATATTATTTCTCCATTTTTTATTATCTGTCTCACATGTTAAATGTAGGACTAGCCAACTCAATTTTTATTTTAAAATTACTTAAAAAAGTCTAAAGAATGGACATAACAATAAGATTGTTTAAAAGTTAAAATCTTTATTTAACACCATCTTTTGTAAAGATACTCAACCCAAATGCCTTAGGGTCGAGGCGCTAAGGGTTGAAGTGTAATATTGAGATTGAAAGAATATACAAGTCACGCAGGTTTGAAAATTTTAATAAATACTGATTTGGTACAATTTTACTTTATGGTTTGGTCAAAAACTAGTCTTAATTACATTTGTTTACAATAATATATTTGTAATTATTTTGCAGTGGGCTATTGAAAATTGCTGAAGTAGAGAGTCGATTTGAAAATATTGAAAACTTCATAAAAGATGTTGGGAAGTATGGCTTCAGTCTGTTAAAGTCTGATCTGAATAACAACTTGTTCTACTTTATGGATTTCAAGAAGGATAAGGAAATTAAGAAGAGAAATAAATTACCTATTTTAACCTTAAAGCCATGCATTTATAAAAGACGATAGTGAGGGATGGTTGGAAATATCGTTGTATAAGTTTTGTTACGTTATATTTATCAAACGACGAATATAACTATATATCAAGACAAAATGAACTTTTGTGTTTTTAGTTTTGAATAAATTGATATGATTACTGTTTATTGCAATTTTTTATAACAGCCTGGTCAAGATGTGTTTAAATAAAACTATGATACACTGTAAAGATATTTTTTTTCATAAACTTTTCAATGGCATTCATCAATTTACAAAGCCACTGAAAATTGTTAAACTTACACAAAAAAAAACATGATATAACCATAAAATATTTTCATAAAAAGAGGGTCATTTCAAATAACAATAAACAAATGAATGAAATCAAAATAAATTAAAACCAATTATTTTTAATGCCCCCTAAAATAATATAAATAATGTAACAAACATGATGTGTTTCATAAATTTGATCATAAATTATTTATTAATAAAAAGAAATAATGTTTAAATAACAAAAATTATAATAATAAATATCTTTTGTTTTGATTAAAACAATACTTTAAAATACAGTAGGTACATTGTATGTTGAACTTATAGCAGTTGCTGCGGGAGAGTATAAACTGAAACTGCTTTCCTTCGTGCCCCCCGGTTCTCATCGTACGGGATAAGCATTGACTACAGGTTTCTTTAATGCAGTCTTAAAATGCAGACTTCAATTTGAACAAAAGGAATTGACCTGTCAACTGATATCTTTCTTATTATATTAAGGAACAAGGTAATTCATTTCTATTATACTTTTTAAGTACTGGGTTTTTGTCCAAGAAGGCCGTCGGATACCACACAAGCTTAGCTACAAACTGTTCAAACCATCCATTACATCTTCGGCTTCTGCTCGAAGGTTTTCTACTTTCTCCAGAAGTAAAAGCTGTAATAATAATAAATTTAGTTAATTCACACATTTAATTCAAATTAAAAAATCACTTAACATATTACGGTCTGAAAATTTTACAAGGACTTTACCTGCAGTCTCGGCTGATTTTATAAAAAATAAACCAATTATAATGTGTACCTACGTCAATAATTTTAATTGTAAAGATGATTTTTTCTCCATATATTTCAAAATAGAATTAGAGATTCTACAACTGATGTTCATCCATAAAATAATAAGTGCTGCAAACCTCATTTATTTAATCTATTTTTATATGCTGTCGTGACCAAATTTGTATTTGGCTTTTGGGTGAAACGTTTTGCAGTGATTTGTTTTTGATATTTTGAAAATCATTACAAAATTCATCAACAGGTGTGACGTGTTTATACATAAAACAGTGATTTTTAATATATACTTACTTTTGCTGATGCAATCAATTGGTTTGCTGTATTTCTAGGAATATGATCAACTGATTCCATCAAGTCTATTGGATTGGCTAGAGCAATAGCTTGAAGAGTTTTATAACCAGCTTTATAGAGCTGCATTGCTCTACTCTAAAAATCAAATATAAAATAAATAAATAATTTGGGAATTTTAATGGTTACAACTTATTTGAAACAACTTAATTTGATTGTGAAATTACAATCGAATGAAACAAAACTTATTAACAGGCAGATTTAATTATATTTCGCAAGTATTATTTTCTTGCGGCTTCCATCCATGTTTTTAGACCAGTGACAAAAGTGGTTTTTACATATCCTTATGATGATCAATGGAATGTAAGGAGACTGTTCATACATTTAGAGATTTACTTGAACATTATTGAATTATTGGCTGTTTACACACAACCACCATCCATCCTTCCCAGATAGTGTGTAGCCATTTAGGCTGAGTGTCAACATAGTCAATTTGATATTCTCTAACACTTGTACAGTAGAAAAACTTTTTCTCAAAATATCTTAACCTTCAGAATATGAATGTAATACATTGTAGTAGGAAAATGAGGTAGTTTTTGCTTACCTTTTTAACACATGGTAGCTCCATAAGCGACAAGAGTTCTTGATTACAGCAATGTGATAATCTTAATGAAAAATTAGTCAGAAGATCCTTAAAAGCGCAGAACTCTTCCAATTCTTCACAGAATCTAAGAACTGATGAAGCAAATGTTGCAGTGGACAACATCATAGATTGAAGCATTCCTCTGCTGACTTGAAATTTGTCAGCGACAAAATAAATAGTTTCTTGATTCCAGAGATCATGAAGCATAAGGGCAATATAGAATCTATTCAAAACACGCTCTGAAATAATCTGCAACAAACTTGTTTCATGAAAAAGATGTTACCAAAGAAATAAAAATATTTCCATATATTTTTAATTGAATCTGACCTTAGGGACTTTTCCTTTAGCCATCTGTATTCCAATCGATTCTGTGAATCCCAACACTTTAGCTGTTTGAAGTCCTTCGAATCCCAGTTTTATATACTACAAGAATAAAATTATAAATCATTAATTAAGCAACCCTAAATGAACCCAAAAAATATATTATTAACCCTTTAGCTGCTATAGAGCTTTCTCAAAATACAAGGGAAAAATGTTACATTTGTAATTAATGTAAACAACGATCGTCGTTAGCAATCTTCGCCGATTTCAAAACAACTATATATCGTCGTTGTAGCAGTCAAAGGGTTAAAGTGAGAACTGAAATTTCTTGAAAAATAAGGCTGAGTCCAATAGAGCGGAATGGATAGCGTCCCTGAACAATTATAGAACACTGGTTTGTAACAAGAAATCAACCTTCTGGTGTGGTCTTATTGAAAAAAACAGAGCTGATCCACGACGACTCTGGGAAAACATTAACAAAATATGTGGCAACCAACAAGATAGGTTAATGACGGAAGCTCAACCTGAGGAATTTTCAGACTTTTTTGGTGAAAAAATTAGCAGAATCCGCGACAGAACTGGTTCCGCCGGCTACCAGGACTCACGGGGGACCGCTTACAGTTTTAACACTCTTGAAGAGACAACTGTTGCAGAACTTACCAAGTTTATTAACAGTGCTCCAAACAAACAATGCGCACTTGACCCAATCCCAACTTGGCTCTTCAAAAAATGTGAGAAAGAACTTGTCCCGTGGCTTCTTGGAATTATTAATAAATCACTCACCAGCGGAAAAGTCCCCTCTTTATTAAAGGAGGCCTTAGTGACACCAGTTCTGAAAAAACCGCAACTAGACTCAAAGGATCTGTCAAATTTCCGACCAATCTCCAATTTGCCGTTCGTTTCCAAAGTAATAGAAAAAATTGTGGCTCTAAGACTCACAAAATACTTGGAATGCAACAATCTCTTTGCTAAGAAGCAATCGGCATACAGAAAATACCACTCCACAGAAACGGGCCTAGTGCGACTTCTTTCAGACCTGATAACAACTATAGAAAAGGGAAATATCGCAATGATGACTCTTCTAGACATGAGTGCAGCGTTCGACACTAGACCATGCTATCCTTCTAAGGAAACTAAGAATACATTACGGTATATCTGGAAAGGCCCTAGACTGGTTTCAGTCATACCTAGAAAACCGTAAGCAAACCATCTGTCTACAGAATAAAATGTCGAGACCATCTACTCTATCATGTGGTGTCCCACAAGGCTCAGTTCTCGGTCCATTATTCTTTATTCTATACACCGAAGAAATTGAGGAGATTGCTGAGAGATGGGAAATAAAAGTACACTGCTACGCAGATGACTGCCAGCTCTACTCTTCTTGTGGACCCGAGGAAATTGGCAACATGAAAGAAAGGATGGTCGGCTATATAGAGGAGATCGGACAGTGGATGTCAGCAAATAGGCTCGCTCTTAATCCGGAAAAGACGGAAATACTCTTTATGGCCACAGCTCGAAGACAACATTTATTGGACTTACAACCCTTGGCCATTTGTGGTAATGATGTCATCCCTTCTACAAGCGTCAAGCTGCTGGGAGTAGAAATTGACCAGTTCCTCAATCTTAGCGGTAATATTACAAAAACGGTGAAATCTGCATTTTTAACCTGCGGCAGATACGGTCGGTAAAAAAGATGCTTACCCAGAGACGCTACAAAGAGTTTGGTAAATGCGTTTATAGTCTCCAAAATGGACTACTGCAACGCACTGCACGCAGGCCAGCCAGCCAAACAATTAAATCGATTGCAGTCGTTACAAAAACGCAGCGGCACGACTAGTCTACAACGCGCCCAAATTCTGTCACATTACTCCAATACTACATCGACTGCACTGGTTGAGAGTTTCGGCTAGAATCCAGTATAAATTATGCCTCTTAGCTTACAAGGCACTCAACGGAACTGCACCGGGCTATCTGACAGAACTTATTAAGCCTTCAGAAATAAGCACGCGTGGAGAGACACTCAGATCGGCTAGAGCAAATAGAAGCACCCTGCAGCTGACGGGAGGTAGTCCTAGCACGGTCTTTGGCAATCGGGCTTTCAGCTACGCTGCGCCAATGGCCTGGAACTCACTACCGGAAAGCATAAGAGAGCTTAAAGCAGAGGCATCCTTCAGAAGCAGACTCAAGACCCACCTTTTTACTCAGAGAGGCAAAGAAGCGCTTTTGGAATGATCATTCGGTCATTAAAGAGCGCTATACAAATACTAATATAATAATAATAATAATAATGAAATAGTTGAAGAGACCCCTGATTATTGAACACCCAAATATTTATCTACTACAGTCGCAGTCTTTGCAAGTTTGTGGGCTCTTGCTCCGGAGGCTCCTGGGAACCGTCTGTTCCCATGTGGACGACCTCCGGGATACAGATGTTCTGAGACAAGACATAACCAATCTTCAAACGGCAATTTGCAGTGTCAATGTGTTCCAAATATGGAGCAGATATGGTTAAAAAAAAAAAAAGTTTTCATCACTTACAATTGTGGAGAATGCCTTTATATCTAGTTTTATACTCTCGGCAAGATCATAAGGAGTAACTAGATATAATAGATGTAAGACCCCTATCAACACTACGCTCTTTTGAGCTTCCTTCAGATCAGCGTATAAAGTGTGGGCTCGTGCCAAATCCATAGAACCTAAAAATATACATAAAAATACATTTTCTAAAACAAAAAAACACTACACCAAATCGAGGGTTTATTTTAGCATAAAAAATTGTCCATGCATAACAAAAATTAATGCATAAAATACCTTTCACTGAAGCCTTTCCCATTTTACTCACTTCTAGAATACCGTTGTTAGTAACAATAACTTGCCGCTGACTCTTTTGTTTGGAACTATTTGAATCGTGAGTCTTTTCAACATTACTTTCACATGATATTATTGTTTGATTTATGCTGACAGGAATATTACTGGACACACTGTGCTGGTCAACATCTTCTTTTATTTTAATTGCACTCATTTTAATTAAATGTACAATTGTTTCATCTAATTTTTTTTTTAAATCAATTTCCAATCTAAAATATTATAAATTACGTAAATAATAATGAAAAATTTGGTTTTTTAATAAAGCAAAGTAATATAATACATTCTCAATCATTATTTCATTTACTCACACTAATACATTATATATTTTAATTATATTATTGTAGATAAAAGAACAAAACATGACAATTTATTTTTAAATGTATACCTTTCAGCTTGGACAGACAAAAGAGTGCTATCAATTAATTTCTTCAGTGCGGTTCATGAGACAGCTGTTCCATTAGATATTGCACTTAAGACAATGCTCCTCATGTTTTCTCCTGAGTTAGAATGTAAACTACTGTTAGCCCTCTCCATAGGCGAGGATATGAGACTGTTGACTTTATCCCTTTGATGTGGTGGACATATCAATATGCTGTCTCCGTGTCCTCCGTAACCAGCCCGACCTGCTCGTCCGACCATTTGCTTGTAAGTAGAGAGACTCATGAACTCTCTGCCGACCATCGGTGCCCTCAGTATCACCCGCTGAGCAGGTAAGTTTACACCGGCTGCCAATGTGGAGGTACAGCAAAGGACACTTAACACACCGGATCTAAAAAAAAACTAGTTTTAGAGAAAATATAAACTAAGAAATTACCTTGATCCTTGTGCCAGATGCCTAATTTTGGGGGAGAATATCTTATTGATGGATTCCAAGACTTCATGTAACTTTACTAACATTTAATACATGAAGTACAAATAAATATTAAAAAATACTAAGATTATTTTAATTTAGTTAACTATATTTTACATAGACTAAAATTCACAATGAAATAATGTTTCATTGAAATATTGTATTTTTTAGGTAATCACAAGAAAATATCAGCAATATGATTAACTGTACCACCTTCCTTGGATTGAACAGTCAAATGAAGTGAGCCTTTTTATTTGAAATTGACATAATTATGCTAATTCATAACAAAATGTAATAATTTGTAAGTAACATTATTTTTGTGATGTATTCAACAAAATATTTGATACTTTAGAAGCAAGCTTATATAAATGTTGATAAAACTAATAAAAACACCAAACCTTCGTACGAGTTTGTATTGGAAGAAATTATCTGAACTTTTATAAGGATGGGTGTAAATTAAATAATATTTTTAGAATTTTTATCTACGATTACCTAAATGCATCTTCAATGAGCCGTCTTTCTTCTGTAGCGAGACCAGAATGGTGATAAGCGACACCCCAAGCTAGTAAAGACATCAGGCATTCATCGTCACACCCCTCAGCTAGTAATGCATCTTTTAAAGCAGTCTTTTCAACTGCTTTGTGTTCTAAAAGACCTCTGAAAAAAAAAACTTCGTAAATAAGAAGATAAAAACAAAAAATCTATATTTATAGCGTATTTGTAATTTACATACTTATAAATGACTTTGCATAATAGAACAGAAACATTTTCACAATTTTTCTTCGTTGGACAAAATACTAAGCAAGATCCATTGGGAATTACTTCCATAATCAAACCGCCTAGATGATCTGGATCAAGCTTCTGAATTTGGGGAGAATACTGAAATCAAAAAATACATAAGTATATTAAAAAAAAAAACATTAATCAATTATAACGTAAATATACTATTTATTTAATGAATTGTATAGAAATAATTCTTACGTTATAATTAACTTTTCTCTCAAAACTTAATTTGTTGGCATCATCTTTAGTATTCCAATTTATATTCATAATGTCAGTTCCAAGTTTAATAAACTCCTTCAATTCTACCGGTCTGAAGTCTCTAGTAAAAACATCGGCTTTCAAAAACGTTGCTAGCTCGTCAATATTACCAATTGTGGCACTCATTCCAACAATTTGAATGTCTTCTAAACATGATAAAAAACATTTTAATATTTGGTGTCAATTTTAGAGTTATTTATTTATTATATTGATATTAACCTTGAGAATGCATCACATTTGCTAAAAGCATTTCCAATACACAGCCTCTTGATGGATCACCTATTAAATGTAGCTCGTCTACCTTAAAAAGAATATTTTATCATAATTATTATTTCAATTTATTTTTTCCTACAATAATATTACAAATTTTACAAATTCAATTCGGTACTGCAGCAAAATTAGAATTAATAATATTTCTTTAAAAATATATACAAATATAGGTACTTATGATTGAGTACTAAGAACAAAGCAATAAAGACAAGCAACAGAAGGTCCCAATGATCATCAAACAGATCGACTCCAACAAATTTTCTTCCAAAGAAATTCGTGGAGTTCATGCCTGAATTGGGCCTCCCTTACGAGAAATAAATTAACATCCGAGGCGATTTGGTTGAACATATTATTTATTACATGTAAATATTGCAGTGATGATTACGAGTAAAAAAAAATTGTTTTCACATATAGAGTAATATTTGCAAATCATTACTAAGTTTGATTTATTCCTTAATTGTCACTATTCCGAATGTGGATTCAACATATTTATATTGGCATACGGTGCTAATTGAAGCAGCTATATAAATAGTATTAGCAGTTGACCCTGTGGCCATTATGTGGCCATGGTTTGGTGCTTCGTATGAGTACATAACTCAGATTATGTCTTGAAGTTCAACACGGTTTACTTGATAAATAATATTGAAATAAGGCATGCATCATTAATTAACAGCAATGACATCTGATTATACCATTTGATATATCCAACAAGGCTAGTAGTGCTAGTTAAAAAACAAGGTGTGGTAAAAAATAATATTTTACTATTGATAAAATATTGTTATTAAATATTTTGTTGCATTTAGGAAAATTAAAACCCTATGAATTTTTCAACACACCATTACAATGTTATCGTTTGTAGTATATGAAAATGATTGATATATATATTTAATATTATAATATTTATTACCACTATAAGTCCAAGTTCGTTCAGTCTTTTGTTCTCTAAAAGGCTCCTTATCAGCCCTAAGCCTTTTTCCAAAGTGGATATATAAATGCTCTTCCTATTTCTTCTTTTCCTAGGCGGAAAAATACCCTTGCCAGCCGCATATTCCTCCACCAAGAAGTCAAGGCTCACTGCAAATGGCGATAAACCCCATACCTGTTTAATCCACAAAGATAAAATATAATACAATTAATTAAAATTTAAAAATAGTTTTTATTAAAATACTACTTCACTTAATAAAGCAATGAAGATATAGACAAAATAAAATTATTAATAAATGGGACATTTCTATATTCATTAGCAGAAAATGTTATGATCAATCGAACACTGGATATAGTAGTTATAAATTTCTCAATTTGATTAGGTGCTGAAATGGCAGAGTGGCTAAGATGATGTAATGAATATGACTTGAGTACACTGTCTTACGTCCATCATATCATTTTGTCATCAGTCATATTGGTGTATTTTAAAGATTGAATAAAGGCAGTACTATAAAAAAATAAGCATACATTCCCAAAATAAAAAATATAAAAACCCAAAGGAAAATCTGACAATTAAAGATCGAAGTAGAAGTAAAAAGAAAACCGAACGTTTGAGAGATCTTTTTTCAAAGTGTATTTTTTTATTCAAAAGTACAAATAAAAAATCAAGTTTTCATCAAAATAAATGGATATTTTTAAATGTTAATTTTTATGTTAAATTATGTATTTAAGTTAAATTTTCACAAATCATATATACAAAATAAATATTTATTACAACAAAAAATAGTTTTTTCCCTCCAATAGTAATGAAAAAATCGTAGTTAATGGGTTAAGATATGACTAACACTACTGAAACCTGGACTATTTGGTTTTAAAAGGCTGCTCAATCTGAGTAAAATATTTAAACTTAAAATATTACCTTCTCTTGAACTATTGAAACAAACGGCAATAAAAAGAGGACATTTTTCTTCCTACAAATAACTTCTTTCAACATTAGGATTTCAGCTACAAGCGTTTTCCCACCGCTTGTAGGAAGAGCGTAAATCAAATTTTCTCTTTTTGATATTGCAGGCAGCTTTAAACATTCATCCTGCCAGTCTACGGAAAAAAAATGTTATTATTTCATTTTATACGCCAATTCGTGAATACCAGGTTATCATCTTCTATACTCCATTTATTTATTCCCCTTATGTCATGAAGCTAAAGGATAATAACCTATTACACGTGAATTGCGTTAAATAACATAGGACAAAATATAAGATGGAGAGATAACCTAGAAAAGATGGGCAGAAAGTTATGACGAGGACTCCAAAGGTTACGATATTATGAAAAGAGTTGAAAAAGCCTCTGCCAAAGTATGTATTATGTTGTCATTATTATAGTCATCATATGAAATATTTCCAAAACTTACCATATAACTTTTCAATTCCTTTGTACTGCTTTATGAGTGAATGTGCCAATGCAGGTAGTCCATAAAATGGAGCATTAGATTGTTTGGCATGTGATGTTTTCTTTCTTTCATTCTCCAGCATTGTTATATTCAATGGAACATCTAACATGAAGGAATCATTTGTTTCCGCAAACCGCTCAACATCTGAGCACTGGTCTTCCATGTGGTCTGCTCCAAACTCATCATTTATAATTGTATTTTCACCACCTTGACAAAGAGTTGATTCAAAGGAATCAAACACGTCCATAATCTCCTTTTTTAATTGTGTGGTTTTATAATTTTGAGAAATGTCATGTACGGCAATATTATCGATTACAGTCAAATTGGCTATATCACTGATTTGCATTGATTTTGGTTCCTGAAAAGATACATTAAGACTCTTTCTGATATTTGTTTTTAATAGATTTATGCGATTATTTTCTTTTGGTATTACAGGAGTACAATTAATTTTAATGTTACTTTCATTTTCAAAATTTCCTTGATCTTCTATTGACGTATTTTGACTATGTTTAATCTTAAGCCTATTCATTGCTGTGAATGGCGTAGATTGATTTACTTCTGCTACAACTCTGGCAAAAGTTTGTTCCGTTGGAAGAGATTTTTCTTCCCTAATAGAAGATTCAAAAAAGTCTTCATGGGAGTCTAAATCTTTGTCAAAACACCTATTTAAATCATTAAACAATGACTTATCTCTATCAAATGTCATGTCTTTCATCTGATTATTTTTAAATTGCTGTTGGTTTCCCGGTATTACATCAAGACTACATGTGGACATACATTCATCATTTGTAAGAGAAAAATTATTGTGATCCACAATACTCTTGAGGTAATCACAAGCTTTAAAATTTCCATTATTGGATGTCAATGCTGCAGTTGAGTAATGACTCTTTGCTTCTGGTGCAATCTTATCTTTGCGATTAAGTGGACTATATCTTTTTGATACTATGTCATTAATAATTTTACCATTTTTAGTTTTGAATGAATCATTATTTACATTTGTAGACATTTTACTGTCAATTTTATATACTATTTTTTTTCGTTATTGTTTGACTTCATAAAAAACTGGTAACCTAAAAAAATATGTAAACAAACATTAATACCAAGCAACGTACATGCAAACATGCATCATGTGTGAAACATCAAAATTACCTATATATAAAGTAAATAAATCGGTCCATTGATCACAATAGTAAATAATGATGTCTATAAATACATACTGGAATTGAATTAAAACATTATTTTTAGGTTAAACTTTTTAAATAAATAAATGCTACGGCAAATAATGATCATAAAAAATAAACTAAGAACCAACCTTACATGAAATATTATATTTACACTCATACTATTAAGTAAATAATAATTAATAAGTAATATAACACATTTAATATAATTTGAGACCGACAATAAACTTTGTTTACTATTTGATGAAAATTGACAACTGAAAGGTATTTTTAAAATAATTTTATGGCAATAAATTTATAAAAGCTAAGTTGTTTTATATGTATTTGAATGTAATATACATAAGTATAATTTTATTAACTAAATATACTTAAGACAATAAAATTATTAGTATTTATCTGAATAATTTAATTTATTATATATTTTTTATTGCTTAAAATGTTTGCCCTATATAACTCATAACTTGTACCTACTTCGTAATCATACAGAAATTTAAGAAATATAAAGAAAAATGCATTAATTTCCCATAAGTTATAGACTTGAAAAGCAGGTATTATGAACATTTTATAGAAACAAAAAAAAAATACTCATTTCCAAATCTAAGCCTTATAAATTACATTTTTTTACCATATCCGCTCCATGTATGGAGCATATGAACACTATAAATTTCCATTTCTCAGTTTTGATTGTCTGTGCTATGCTATATAATGTCAATTACATACCTAGTTAAAATGTATTAACATTAAATAAATGGTTTTTAAGCAGTGTTCGTGTAACTTTTATGCTTTTTTCCAGTATGTGAAATTTAAACCATATCATTGTATCTACATATTTGAATATATAATGAGTCAAATTTCGTTTCAAAATACTGGCGGTATTTTTTTTATATCAAATTGTTACAAATAGATTTATTCACACTTTTTCATATTAAAAATTGTCATGCGGATGTTAGAAAATGCGGACGCCAAAAATAACTTAGATTCGAAGACCCGTCACTTAATCATCATACCATATCCGCTTTTCTAACTGAAGCATATGGCATTCACGTACTGCTGTCACGAAGCTCTGCCAACCGACATCTTTGCCTTCACCCAAATCAGCTCCGCCTCCCACAGCTCCGCCAAATATATTATATGTATAGTTCCCGACGGCCTTGCAGGACGGCGCGAGCCTGAGGGCTTGAAGAAAAGGCAGTAATAGTTTATGCTTCAACGTCACTTAAAAGAATGTTATAAAAGGGGTTTTATTGGAAAACGTTAAACATAAGGGGTTAGTACATTTGTAATAGTACCCCCTTTTGTGAGCTCTGTGGTTTTATGGCGCATTATAGTCGTCACTAATTGCAATCTTGAACTTGTCACTTGTCACTTGCCAAGATTTTGACTTCCTGGCATCTCTATATCAAAATGTATGAGCACAATAGCACATATAGGGTCCGCCATCTAACGTTTTTTTTTTCAACTAGTGCTTATTTCGTGAATGGTAACATTTATCTCATGTCTGATTCGACAGATAATTAGTTTTATCCTTTCGCTAAACCAATATGGTTGTGTATACGCTTGAACAATACTGGAAAATATTGCGATATTACTTTGAAAATCATGCTATTGTCCGCCATCTAACTTTTTTTTTTAACTAGTGCTTATTTCGTGAATGGTAACACTTAGCTCATGTCTGATTTGACAGATAATTAGTTTTATTTTTCCGCTAAACGAATATGGTTGTGTATATGCTTGAACAACGCTGGGAAATATTGCGACATTACTTTGAAAATCAGGCCATTTTTCTTCAAAAATGAGCAAGGAGTGGCCGTTACAGTCAATGGCGATCGTTATCGGGCCATTTTTGTTCACAAAAATTGAATAGGAGGATATTGGCAGCATTTGGTTTCAACAGGATGGCGCTACGTGCCACACAGCCGAAGCTACACTCGATGTTTTGCGCCCCATTTTCAAAAAAAAAGTTATTTCTCGGACCCGATAGTCTTTGGCCGTTTGTATTTTTATAAAGTTGATTAAGTAATTAGCGTAATACTCCCCGAGTCTGATCATTCGCTCGGCTGAGAGGAATGGGTTAATGTTTGTTGATGTAGATTGTACACCCAAATGATATTTCCATGTTTTTTTCTTCAAATAATGTATGTAGTATATATAATATCTCAGCATGATATACGAGTATGTATTTATATTGGTTAGCATGATAAGCAATCATTCTTTTGTGATGGATAGAAATAAGATATAATTTGAGGAATATTTTGGCATTTTTACGACCAGCTGCACTGTTTTCTGCAGTATATTTACTCTTATTACTCATACAGTATTGTTTTTTATAACATTTCGTTGTTGACGCGAACACCATTACTTGGATTCGACGTAGTGTAAGAGTTGATCAATTGATTCCTGTTTTATATTGATTTTGCAGTACTTATTACTGAATATATTTACTGTTTCTTATTAATAAAACTTTCTTAAACTGAAAAGCAGATTTAATATCAGAAAATCGGTAATATTAACTTAAAAGCTTTAAAAATACTTTGACATAGGTATATTTTGAGGCAACTCATTATTTTGTCAGTATTAAATTCAATTTATGGTCAGTTCATGATTGATAAATCGTCAGTAATAAATACATAAACAAAATGTCAGTAAAAAATATAAATTGGCAGTAGAAATATAATATGGAATGGAAATTAATAATAGGTTAGGTTAGGTTTACATTTTATTAGCTAATTATTCAATCATTTTACATTAATTACTAGCAGAATTCAGTATATTACTGACATTTATACCTGACCACATTCGTACTGATACAGTGGATACTACAAGTTTATTTCATTTACAATCAATTCATTTCATTTACTGCCGAAATCTTGAATTAGTTACTGAACAAATAAATAGAGGCCATATTTAGGATCAGACATCCTGAGAATTGTATTGTTAAGGTTCATGTGGGTTCTCGAGTATCACTACATTCGATCATTGACACTTGTAAACAGTGCAAATATAATAAGAATCTACCTGGCGAAAGTTTCGGCTTCAGGAAACTGATGACCGCCGCCGCTTTTCGGATCTCTTCTTCCGAGCGCTGTCAAAATATCATCAGCTGGAGATTTCGGAAGGGCGTCCGAACGGGTGGGTGGAATATTATGATACATTTATGAAAACAATCCTTTTAGAAATCGGACCTGGATACAGATTTAAATCGTTGGTTTTTTAAATAAAGAGCTGCGCTTGCGCGATGGCGGCGGCGGCGGGCGGCCCGCGGGCGCGCGACCCGCCCGGCCTCAGAGTCGCACCGGTCGTCGCGGGCTCCACATTCCACCGTCGGTAGTGCAGCTTCAGCGAGCCGTCCACCGCCCCCCCTTAACTCCCGCATTGTAAGTTTGTGACCAAACTGCCGTGTGCGATGTGTCCCGTGCGGAAATCACCCGCAAAATTAAAGTTTACCACAAAAAGTGTCGAAATGTGATAAAAAAAAATGTGCAAAGTGCGAGATAAGTGATGCTATACTTCTTCTTCACACCGAAGAGGAAAAACCAATTTTCTCGAGACATCGCTCGCGTCGATGTCTGGATCCTTCGGTGGTCTTTTGATGACACAGTTTTACGTTTGTCAATACGATACCAGTTCGGTAATATGATGCTCCAAGTGCAATGGATAACACTGCGTTTTCAATATCTTAAAGTTCTTCAAGTATAACTCGGTATTATACGTCACATTTATGAAATCGGAGACAATCAAAAAAATAGTGTGATATCTATGGAAAGAAACGCAACACAAATTACACTTAATTATTGAACGCAATACATACGTGGCAATTCTTCTACTCTATAATACATATCGAATTACCAAACACATCCATGTCAATTAAATAATAATTTAGTTATAATTCCGGTTTTATTTTAAAACTACATGTTTTGGCTTCTTCGAAAAGTCATCGAATAAAAAATTGCACATAACTTTTTCATTAGTCCTGCTATGATTTAGGGACTTAATAACTTAATATATTATTTTAACAGTTTTATTTTTCTTGATAATGATTGATCCAACTTAATTCATAAGTTTATGTTTATTTTATAAAATAAGTTGCGTACTTTCTTGGTCTGAAATAAAAGTAGAGTTAGTTTTGAAAGGCATCCGCTTCCCGCGACCGCCGCTGCTCCAATGAGAATGCCCGAAGCACCGATTGGCTAAATTTAAACCTAGCGGCGCTGTCCAAATCTGGCCGCCGAGACGCCGAGCCAGCCCCGCAGATCTTCGGTTAAATCTATAAATACACCAGAGCCTTGTATAGAATCCTTTGGAATTCGGATCATATTAAATGACATATCGTATTACCGCTCCCAAACTTCCATGACCGATTTCGAGTTTCGTTTCGTTCGCTTTCCCGGAAAATAGTTGTTCCTTCGAGAAAAATCTTAAATTATAACACGCGTATGTTGATTTGAGGATCACCTTGAACCGCGCCCAAATCGATGCATTACTGACGATAGTTTGACACGGAAAATAAACGACATAAATTATTTTTAGCACAAATGATGATCTCGCACGCTTATCGATCTATTATAATTTTTCAATAATTACGGATGCGCAATTAAAAGTTGGCCAATATTGCCCGTCTTTAAAAAAAAACTGATTTAATTTGGTTTTATTTATTTCCGTGTTCATTAATTTTTGGTCCACTATACTAAATATATTATTTTGACAGGGTGCATTTTTTAAAGCTACGATAAATGCAGTACTATACTTACATTCCTACATTTTAAAAAGCGAAATTTCCACAAAATAAATATTTAAATTAACACGTAAATATTTATTGGTTTTCTGAGATCTTTTTTAGTTTCATAACGTTTAAACTCTTCAAACATTTTTCATACACATTTTTAAAAAGATATTGCCTACTAATTTACTGAAACTTAAAATTCGTCCCATTTACAATATTAAGTCAATCCTATTGTCTTAGCTCTTTTTTCAACGTGCGTACACAATTTTCATGAGCTTTTAATATATTTTTTAAATGCAATAAAAAACAATTCCAAGTTGTTAACTGCGTGAGATATCTAAGTTTTCTTCATTGTTTTGGAGATCTATTTGAAATATTCGTTTTAAAATTAATCCAAATAACAATGAAAATATATCATAATTCTAAATATTGGCATACTTTAAATATCTTATCATCTTAGATTTATTCATAATAAAAAATATGTTTTGATTTCTAATAATGTTGAACCTCTATTGAGCATTTCCATACTATTGAGTAAATCTAACCCCTTATATTATAACGACAAGTGTTAAGACATTTTACTAGAACGCTTGCGCATTAATATTCGAAATAAGCGCCGAAATCAAAATCATTCTAAAAATTAATATCAATTAGGAAAAAATATGCATATCCTATAAGACTATTTCTTAGAAAATAAGTAAAAGTGGATATTTTTTTATTAATATAAAAAAATTACACTACCGAAATTACAAAATATATTTTATTAATTTAACTAATTTTTGTTGTTATAAATTGGAAAAAATACATTATCTCATTCATCAATGCTGATTTTTTTTAAATATAAAAATATTTAAAGATTTCAAATGTTATTCCTTTATAATTTTTAAAACGTGCTTTTACAAGTTATACTTTAATAGTGTTGTTAGGATTCGAACCTAAAATTCCAAAGATTCTTAATTTTTAACGTTAATATAACTTATAATAATATGAAAATATATTTTAAAATAACATTAAGTTTCCTATTTATTGTTTCTAATCGAATGTTCGTCGTTCATAAGATCGTTAAAATATCGAAATATGTGTATGCGTATGTAATGCTTATTTACGCCAAATATATTTATGCCAAACTTTTTGAAACTCTGCCAAAATTAAAATTGAGTCTGATCGCAAGAGTCTACAAATAACATGGTTTCTTACTTAGTACGTAGGATAACATTTTCTAATGATAATGGCACCAAGATAATGAATCGCACATACGAAACCAACGTTTCTTCTTGAACACTTTCCGAAGCGGTGTTTAGTTTGAGGATCCAATATCGAATCGAAGGCATTCAACTTAATTATAGATCATTATTTAAATTTTACAATTAAATAAAAACATTGTTTAATCAAATTTAAATACTTGTACACAAATAATATAATTTCCAATTCGAGGTACAAATAAATGTATGGATTTTACTAAATTCCAACAAGAATTATACGGATTTACGTTTAAACCATACATTTTTAAATTAATATATTTACAATAATAATAATATTTTTTACATTGACCATTTATTGTAAACCTTAAATTAGCTTATCAAATCTAGTGTCACATTTTTTAAATATTTCCTACCAAGTAGGAATAAATGCTTTAGTTCACAACGGCACATTATGAAATTAATATTTCATCACGATTGTTGTCTTACATTTATTGGTAAAATTGCATAATTATAATTTAAAAATTATTTATAAAAAATTACAGTGAATATTTTGCCACGTTTCATGTGTAAAAAGGATCATTGCAAAAGATTCGCTCTGTGCGAAATGCATCCTATCAAAATAAAAATCTTCATATTTAAATTTATTATATTTACTCGTTTATATTAAATAAACTATTAGAATAACATTAATTAGTTTTAGTTCTTTTCCATCAGAAATGCCAAAAATATATATATTTATTTTAAATTCGATTTAATTATTATTACAATTATGCAGTTTAAATAAAAATCAAGCGTTAAGTTACTTTAAATTATTCTTTAGAATTTATTCCACTTATTATTATTTTTGACGACATGTTTCAGCCAGGTCGGATGGCGATTTTGCCGACCTGGCTGAAACATGTCGTCAAAAAAAAAAATATGTGGAAACAATTCTAAAGAATCTTTTATTTTATATCTGATATTATGGAATTCCACCAAGAAATATCGATCGAAAAAATCGAAACATTTCAATTATTATTTAATACGTAATAATATACACACATTAATTTTTAGAACGCATGTTTATTTTTATTTTCTTTTTCAGTTATAACCAGTCACCACCATGTCAGATGATGAAGAGTACTCGTAAGTATAACACCAATTATCTAAAGAAACACATTATTTTAAATGCTGGTAAAGTAAACGTATTTAATCTGTATGGTTTTCCCCCTCTTACAATATGACAGCATTGTACATTATTATTTGTATTATTTCATGTTATTTTTGAAAATGGTAACTAAAGCACTATCCTTATATTTAGTCTCCCCAGCATGCACTGTATCATAAAATACTTGTACCATTATCACATACTTTATCTATTATTTCTCGTTCTCAGTGGCTCCGAGGAGGAGGTAGAAGAAGTCGTTGAGACGTAAGTATTATTTGCACAATATTTTGTAATTATTTAGCTGAATTAGATATAAAAAAAACATGAACCTAAAAAAATATTTTTTATCTGTACATAATTTCAAATACATCTTCGAAAAATTATCCACAAATAATGTTTGGAAATGCTTTCCAGATTCTAATCTCTTGTAAAACATTATATTAGACGTCTTGTAAACGCATAATACGAAATATTTGGTTCTTTTTGGTAGCCTTAATATTAACATTATTTTATTTTACAAATAAGCATTGGTTTGTTAACCCAGCCTACATGAAAGTCTATCCCCACAAGAGTTGCCTGAGATTTGGATAGCCGTTCGCACGAATGGCCAAATGTTTTAACAAGGATTACCGTAACAGAAAAATATATCAAAGTTACGTGTTCATAAAGCCCTTAAGATCTTTGTTCCTGGGGACCATCGATTTCAATAATATAATGTGATTATTGATAACAATCATCTGGCACCTGAATGTAAAATAAAATATACATATGTGGTTCACGTTTTTTTTTTAATAATGTTGAAATATATTAAATACACTTAACATGCAATCGATAACAGAAATAAATTGTTAATTTCTTTTTTGCAGGAAGTAAGTGACATACTTATTCGGGATATGGTAAAAAAATAAAAATACCTAACAAATGAAACTAAAAAGGAAGACAACTTCTCACCGCTGTTAACAAAATGCTTGTGCTTAATTAATTTTAATTTTACATACAGTTTTATCGATTAATATAGTTATCTTATAATGTTGTTATTATAATTAAAAATACATACCTACTTATCATAATTTCGTTTTTTTTAACTAAATATCACTTGAACAATGAAACGGTATTGAATACTTTCATTCTAAAATATTTTAATATACGTTTATTAATTTATATAATAAGAAATAAAACTTTTTTATATTATTTTCTAATATTTAACAAAGTATTTTTCAATAAAAAAAGAATTACATCTACATTTTAATTTTTGAACTAATAATAAAGTATATCGAATTTAAAAACACTTTCTAAAATATTTATTTTTAATTTTTGAAATGATAACAACCTTTTTCTCTAATGAATGTGTTTTATTTTTCAATTAAAAAAATAATATAACTCTTAAAAAACTAAATCACTTACAGAATATTATTTAGTTTAAGTATTTTATTTTAAGTTTTAGCATTTTTGAGTGAATAAGCATTTGCAATTCTTTAAAAAAAAAGCTCTTATAAGTTTTGAACTGTAAATATTCATGAGAAACAAACCTTTATACAAAAGGTGATCTGAAACGAAGTTATAGGTACAATAAATAGTTTTTTTTTCATTATTTTTTATAAAAAGATCAGCCATCATTATGTAATGATCACAAAGTGATTGTCAAATTATGGAACCTGGGTTAGGCCTATTTTGTCCTGGAACTTGATTGTAATGTATGTTTTGTTGATTTGTCAGTATTAAAGGATGCGATATTTGAATTAAAATGAGAGTAAGTTGATAATTAATGACATGTTTTTCTGTCCCCTTTCTTCCCGCCATTTTCCGTACGCCCTCTTCCGTCTGCCGCGCCCTGATGCAGGCCTGCTCCCAAACCAGAGTAAGTCGATGATGTCAATAATGTCGTTTCGCCAAGTCGTTCTGCTAATAAAATAAATAAACAGCTGATCAGTGAAGTTATTCACTTAACTTTTTTTCATTAACAGGGCAAGAATTACCTTAACAAATAAAAAAAGGAAAAAGCCACGTCGACTACCTTATTTTTGCTTTATCTAATCCGCTGCATTTATATACTCACAATTTGTTTGCAACCAAATGATGCTATTTTATTTTCATCTGTCAGTGCGCTAATCGTCAATAGGTATGTAATAAAATGATATTTTAAATATAATTTAATAATACAACGACATGCCTTATGCTTATATCTACAAATGGTTCAGTACTATTTAAAAATGTATGGGCGAAATAAAAGAAAAAAATATCAATCAACTAATGGTGTGTACTTATTATGAATCACAGATAAAAGATGGAGCCCTACATTCCTTTTTATTTCAACTACTTAAATGATATAAAACTAATTGAAATAAAAATGGAATAGTTAGGATACTCGCAAGGAAAAAAAATAGTATAGTTAAGACATTGTTATTAATGCTGAAAACGTGTAAATTAGCATTAAAACACATTGTTTTTCTTTTTTATAGGAGTAGACCGTCTATCGTGTAAGTCTGCTCAGTGACTTTGCGTTTACCAATTTTGTTTTAAGTTTACTTTACTTAATCAATTAATTAATGTTTTCAATTTAATGTGAACCATCTCCATGAATATGATATCATTACGTTTGTGCACTCTTAATAATAATACCCACTTTATAATTATAATAATACAATACATTTTACTGGATTTCGTGAATTTTTATTCGCGAAGCATGAACTCATTTGGGTCTTTTATTTCACAGTAAGTTATGTTCTTGCAACTTTGTTAGTTGTTTTTGTCACCTGTCTGTGTTACCTGTCTACCAAAAGAAAGTGAATAATTTTTAAAATACGTTTTATCTCCATGTTCATAACATTTTTTTAAGGATATCAGCACGACAAAACAATGATTGCATTCATGTTGTCATCCCAAAGAGTCCCAAATTACGTTTACCTAGACAATAATATTGTGTTTGCATGTAATATTTGACTGAATCAGCGTTTTGTCTTAAATGTTTTTTATTCGTTGTATTTTTTATGTCATAAAATATGTTTCACAAAAATGTTATAATATATTTTAAGTATTTTCTCTGTGCTTAAACAATTTAACAGAAGTTGAGTTATGTACTCTGATTTAATTCACTTATACCAGAGCCGAATCTCGGGTGTTTTTAGTCGTATTCATGGTTAAATTTATTAAAAATTCCCAACTACGAAATATCAAAATTAGGATCTGAAGTAACGGAGCAATTGATGTTCACTTTACTCAGCTCATCTAGATCCGGCACTGATAATAATAAAATAATAAGAGTAACTAATAATAATAATAATAAACTTATTTGTACTGTAACTAAAGCTTATTTAAATTACAGGGGAGATGCGGGAGATCCAGAGTTCATCAAGGTAAATAGATGTATTGATTATTATTCTGACATAACATTGATATAACCTTTCACATCTTAATGGTAATAATAACATTATGATCTTCTTTTAGCGTCAAGACCAGAAGAGGTCTGATCTCGATGAACAGCTGAAGGAGTACATCAATGAATGGCGCAAGCAGCGATCCAAGGAGGAGGATGACCTCAAGCGCCTGAAGGAGAAGCAGGCCAAGCGCAAGGTAAATCATCAATAATGTATATTAGATACCTGTGTATCAAGTATTTGTGCAAAGGGGCCGACACAAGAAAACATCCACTCAAGCTGTATTCATATTTTTAATATATGAAGTATGATATTACATGTCCAGCAGGAGATCCTGTACATTATTTTATATAACCACTATCTATGACACGGGTCGTCAACCTGGTCCGTACCGCCCACTAGTGGGCGATATGGCCTGATCTAGATAGTTATATCATAACTACAAGTGGATAATAAAATTAAAAATACTTTTGTGAACTTTAGGTATCTCGCGCTGAAGAGGAGAAGCGCATGGCCCAGAGGAAGAAGGAAGAGGAGGAAAGGCGTGTCCGTGAAGTTGAAGAGAAGAAACAGCGTGAGATTGAAGAGAAGAGGATGCGTCTCGAAGAAGCTGAGAAGAAGCGTCAAGCCATGTTGCAAGCCATGAAGGAAAGCAACAAGACTGGACCCAACTTCACCATTACCAAGAAGGACAACAACGTAATACTACCAACATTTATTCATACTACAGCAATATAATTAAAATATGTAATTTACATCATAAATTGATATTGTTTTTTTTTTCAGTTCAACCTCTCCTCCGCTCAAATTGAAAGAAATAAGACCAAGGAACAGTTGGAAGAAGAAAAAAAGATCTCCCTCTCCTTCAGAATCAAGCCCTTGAACATCGAGAACCTGTCCATCGATAAACTCCGTTACAAAGCCATTGAACTGTGGGATTGCATTGTCAAGCTCGAGACTGAGAAATACGATCTTGAGGAGCGTCAAAAGAGGCAAGACTATGACGTAAGTTTTTACAATGATTTGAATTCCTTGCAAAAAATACCTTCTAATGAACAGTTTCAGAAAAAAGTTTTATTTTTGTTAACAGTTGAAAGAGTTGAAGGAAAGACAAAAGCAACAGCTGAGGCACAAAGCCCTCAAAAAGGGTCTCGACCCGGAAGCTCTCACCGGAAAGCACCCCGTAAGTGAAACTGCCAGAAAATCGATTTCAAAATAATATTACAAAAAGTACAACACATTTTTATTAATTTATAACTTTTCAGCCCAAAATCCAAGTCGCCTCCAAATACGAAAGGCGTGTTGACACCAGATCGTACGACGATAAGAAGAAATTATTCGAGGGCGTAAGTAATTCATTACTAAGATCATTTTATTGCAAAGTAACAAATACTGAGCATTCAAACACTATAAAATATTATCGATTTTGTTTGACATATTAATAGTTAATGTTATCACATTTTTAAATCTTCTTTAAGAATTTGACATTCATTATTAAGCATAGTTTTATTTATATTCAAAATGTGATTTAGTTATAAAATAGACGACTGTTATTTTGTCAATTCTACTATGAAATATAACTTGTCTATCTGGTACAGGGATTTGATACTTCATATGCGGAAGTCAATGACAAAATTTGGAATGATCGAATGGAACTATTCATGAATCGCAGTAAAAGTAAGCTTAAAGGGTGATGGCGGAGCATGTACATGTGTTAGAAACGTTCCTTACATTGCCCACCGTGTTAATTATGTGTTATCAATGAGTTAATTGTTCTTCCAAATGTATCCAAAAACATATTTATCTCTTGTTATGATTTGTTTATCATTGATCGGAAGAATTCCTCATTTAACCTTTGATTATCACCTGTATTTATATATTCCTAGTATCTCCTTGTATTTAATCGCGTGTTTCTTGACACAGTGCATAATTCTATAATCACGCAACTACGATATCCGCATTTTTGAAAATATTTTTTCTTGCATATTTCGTCGACTGACATCTGAGACTGTCTGTAAAGAAATTGTAGAAAAAAGCCAAGAAACCTACCCTTTGAATTTCCCGAGTGTGTTTGATATGTTATTTCACCTTTAATTAACATTCCTTCATAGGGTCTTGAAACAACCAACAAGGAATGTAAGGAGCGTGAATGGCAAGACAAGATAAGCCAGTTCGGTGGACGCCAGAAGAGTAAGTCACCCAATAGAACCATTATCCCTCATTACTTCATCAGCAGTGGCCTCAAACCGGAAGCGGCATTCTTAAAATGCTTACAACTTTTGTACAACTTAAATAAACAATTGAATATCTATTATTCAATAGTTTTCTTATTTTTGATTGATTTTTATGTGTACATAAAATAAAGTAAGGTAGATGCTTTGACATTTTACAGGTGAGATTTATTTATAAAGCACTTAGGCAATTCAATGTAAATTTTAAATTATGTACTCTTATATTTTTAATTGAAAATAATATAAAATATTTTTGAATTTCATGAATAGGTACTAAGTTCTGACATTGGTTAGTCAGTAGGTAGGTACATTTTTAGGATAGTGCAGATGTAAAGCAATCGTTTTAAAAACAATATATATATTTTATCAAAATCCCTTCCATTTTCTTAAATTAAGAAACTCCGAATCTTTAGTCGGCGGAATCAACATTTGCATGAAGCATTTGACTATGTTGAGTAGTATCATTGCATCCGCATGTAATTTTATATTTCTCTCTGCATTTTACTGCATCTATTTATACGAAATAAAACAGCTCACCGTATTTTAAAGTAAAAAAAACTTAAAATATCCAAAGTATAAATTAATTTATTGATTGCGACACAAAACTTTTTCACTAAATAATATAAATACGCAATTATAATTTATAATGTATATATTTCAATGCATACTGTTAAGTTTAATCTCTTTTATATATGTAGAGCAAAATGAGTAATTTATTTTTAAAATCCGGAGTTAAGGAAATTCTAGAGCTTTAAATTTATCATTTTCTAGCGCCTAAATAATTTATTTGGTGACTAATTTAAATAGCACAAACCTTAGTATATATAATAGGTCAAAGTATATTTATTTACACTGTTAATTTTCTAAAAACGTACATGTTTTTTTAATGAAAAACTAATTAAAGGACGACCACCTTCTGTGAACAGGACCTCATTATTTATAAATATATATAACAAATTATATATATTGGTTAATTATTTCAGTTTCTTGAAGACTCGATATTTTTTATTATAATTTAAAAATCATAGGATACAATAGTCTTTTTACTTTTTAGTTAAAAAAATCGTTACATCCTCAGGCTCGCCGTATTTTAGATATGTATTTCTACAATTCTGTAAATATTTGCGAATATTTACAGAATCAAAGAAAAGTCGTATGTCCTATAAGTAGATAAGATCAACTACAATTAAAAAAGGCACATCTAAAGTGTGGCGAGACTTAGTCAAACGAATTGACAATGTTAGGATGTATTGCTATAACGTTTTGTGTGTCGCAACAACAGCCAAGCTGCCCAAGTGGTTCGGCGAGCGACCTGGCAAGAAGGCCGGCGGCCCCGACTCCCCCGAAGGCGAGGAGGACGTTAAGGCCGACGAGGTCATCGAAGACGATGAGCCCGCCTTCGAGCCCGAGCCCGAGGAGGAGGAGGAGGTCGTGGAAGAGGAGGAAGAAGAAGAGGAGGAAGAAGAGGAAGAAGAAGAAGAGGAGGAGGAATAAACTGTCACAATCAACAAGGTACCTATCAATATATATTAATAGGTATAACCTATTTCTTGAACGTATTATTCATTACATTATTTTTGGCTGTCACCTTTAAAGAGTGAGAATTTTGTAAATATTGACTTACAAAATATAGATAGTTTTTTTTTTAAGGGAATGTATATTTTGAA
This sequence comes from Glossosoma conforme, assembly GCA_022606575.1. Classification (NCBI taxonomy): domain Eukaryota; kingdom Metazoa; phylum Arthropoda; class Insecta; order Trichoptera; family Glossosomatidae; genus Glossosoma; species Glossosoma conforme. The sequence continues at coordinate 330,832 of JAGTXR010000143.1, read as the reverse complement.
ATAAGTATTTATCGAATAAAACTATTTATTTTATCGGGGTGTTGTGTCTATTTCACTTGATGAAGAATTTCAGCAGACAATATTGCATGAAAAGTTAAAGGTTCCTGTAAAGCCTGTAAAGGTGCATTTCTTTTCTTTCACAAAGATCTCTTTCGGTCCATCCATCAAATATAATTTATATTTGAATTTTTAAAAGGCCCTATGGTATTATAATTTTATCGATTAATGAGTTACGCTAATGATAATTTAACTGTTTAATTATAAGAATTAATTGTAAATACCTATCACAATGACATTTAAGTCATTGATTACTTGCATGTTTGAAGAATTTGATGATGTGAAAATTCTACTTTTCTCTTTATAGTATTGATAAAACTCATTTTAAAAAAATGTACAATTCATTATTATACATTTTGGATATAATTTAGTATTATAAATATGAGATTCAGTTTTCATCTTTTAACAATGTCGTTTTTTATTTTCAGTTTCTGGAAAATTAATCAACTCATATTTGAAGACATTGTTGCCCGGGACAATGCAACCGCAATCCTTTGGTCTCTCCAACATGTTTTCAAACAAGAATATGTCACCAAACAAATCCATTACATTAATTTATTAATACTTTATATAATTTATTCATAATAATTATTTAATTTTGATTCATATGTACTGTATCCTCCGGCTTGAGTTACATGCCACAGTAACAAGTCGGTAAGGCGCAATAAAACATTTTCATCAAAATTTTTGTCTCATTTTATTTTATATAAAAAAAAAACTCATACACTTTTGTGCTTAAATGTAAAATTTTCTTCATAATATATTTAATTATGGAATAAAATTATATTTATCAGAAATCTGAAGTGAATTTTATATTACTTATATGAATAATATGATTTATTAATATCCTATAGAATTAAGTCACAATATGAAGAAGTGCCAATTATAAATATGGTGCTTGCATGTTTGAACTGAACATTAATATAAATATTATTTGATTTTATCATTAAAAAATATAAATAATATAGAGAAGACTTGCTAAGGTTCTTTCTGGAAGCTTTTGCCTATTCACTTGTCAATCTGATCGTAATTATCCAGAGCTCCATAAAATATATGCATCAATTTTTTACTTTTGTAATGCTACAAAATATTCCTGACACGAGCTACTAAATATAAGCAAAAGCAATGATACCGTTATTTAACTTAGCACTCCTTCAGAGCGGGAGGTAGTTATGTATTATGTTTAAGTTTTTATTGTTAAAATAATAGGACGAGTAAACTCTAGTCTGTAAAAAATTCAATGTCAAAATAAATCTATTGTCAGCAAAATCAGTTGCCTATAATTCAAAAAGTGTTTACTTGTTGTGATACAGCCCCAAAATACACACTTATCTCATTGACAGCAACTTAAATATTATTAGTTATTAAATATACACATACTATACATCAAATTCTTTATTCGCATCAATTCATTCAGAAAAAATATCGGCAACAGCGGGATGCGAACCTGCGAGCCTTGGAACCAACCGTTGCTCAAGTCCATTACCCTAATCCACTTGACTATCTACCATTGTTACCATCATATAACGATAGATATCTCTATAGTATATATTCAGAGTGTGTATATTATTATTTTTTATTATTAAATCAGTCAAAATTTATTCACAGGTTTTTTAATATGATTACTTTCCGACAGTATATTTATTTTAGTAAGTACCACTCGGGTCTCGAGCCGAACAATAGATTGAATGGATGAGAAACAACTACTTGTAAATCCTACGCGGATTTTACAACCAGTCATTTACCTGTATTACTGATGAATAATTTTACCTTCTTGGTATTGTCTCAAGGTCTCTTTCTGAGTGAATTGATGCATATGAAGAATTTGATGTATATTATGTGTATATTTAATTACTAATAATATTGTAATATAATCAATGATCTATAAAAGAAGATTAGAATATTGAAAAAAATAAAATAATATACTAATAAATATTTAAATCCATGCAACTTAAATATACCCAAGAATACTTACCAAATTGAAAAGAATAAATACTTTATTTTCAAAATCAATCTAAAACATCAAAAATACATATAAAATATCCTGATATATATTTATCATTCATATCCGCATTCTTGATTTGTTTGATCTGTTTATTGAGTTATAATTATAATTATTTTTTACACTTGTTTGTAAAATGTGTTTGTTTACTAAATAGATGGTCAAACAATTTTCTCCCACATCAACTCAATTCCTTTAAAAAGGTTAATAAATCAACTTCTCCAGAACAGTATAGAAAAAATAATAACCTAACGTGTTACAAATAACTCCAGAATAATACATCTGAATCAGCAACTATGAGGAATACTCTAGAAATAATTAAACTATTATACCAACATCTTACACGTCACAGTATACTCATATATCCAAGTTCTAATTTTAAATTAACAAATATCCAAGCTTATTATTCTCTTAGATTACCAAGATAGTTAGTATCTAAAGTTAGTTAAAATAATATAAATAAAACTATTTATTTATCAATCATTATAGGGAATAAAACTATTTATTTATCAATAGGGAATAAAACTATTCAATAATAAAAAAAAAAATTAAAAAGAAATTCAAGACACAAATTATTTTATGGTGGCTCTCTGGGTGATGTTTATTTGGCCACCCAAGTTCAAATCATAATACCCTTAAATAAAACTAATTTAAATAATAATAAATTATAAAAAAATTACAATTTCATTTTTATTACAGCACACAAGAATAACATTAACATGCCTTATATCTTCAAACACGGGTACTATAAAATAGTTGAACTGCCTTAGCATGTACTCATTTAAAAAAAAAGTAATTCAAATTAACCATTCATTTATTTTTAAAAGATCATACAAATTCACAAAAAAATACAAAATATTGTTTATTATGAAATGTGTACTATTTAATAGCGTAAAGCTCATATATTTTTATAGCATTATTTTTTCACCCGCGGGCTCTGCACTACGCTTTCACTCTTTCATTAGTGACAATTGAAGGAGAGTCATGACAGAGATGGTGGACAAATCTCCGAGGACTGCCTCGATATTTTGTGCTGTTCGAACTTGACAGATGCTCTCACGGCGGAAGGACACAATGGCCACAGCCAGCAGAGGAAGAGGCTCCAGCGAATCCCGAGCCAGAACCGTGTCCCACAGCAGCAGCAGTTGCTCTGGAGGAAGGTGACCACTGAATGCTCGAACCAGCCATTTCAAAACAACGCGAATGCTACAACAGGAATAAAAATATATTTTTGAAAACGATGTTCCATTATTGCTTTACACATATAAAATACAATTATTATATATAAAAAATACTGGTTACTTAAAAAAAACAGATCAGTCTGATCCATATTAGTCGTTTAGAGTAACCTAAAAAATATACTATAGTATAATCATTAAAAATAATAATGGAAAAGGGCAACTAATTATTTAAATAGTATTTAATTCAATTAATGGCCAGTAAGTATTAATTAAATGGTCAGAAATAAATACATATAAAAATTCAATAAAAAATAAGTAATCGACAGAAAAAATTAAATTGCCAATAGAAAAATAATAAATTGGCAGTAAATAATGGTAATTAATAAAAGGTTAGGTTAGGTTTCCATTTAATGAGCTAATTATTCATAGTCCAGGTCATAAATTTGCACGTTCCGACCATCCACTCACTAAGATGTCAAGCTAAAAACTAGCCATTTATTTTAAAAACTTATTAATAAATTTAAATATCGACCATTTTACATCAATTACTGGCAGTAATATTCATATTATTGACATTTGACTTTTATAACTGACCACATTCATACTGACACAGTGGATACTACCAATTTATTTAATCTACTTCCAGTTGATTTAATTTGCTCCCAATTCACTTAATTTACTACCAAAACCTTGAATTAGTTGCTGAAAAAATGAATACAGGCTAATACAAATAAAAATTTAAAAAGGTTTTCCACTATTGTTTTTTCAGAATAAAAGTTATTTATAAATTATATAAATGAAAACAACTGGGAACTTGAAACAGATCAGTCTGATCCATATTAGTAGTTAAAACTAACATAAGAAAATACTATTATAATTAAAAGAAGTAATGGAATAATAAATTTAGTACATACGGCTCAACGTTAACACTTCTAAAATGTGACCACAAGACAGGTTCATATGCTTGCAATAACCTTTCATACAGTAAACACAGTGATACTATTCCCTGAAAAAAGCAGAAACATTACATTTAAAAAATATTTATCATCACGCATCATAATACTTACTTATAATCTCAATTATCATAGATACCACAAAGAAGTGTAATATACTTGATGGTATCGGTTGTGTTTGTTTTGGTTTTTCAACCACAAGTGCACAAATATTGATACAATAAGTGATTATGTGACGGTGTTTATCCATATTTATTCAACTAATATTTAATTATTAATACGCCAATGATAACAGCAATTCATAATTATACTTGAATGTTTATTTTTTTATGTTTAATTACTGGTAAATTACCTGCGGATGAGTTGATATATTGTGAAGGCGATGCCAATATCTCATGTAAAAAGATCTAAATGTGAAATACAACTTCACTGGGTCATCGTACAGATAGCAAAATGGAGTCGCTGTAAAATAAACAATTTAATATAAGCTAAACAAATTATTATTATTATTATTGCACAGGTGCCTAACGTAACTTATTTACACTTTTTAGAGTATAAGAATTCACAATTATTAAACTGTATATTAAATTCCTTCAAGATTAAAAATATATATTATTGATTATATCTCCACCCCACAAAATCTGACACCTGTTAGCGAGTTATAGTTTGGTGAATGGTCTCCAGAATCCGGTTATCAAATAATTTAATTATAGAACGTTTGTCAAAGTAGAACATAGCCTTTGTGAATGTTCATGATATTCCTTGTGCTCTTGAAATTCTATATCTATATATTATAGAAGGTCATTGATTGTGATTCATATAATGAGCATTGCAATGGCACTAAGTATTGGAGATCAAGTATTGGAAAAAGATCTGGCAGTTAATATAGGTCTCTATAAGAGATTAGTTGAATCCAATATAGCAAGAGAGTTTAATTCATGGGTCGGTAAGTATTCAAGTCATTTTAAAGCTATATAAAAACATACTTTAATGATAACAAATTGGAAAGTGATACATACCGTACATAGTGAATCCATGAAATGGAATAACACCACTTGGTGGAAAGTTTATCAAGCAATCTTTTCCAGATTGCTTTCCTTTGATTGATGTAGACATGGGGACTCCCAACATATTCCTTAGAGTTGATTGTACTTCAGAATCTCTCGAAAAACATAACATCACCTTAAAAGCAATCATTTTGACTAAATTAATCTGTGAAATAAAATTATTTTGTCATGTAATAATAATGTTGTATAAAAAATAACTTATCATTTATAATAGGAGTACCATAAAAAAAATATCATACATTATTTCAATGTTAAATTGTAATATGTAAAAAAAATATCTTAGGAGCCATATCCACATTAAAATAATATATCAATATTTTTTAATTATTATATAAAGTGTGTTTTCTGATTATTATTTTTAAATTTAAAATATCCCTAACCATATCTTGACAGAGAAAAATGCTGGATAATCTAAATTAAAGCATTCTATTATATGCCAAACTCATGACACATTTTACTGATAATGCTGGTACTGGAATGGTACACATATTTTATTGTGAATTGATAATGTTGCTTTTGTAATCTATTTTAATACTTCATATTATATATTAGTATTCTTAATATTAATGTTTTGGGTATAAGGTAACCAATGGAGTTATAAAACTCCACTCAAGATTAACAAGTATGTACAGAATATTATATTTATCACCTGATACAGCAAGTCTTCAAAAACAAAATACTGGTCATCGTTGGAAGCTGTTAACTGGACATCTTTGAATATCAGCTTGTCTATCATGAGATCATTTTGTATTACCGAGTTTTTAAGACTCTGATAGTATTCCACATTCTGTTAAAAGAATAAATCATATTAATTTCAACTAAAGAGAATTTGGTAGGTACCTCAACAGTTTGATATTTTAATATGGCAACATTGTGCTTTATAAGCTTATGGAGGGTCAACTTAAGCATGTATTGTCTTTAAAAATATTGATTGTGTCCCCAACGCAACAGCCTGTAACACCATCAAACTATATTATATATATAGCTGTAATATTCCCAAGATTGTGGTGACCATATGTGCCTAAAACCAGATCATTATAATACACACTGCTCTTTCCTCAATATTGCAGCCTCTTGTCATCCTGAAAGACCATCGAGTACAGAATTTATTAGGCGGGACTTTATATGATGGCCAAGATCCTGGTTTTATTTATGTGGTGGTCTTGTGCTCCATTTTGCAAGCAGATATCGTAGAAATATATCTTTGTTTTTTTAATTATTTTTATTTATTTAAAATTAATTAAGAAAAACATTAATTTAAATTGGTAAACATGTCAATAAACATATAAATCTATTGACTGTAATTTAAATATTCATGTTATATCATCATCATCATCATTTCCATGTCTGTTCCGTTAACAAGAGCATATGGACATGCAGCTGCTTTGGTCCTCCCAGTGCCAGTTTTAGGGAGTGGCGAAGTGGGTCGGTGCCCCAGGGCGTCGAATAAGCTAGGGGCGCTGAGTGCAACCAATCTTTCTTAGATTTTTTTTAAATGTAAATAATATGGGGCGCCAGAAAAAAAATGCCCTTGGGTGTCGCAGGGTCTAAATCCGGTACTGGGTCCTCCCCTAATTCTATGTCAGATTGACTTCCGTAGCTCCCACGAGTACATTCTAGATATAGTTCCCGTCGTCCTTCCAGGAAGTTGCAAGCCTTAATGCTTTCCTGCGGCATCCATAGTACATGTCTCAGCAAGGTCCACCTTCGCCTCTTGACCGACTAGTATGGAAGGCTGCATTTTCAACTCTTTCACCTCATCATTCCTCATAAAGTCGAATCATCGTACTTTCAATATTCTACACAGGCTCTCGATACCCATTATACATTTTCTCTTTGTGAGATGCCAAGATTAGATAGAGATATACAAATGATAAAATAATTACATCATATTATAACTATGTCGTTTCGCTCATGATTTAAAGCTTATACAAATATGGCTACTATAATCCACAAACCCGTAACCACTACTAGTCCACAAATCCATATCTTTATCTTAAGTGAGATCATCATATGTGAAATATACGTATTATGAGCTAATAATATGAATTAAAATTATTGGAAAAGTCTGACCTGGGGATGAAGTTCGGTCCCAAGGACTTGCGCCCAGAGTTGCGAGCGCAAGCAGCGCGGACAGCCCCGCTTGAGATACTCTTGAGTCACAGCCGCGTAGCCCAGCGCCGCCACATTCAGCCCCAGGGCCGTGCGCTCGGCTTCCAGAGACGAGAACCCGGCCACGGAGCTCGCCATCCCGGGGTTCACTCCCAGCAGCGGCTCGCCACGAGACATCTCCACGTATTGCATACGCTTAAAAATATAATCTCATCATTCACTTATGTCATTACTTTCGTCTGCAAGAGTGCAGACGCGAGTAATGACTCCTAACTGATGTCTGCTATCTGCAGAATCCATTTCCCAACCTCACCATTTCTTTATCCATTCCCATGTATTTCGTGGTTAGCAACGCGTTACCAAAGAAGGCAATTCGAGACTCGCTGTAGTATACTAATTTCGCAGCTTTAGACTGAGGTCTATTTGACATCTAACTGATGCACCTAGAATCACGGGAAGGTATTCAGCCACTCTCTAACAAGTAGCTTTTTGCGTGCGGCCAGTAACGGGTCCCCATCTGGGTCTCCAAAAACAGGACGGGACAGGGATTGGTTTTCACCAAGCATTCACTTATATCATTGTATCCGGCATAATAACAAATTATTATATCTCCTATTCAACTTGATTTATTTACTTACAGGTGGCGCAATATTAATCACTTTATCGAAAGATGTTATAATTTTGCATATATACGTACGTGACATACGTAAGTCATATTTGTCATTTGTGAACTAGGTTATAACTATTTTACAAACCCTATACTACACAAAAGCGTGGAATTATTGTCTCGTTTTTTTTTGACCAATAATCGGTCGGTGGTATTAGCGCAGTGCTAATTTCGACGTCGATTTACTAACATACTAAGCAAACATTCCGGCGCTTAGCTACTCGACTCGAACAGACTGGAACTACAGGAAACCTTGCAGAGCGTGCTCGCCACCGGACTAATAGTTTGCTATCGATGTCGCTGAGAACAAAGAAACATCAAGCAGACGACGGGCGACGCAATTGAACAACACCGAATTTTGATGAAACCTTTAATATGGTTCCCGTACAAAATACAACCAGTGCATCGGTTAATGCCTGCTGACTGTCAGTCGCATGGATGTTTACCGTTGATTGTTAATTTTGCGCCACTCTGTATGTAAGTATATATTTTTAATTATAATTATTTTATATGAAATCGGTTTTATAATAACTTACCAGCTGATGCAGTGTTTTAACTTTTAAAGGTATATGAGAAAATTCCCACTTTGGCTCTCCTCTGAAAATATTAAAATGCCTTCAGATAAAAAATACCTACTCTGAATTAATAAATTTATAAATAGTATGTAGACATTTTTTACAAAATTAAAGTTTAAAACAAAACTCACTCTAATCGTTCGTAACCTGGTCCAGATAATGAAAGCAATACTTCTAGAAAATCTTTTGGGGCGTATACCGGTCTGTATTTACTTAAATCTGTAATATAAAAAATATCTACATTATATTTTATTGAATATTGGATTCTCATTTCACTTGTTTATAGTAGACTATTCTCTTAATATTATGTTTACCTAATAAGTTTATCTGCTGATTTAAAAAAAAACTCAATATGCTTATATAAATAAATAAATAAAGTGTATTTGTATGTTCATATGAAAGTATCAGTGACATCAAAGAGATTCCACCAAGTATATATCTGGCAGCACCAACTGTTGTAAATCATCAGGTCCTAGCAGATATTATTGGACTTCAGCCTTGATTAAGAGATAAGAGTATGAAAAAAAAATACCTGAGTCGTAAGTGCTCAGCTCATTCCATTTTTCTGTAAGTTCTTCTCTATCTGCTGTAGCTCGTAGCTTTGCTAATGGTATGCCCAAATCAGCACACATGGAATTCAAAGATTTGTGTATTCTCTTTTCCCATTGCATATTTGCTTTCCTCAAATAAGAAAAACGGTCTGCCTACAATAACATCATTTATAATAAAGTAACTTCATTTTCATTAGGTACCCGAATAATGTAAGAGTTTTTTCATTTGAATATGAGTATTAATAATATATTAGATGCCTTTTCTGGTTTCTGTTGTGAGCGAACCCATTGGAATACAGTATTTCTTAATTGAGTTTCCAGTCCCTTTTCTTCCATCCCTGTTTGTAGGCTTTCTTTGAAGTCTTCTCTTCCTACACTTGAAGATGCTACTAATTTCTTCAAAATAAAAAGTAAAATTTCAGTCAATAATTATAATTATCGTTATATTCAGTTAGGGAAAAAAATAACGTAATAAATATAATTAAGGTATGTTTTTAATACGAGCCTAGGCTTTAAAATATGTATAAATGTTGTATACATATACATTATTGTAACTACTCGTACTTAAATAGACTAAATAATAACTACTCGTACTTAAATAGACTAAATAATATAAAAACTGACATTCAAATGTGACATAAAATATTTAACAAGACAATTTTTCAGAACTTATATACCTGTACATCGTTGTAAAAGGATTGATACATCGGTAAATGTTTTATTTCTTCTGCCAATTTCAAAGCTGTGTGGTGAATATTTTTATCATTAATTTCATCCATTGTATTCTGTATTAATTTTCCGCAGACAGCTTTTTATTACAAAAAAATAATATCACAATTAAGCATGTTTATTTTGTTACGAGTTGAACATTCTCATAACCACTATATTTCCATAGCAACCAATCAACAAAGCTAACGTTTTAAATTATCGCGCTAACGAGTCGTATTTTTATTTTGTTGACAGCCTTAAAATATTGCTTTTTTGATCTGTCAAAATATATTTCACTTGATAAAAATGGGGAATAATTCAAAATATTTTATACTTATTAGTTTTATACACCCATAGTATTTTTTATAATAGTATTTTCTATCGTGATTATTAATATATATTTAATCAAATTAATGCAGATTGCAAGATTTAAAATAATACCTACCTAAAAATATGTTAAGTTATGTTAAAGTTATATATTTTATATTATGTCATTATATATATCCATTTGAGTGTTTTCAAATTATACTGGTATTATATTTTAATTAGTTATAACAAATCTTATTTGTGTTGACCTTTGGACAGTCAGTCCAGTATTGTTTTTATATTTTTAATACATATGTATAATTTTTTGGGTGAAATATTACAAATTTTAATGGATTGAACGAACAATTCATAGTATCTTAATAATAAAAAAATATTTCATTGATATTATTTAGTAATTATGATAATAATAAAAATTACTTCGTTACTTTGTTAAGAACATTATGCCTATGCTAATGGTACCTAGGTACCGGTTAATTTTAATAAACCATGCAACGTCGCAACTTGGCAACGTCCCACGGGTGATTAGCTCATTGCTCTAGCAACCCTACTCTTCTCAGTACGCAGAGCGCTTACGAAGGCGCAGTGTGTATTTCTCATCACATCTAAAAACAAATAAATGTCACTTCATATTTCGATATCGCAGTTTTAAAACTTTTCGGTTTACAAAATGGATTTTGGAACCCTACTTGACACGGCTCAAAAGAATGACCAGTCTTCTAAAAGTGGGGTAAGTACTTCCTCCATTTGACATATATATTTTTTCGTATTATTAATCAGTTTCCAGATGTCAAACGCTGGAGAAGAGTAAATTACTTTTCAAAGCTGTTTGAGACGATTTTTATTCTTCTATCGCGAGAAGTCGATGTCACAGTGACTTAACCTTTTTTATTTTCCTTCTGAATATAGGCCAGTTATTATAAGACCAAGTTCGAACCGCCAAAGAAAGAAAACAAATCGAAAACGCTATCGTCCAACATCATCAAATTTCTTGCAAAAAAAGAACAGGAGGAGCGAATTAAAGCCGAAGAATCGAGACGCAAGCGAGATGAGCTTGTGGCGTCGCGCGACCAGAAGGCAACCAATAAAATCAAGAAAATGTTAAAGGTTATTAAATCAGCAAACAAGTCGGTGCTAGAAGAAGCTGTGGACAATGACAATACCGCGGTGACCATTAATGGTCCCGACCAGCCGGACGAGGACGATTACGGATATGTCTCTCAAGAAGCCTCCGCCTTCTACTCCAAGATGATGGAAAAGTATAAAGGAGTTCCTGACGAAGACAAGAAGTTTGCTGCAAGCAAGAAAGCTGTTAGCCATGACCTGTCGGGCACCAAGGACCGCGTGAAGGCCGCCATCTTGCGCCACCAAGAGGAGGAGGCGCAGCCGCACCGGCATAAGCGGAGAACGCACGACTCAGGAGATACTTCTAGGGGGGTTTCGCCACCACAGAAATGTAAGTCCTCACATTAAATAATCATCTCCCATTCATGAATATTACTGTACTCGTTTTATTGTAAAATACACCATTTATAAGAAACCTTATGGTAAAAATCGTTTCAGATATTACATTAAATTCTTTATTTTTTATCTTTATAAACATTACAAATGTTATTTCAAAACATTTATAAATAAATTCATAATGGATACAAACATCAACAACAAAGAATGGGCCAAATGTAGATAAAATATTAGTGTTCGTACTTGTTTGCATTTTACTTGCATGCTTAAATATTGACATATTTAGTGTCAACGACCTCACGTTCAGCACAAGTAAAGACACAATACCGAGTGCCGAGAGACAGAAATTGTAACAGTAAAAACCATCATAAGTACATAAAAATTTGACACAAATAACACAATGTATTATTGCCACAAAATCAAACATCTAACACTCGTACGGCGATTCTTGCGTCTCATGCGGATCCAAGTCTGGACGATGGTCCTCTCAGGCCACACTTCAGGTTACATGATAGTCTCCAGCGAAGTCTCGATGACGCCGACTTTGAAGGATGAATACAGCGTCCGTCTGCTCACAGTCCACCTGATGGTCATCCAAGAGGGATTAAATGCAGTGGTAGCTGCCAAAAAGGCATGAAGATATGCCAGCTTCACTCCAGCAACCTTATTTAAGAGAGCTGCAGAACCTCAAAACACCAGATTTCCTGAACGTTGGCACCTTAGAAATGTGAAAACTTTGTGAATTCAACTGAAACTCGCAATTAAAGAACTATCATAAGATATTTAATTTTTAGCGATAGCACTAGCAACTATGTCATCCGCTTAGCGCACTAGTCTTTACTGTTGAAGCACAGTTCGAGGAGCACAGGCACTCCGCGGTTAAATTTCTGATGTTTGTGACGTATAGAAGGTTCCCAAATTGTATGTCTATGGGGCATTATCTTTCTACATTATTACCCATGACGATTTTAGTGTACCACGATGTAACATGATACATCACAATTGGTCCGTGGCTACAAAAAGGTTAATAATCACTGGGTTTATGTAATATATATTAGATGTGATATTAATAGTTATACTTTGAATTATTGCAGATGACCCGTCCAAGGAGCAAGATGAGAAGAAAAAGGATGAAAAGCCTAAACCGAGACGTCCGGCTCCACCGCCTCTGGACTTTAATGAACTCCTAAAGATTGCCGAAAAGAAACAATTTGAACCTGTTGTTATTGAAACAAAAAAACCTGAAAATGTTGATGAAGCTGAGAGGTTGATGACTAAGAGGCAAAAGCGGGAGTATGAAGAACAGAAAGCTTCAAGAGAATCGCGATTGAAACGTCAACAGGAAAGAGAGCAAGGATCGTTATCAGGTATAATAATTATTATTTATTATAAATATCTTAAAAGTATTACTTTACAAAATTTAAATTCAATAATAACTTTTAAATAATTGTAGAATAAACTTTTCTGGTATGTGTTTTGTTAACGTAGAGTCTGTATTAACTCATATGAATCACAATTATTTTAATTTAAGCATTTAATTGAGGAAATTGGCCGCTCGAGTCCTTGTCACTTTCTGTCATCTCTTGGCTTGTAGACGGACAATAAAAATGGTCAGAGCTTTTTAAATCAACCAGAATATGCTCTTATTTTCAAAAAAAATTTTCTCAATTACACCAACATCCGGACCACTTTATTGATTCACATTTTTTTTATATTAATTAAGTTAATTTCAAAAAATTAAATAATATTAAATAGAAGTATATCAAAACCAAATCTTTCTCGGTTTTGACCATCAATCACGGAAATGATTCACAAATGCAATGTATTAGGTAAAATTTACATTATGCTTAATGTTGCTCTTGTTGCATGTTATACTTTGTTTTTTAAATTAGTCTTTGATTGTTGTGTATGATTAACTAACTTAAATTTTGATATAGATCCACTGTATTAGGTTAAAAGCGATGTCATTTATTTTTTTAACATTTCTTATAATTCGGCATGTTTTTATTTGCAGAGAAAAAAAATACAAAAAAAGTAAATAACGATTCTCAAGTAAACAGTGGAAAACCTATAAATCCGCTCAGTATACGGATACCGAAAATCGGAGATAAGGCAAATGCATCAAACCCTTCACGCCCTGAAAGTGCCAGGGGACAGGACCCTGCTTCAAAAAATAAAATATTTTCTGCCGATAAACAAAAAAGTGTTTCTTATCAAAAGAGTGACTCGTTTAAGAAAGACGGTCCAAAAAGTGTAGAGAAAAAAACGGACTTCAATAAGAACATCAAGCAACCTTTACAGAGGCCGAGCAATCAGACTTTAATACAAAAGAGCATAAAAAACCAAAGGGATGTGGAAGAGAAACCTTCAAGTTCCAGAATCCCACAACATAATTCAAAGGATCGAGACGTAGTTAAAGAAAATTCTCAAAGGGGTATTCCACCTGAGAAAAAAGTAAGTGGCAATAATGGTCATCGAACACTGCCTATCAGTAACGAAAGCCGTGTAATATCTAAAAATCTACAATCCCCTATCAATTTAAAGGATAGACCGCAAACAACCCTACAACCAAAGATAAAAGCGTATCCAGATGGTTCTAGTTTAAAAAAGCTACCATCAGACATAAAAAATCGACCATCATCTAATGTAATAACCGGCAAGAATCCTTTGACGCATGATCCACGGAAGATTCCATCAGGATCTAATGGTAAGTCATGTGAGGCTGGCCGGGCACCACTTCAAAAGAAACCAAATCCACAAATGAATGCGAAAGACAACCAAGGACCTTCAAACAAGAAGACTGGGTTAACAAAACCTGATATTAAGACAGTTCCTGTCAGGCAGTTTCCTCCAACAGATGTTAAAGGTGTTCGTCAATTTCCACCAGCTGATGTTAAAAAATCAAGACCTTTTCCACCTACGGATGTCAGAAGACCTCAACAGTTACAACGTCCTGATGGAAGACCACGTCCTAACAAACCACCGCCTTCAAAAAGTAAGTACTTCTTTTGTTACACTTATCACCGACAAGTGAATTTAAACTATTTTTTGCTAATATTAGACTACAATTAAACATTTAATAGTTAAATGTATTCATCAATTTTTTTTCTGATAATAAAATTTCACAACCAATAATAAAGCAATCGTTTTGCAGGAAAAATTATGGATGATGATTCAGAATACGATTCAGAGTTAGATGACTTTATTGATGATGGACCTGAAGATAGAAACGATTACTCAAAATACATCAAAGAAATATTTGGCTACGATAAATCAAGGTAACTTGAATGTTTTTTAACACATTATTTTTCATTTTGTTTAAAATAATTGTATCAGAACTTAAAAATTATATTCCCTTAATGAACATTTTAATAAATATCAGAAAAACACAGGAAAGTACTGAATTACAGTAAAGATCAAATTATAAGAAAAAATAATCAATCTATTATTAATTCGCGATTCTTATGTCATATATTATTATTTGTACCTTATAATATCGGAACATCTGTTTCTCATCAATAAATAAATATATATTTATATATGTTTAAATTAATTATTTCCTTATTTCATCACAGATATCGAGATGCTGATGAAGATGATAGAAACATGGAATCCAATTTTTCACAAGTTATGCGTGAAGAATATATAAGTAAAAAAATTGGTAAGTTAAAAATTCAACATAAAAATTTAAATTTAAAACATGACGTTACTCTAATTTATGAATAAATATTTTACCCAATCTTTAATATCAAAATTGGATTCAATATCTAAACATCTTTTTTAGGCATATTGGAAGATTTAGAAGATATGAAGATGGAAGCCTTGGAAAAGAAAAAGAAGCAACAAAAAAGAAGACGTATTGAAGATTAACTCAAATATTATATTGAGTATTTGTTACCTTTAAAGCCTTAATCTTTTGATTGCGCTTTTTTTGGTGAATTTGTTTATCTTATTATTTATAATAAGGATAGTTATATATTTTCCAGTAAACAAATATATGCTGCTAAACATAGCTTTCAACTGGAATTCTATTGATTTTATATTAATTTATTCTTAATTGATATATTCAACTAATTTTGAACATTACAACGGTAGAATGAAGAGCTGTAATATATAAGGCTACAAAATCCATGTAAATTTCATGGCCTCTATAAACACCATACGCAGTGAATAGTTTAATAAATATAACTATTAAAATTCTATTAGTTCACATATTCCCTGCCTTAGTAGTAATCATGAATAATTATATCAATTACTTATATACAATGTAATGGGTGTCATATTTATAAATGAATTTAATACTTGACATTCCAATGAACATCGATTTTTAAAGGTGACATGTTTTGTGTATGAACACATTAAATATGAGAATTTTACATTAAATTCTTCCTAATTGAATTTCACAGATTGGTTCGTAAGTTACCTAACTATTTTGATTTTTTTTTACATTTATAAAAGGCAAAAGCAATCTAGGATCTCCAAGTTTGTTAAACTGATAAAAGTTTGATTACAGTTATTTTTAAAAAATTCTTTAGTGACATTTATTACATCTTTAACCTGTTAACCGGGGAAGTACCTTTTTTTATTTTCCAACATACAACGGGTGCAAATTCTTTTCTGAAATTGACGAAAATATATGTCCCGCCCATTTCATTGCGCAAAGTATTTTCGAAGGACGTATTTATACGTCCTACCCATTCCTTATATTGTTTACGTTAGATGTATATATACATCCTGCCCGGTTAACAGGTAAGTGGAACAAGTGTAATAATAGTCCTTTTTAAACTACAAGTGAAAGGTATATAAGAATTCCATATTTTTATCCGTTTATTAATAATGGATATGTATATTTAAGAATTGTGTAAACTTACCTTTAAAATACTATATGCCTTGAGAAAATGATTTTTTGTTGTTGAAAACACATCTCAGTCCATTTATCTCGAAATATTTGCATATGATTTTATTTATAGTTTATTACATTAAAAATTGTTACTCCAATCTCTGTGATTATATTGTTTATTTAGAATTATTCCATGATATTTATTTATTTAAATATAACTGGGAATCAAAAAATTTTGCAAAAACATATTTTAATATGGATGCGGAAGGCAGTGGATGGAGAAGGATGAGAGACTCATCCGGGATACCTATATTAAGCACCTATAGGAAGTAATGAAGAGTAAATTTATCTTCATTTTGATTCTTATTTTTCATTTCATTGTCAAGTCATTAAAAAATATACATCTTTAAACATTATATTTAAGAATAATGTGTTTATATTGAAATAATGTAAACCTGAAAATTAATGACAAATCGTCATTAATTTGTACTTAATTTTTTTATTAATACTTTTAATATAAAATTAATGTATATTATTCTGAATTTAGCATAAAAAAAATATTATTATTGTGATATGATATGCGTAGGATGACTAAATAAATATAATAAGTTATCTGATTATTAAATATACAGTTTTTATAATTAATATACTTACTTCGATATTTTAAAAACATAATCATATATTCTTTGGATTATATGAATACTTGTATATATTTTTTTTTTATCAATTATGTACTTGTGCAAATAAAATGAATTAGATTTAATATATTTTTCATATCGCTCAAAACCAGTGTTTCTTAACCATAGGTGCCTGCTGTGTGGGAGAAGTCCTTAACAGTATAAATTATTAAACAACATTTATTAAAGTTTTTAAAAATAAAATATTTGAAAACTACAATAATCCCCCCAATAACGTGAAATTCAGGATATAAACACTTAAAAAAATTAAAGGTTGTCGGTTTTTCGCGTACAAAGACAAATTTGCAAAAGCATGTGTGCAGATGACCTATGTTCAAATTCAAAGGGGTGCGGCTCATTTAAAAGGTCAAGAAACACTGCTCTGAACTGTGAAAATATCATTTAAATATCCGCATAAATAATTTATTTGACAAATCAATTAATCGCAATTACCCATAAAACTATTAATTGTTGTTTTGGGCTTTTATTAAGTAAAGTATATTTATAATATGTTTTTCCTTTATTATGTAACAGTAACTTTCTATAGATATCTATCTTAATTTTCTTTTGTAACTTATCTACATCCTATTGGGTAGAGTTCATTTATATAAAGGTATGTTGATTGTGGTTTGAATATTGTTTTTGGGGAAACATATTTTTTGTAAAATTTAATCGTCTTTAGTTCTTACTTTGTTATAAAAGTATTCTTATGAAGGCTTATTATTTTTTGTAATTTGTGTAAATATAATTGATCATTAAATGTATTTTATGTTCTTCACTTCATTATGAAATATATTTTAATAATCCTTCTATTGTGTTTGACATAAAAGTCCTAAATATATTATGTTAAAACTTGCATGACTAACATCGACCATGGCAAAGAGGCCTGGATTCTATGGCACTTACTTTCATCATCAGATTTTAAATTATCGTTAGAAATTAGTTGTAAGGTGTTGATATTTTTGCCATCACGGCTGCATTACGATCATAATCTTACTAAGACTATCAGACCATCAATTGTATTGCACAATCTTACACATAGTCCGTGTGTTACATGTAATATTGGTCAATAAAATTTATCACTTATTTGGTTCCTAATAATAATATCTTTAATGAACTGTCACCAAGAAAAAACTAAACATCTACCAACATATAAGATGCATAAGTAAACCTTATGTTATCAGGGTAACTAGAGATATAAAATAAATATTATGTCAGTGAACTGTTCAAAGTTATATTAAGTACTTTTTATTTATTCTGACATCACAAAATCAAGCACATTTATATAATTTGCTATTTTAACAACAGGTACATAAACACACCACTAATGATTACCACCAGTATATAAATTGGCAAGATTTAACCGAGTTCTGGTTGAATTACTGACAATACATCCCGGAGCACAAATGAATTATTTTGTAAAAGAGTATACTCTCTTGCCTCTTTAGTCTCAGTCACTCCATCCTTTTTTAGTCTTTCCTATTAAATAATTATGAAACAAATAATAATTAAATAAACAAAGACTTATTAATAAGCATATATATATGTATTTTTAAAGAACAAAAATTTACAGTGATGTACTAAAAAAAATCTAATACCAATAAAAATATGAGGTGAAAATATTAAGATTTTATTTAATATTTGTTATTAAACTGTACATTCATTTTTGCTTGTCATCTTAGATAACCTTTTTTATGTACATACACAGGAATGGATTGTTCTTAACAAATATTATGTATTTATAAATTATAAAATAGTATAGACCTGTGTCAAACAATTGTAAAATATGAAATTGGAAGTAAGATTACTAAATATTTGTGATAGTAAGAAGTATTGAAAACAGATGCATAATCCTATAATATATAGAGGTTTATTTTAACAATTTTATATATAAATTACATACCATAATTAGCATATATGAATTTCAAAATAATATCAAAATGTATAACTTTAAAAGTGCATACTTCTTCAAATTGTAAAATATTTTTATACCAAGAACGTAAATGCTTTCTCACTTAAATATAAATAGCTAAACCTTTTAATAAGTTGCATTACTGTATGCGGGAATAATATTATACAATGGTAACACTTATTTTACTTTACAATACTTGAAAGGTGAACTAATAAAATAATTAAAATCTATACAAATTGTATTATTTCGGACGGTGTTTTGGTGATAATTCCGAGAGCTCATTAAGGGCAGAACAAATTTCTGCCGTAATTTCATCAGCGTCGGGAGCCTCAGAAATGACCCAGGTATCATCTGTCGTTTCAAATCTTTCCCGGCATATGGGACATGTTTTGTGGTTGACATTCCTACAAAAAAGTTATTATGTAACAAATAATATCTTTGTTAATTTATATACCCAATCGGATTTCATAAAATTTATATAAAATTAAAAATAATTTTAAAGTCCACTCCATCCATATTCAAGAGTATGTATAATTTTATATATACATCATAAATATAATTTTAAATTAATTTTAATTAATAAATTAACAAATTAAAAAATATTTAGTTTTGATTCACATTTATTTTAAATTATTACATGTTTCGGCCTCCCTGGAGACCATCTTCAATAATGATTAAATTAAAAACGCAGTGGCTTATATAGGTACGTACAAGTATTAGTTACTATTGTTAGTACACACATATTTATAGATTGTATATGTGTGCGGGTAAAACCATTGAAAAAAGACATTATAAAATCAATGGGTATGTGTTATCCTACCCATTGATTTCATAATGTCTAATGTTTCACCAAGTATTGTCAGTTAATAACCTTTATGTTACATCACAAAATACTCCTACATATTAATTTAAAAAATATATGTATTAAGTCTTACCACTGTTCAATACAAGGCAAGCAATATGAATGAGTACATGGCAATATGACCTCTGGCCGCCTTTCAAGGCAAATGCAGCATTCACTGGACTTCTCTAAAACAATCTTTCCAGAGCTGATTTCATCAACGTGCTGCAGGAGCAGACTTGCAGTCATATATTTATTTTCCTGCTTTGCGTCAGAGTCGACCTTTGTACTTGTGGAGGGTTCATTCTCAGTAGATATACATCTATTTTTTGTTTTTTCTATGCATTCCATATGGCCTTTAAATGTTTTGAGAACTTTCATAAATTCAGCCAAGTTCAGCAGCCGGTATGACTCTACAGACGAAGTCACTTTATTATATTTAACGCATCCTATCTTGACAGTGCCCTTCCACAGTATTGAAGAATCGGTTCCTTTCTTTACTGCAAATACAAGTTGTTTTCCGTGCTCATCCAAACATTTTTTAGAACTAAAAATTACTTCAAGTATAATTATTGCTGAAAATTATCAATTTTATCAAGTAAATTCAAATTACCAAAGTAGATCTTAGATTATAGTCAATTCAGTCGAAGTTAATAAAAAGAATATGTGTGATCAAATGAGTAAATGACTAATGTAAAACCAATATGAACATTTCAGAAGACTAATGCTCAGTGGTGACCCATAAAATGAATAATAAAATGAATAATAAAATGAAAAGAATCATAGTATTAGTAAAAATACATTGTCTTTATTTTGATTTACCTAATGATAACATTTATCCGTTACAAAATTGTTAATAGGTATCTCCTAAAAAAAGGCACTTGCCTACCGTGCCAAAGGTTGTGGGTTAGTTCTTTGCCAAAGATTTAAATTAAAGAGATTTTTATTAAATTTATAAGCTCTATAAAAACCTCCCGCCGGTTGAAAATTTATCCCTGATCCATAAAAGTTGTGGCACGCTTTAAAACATTTTATTAACACTTGGGGAGCAGATGGAATTCCCACTGATTTATCTATAAAGCGGGCATTTTTCTGTAAATATTATTTAAACACTCCAAAGAGTTAAAACAAGATGTCTTGAACAGGAGAAGTACCTCAGAAATACTGAACCAAATTGTAAATAAGTATTCCGTTTTACGCATCTCCTTATTGTTTACAATGGTGTTTGTGACCTGCGAAGAAACTCAAAATAGTGGCAGGTACATACTTCTAGTCACTTAGGCAATGAATAATAATTACCACGGGTGCTTATAATACACGTCCGTTTACTCGTTTTCCACTCTCTACTGCTATTTTATTTAAAGGAATTAATACGTCTCCCGCTCCACAAGTGTTAATAAAATGTTTACAAAATGAATACATTCTTTAAATCCTACATTCTCAAAGTGGGCGATAACATTCCCCTGTGGGCATTTTCGACTTTCAGGAAGGGAGTAAAAGATAAAGATTAAATAAGGGAACATTAAATAGCACAGAGGCGTAGGCAGTTAACCTTTAAACGCCCAGTGGTCTCCTTACGAGACCGCAGATTTGCGTTGTTCAATGCCCTACGGTCTCATACGGGAAGTACTTATGGTTCATTTCACAATCGGATTACATTAATTTGTAATAATAGTATTAAAGTAAGTTCATGGAAGAATCTATTATGCGACGAAACATTACAAATATTGGCCTGCTAGGGCCAAAATCACAATGCGTGAAAATCAGCATGTTTATCAGAAAAATTAAAAATCTTGCCCTACCTGTCATTTATAAAACGGTTTTGATTTTTTTAAGTTTTATACACTTTAGTGAAGTGCTACTTATCACTTATTCGCAGTTGGAAATTAAAACACGAAAGCGTGGTTCTAGCTTAAGTATTCAAGTTGCTTATATGATTATAAAACAATAGCTTATTCCAATAGTATACATAATATAATGTGCAAAACGTACAGTTTATTTAACTCTCCCAAATGTTTAACAAATTCGTCATATGTAAGTAAGGCGATTTCTGCTAAGATGATCTGATTCCTAAACAAATCTTCTTTGAAGAGTTCTGGATGAAATTCCTCGGAGCTAGGATTTTGTCCCATGTCAGAAATGTTTAATTTCGTTTAAATGTTATTTAAAATCGCGTCTCGGCTGATAATAGTAATCAAGTTACTGTCAAAACCTTAAATAGACATATGTACAGTGTTATGATAATAAAAAAATAAAATAAACATCTGTCAAAAAAATATTCAACATTTTAAGAAGGAATTTAATTAATTATGTTAAATAGCGCATGGACGACTGTTTCTTAAAATTAGTCTTTATAAATCTTTAAACGACATATTTAGTTTTTTATATGCGAGATCTAAAATTATGTACGTTCATGCCTGTATATATTAAACACCCTTTTGGTTTTATACTTTTTTTAATAAATATATTTAGAATTTAACCTTAATAAAATTGTTCATTTTGACTTGAGCGTATAAGGCAGTAGGGGTGGGGGCATTACATCCCTGGGTTCCGAATTGAAATACTCAATATTTTTTTATAATACTATACATTACATGAAGAAAAAAAAACTATGTGAATAATGGCATTGGAATGCTACCGAATTTATAACAGTATTTTTTCCTTATGTGTATTAAAAAATCAATGCACAATAGTTCAAAATAAATTATATTATATTATTAAGACGTCATGATTTATATAATCACTTTTGTGAGATACACTTAAATATAAGATTTAAAATATGTTTTTTGTACATTTATAACGTATAATATAATTATTGTAAAATTAATTTTAAATATATTTTTTTCTCTCTCGTTGGTATGTTTCATTCCCCAGGAGAATGTGAAAGGTATTCACCACAGACAAACGACAAATACTCAAAAAGAGCATCGATGATTCGTACTTTTATCAACAGAGTGCTGCTGTGCTTTGTCCAGCACATTTGACTTCCAATAATTTGGTGTAAATTAATAATCTCTATCGCCGCTTACATTTAACGGTTGTTTTTAAGTTTTAAGTATAATCCAGCCGCTAGTTAAACAAAACTTTGCAATAATTTTGTCCGAGTGGAAAAATAAAGTATCACTTTGACTTCGTCCATAGACATCCGAGTTTGTACGAGCAGTCGCGAAAAGCTTCTCCAACAACAAGCATCGGTCCGTAAGTGCTTTCCGTTTAATTGCCTTTATAATCGTAGTTTTAATGTTTAATTGATGGATAAGTCCACCCCGTTCGCAGGTTTTCTGACTTAGGATCTTAAGAGACAAAGAAGCGAGAGATACCGGCGGCTCGCCGCTAGTTCTTGCACAAATTATTATGTCTATCGGTGCGTCATGCCTGCGATCGCACGTCATTTTCTCCAATTCTCGTAATGTCCTTCACGCGTGCATCCGATCTTTGTAATACAAATGTCACAGGGCCTGCTGACGTTCGGACTAACCATCATACATGTCAATGCAAATATTTTATTAGTTTTTATCCGGTAGGATATGTGGGAGCGTTTCAGGCGAATTCGGCCCGCCTCTCACTTGAGCGGTAGTTTCTCATACCGCAGTAATAATTTTCACGAATAAGTGAATCACTAATTTGGATAACTGCGCCCGCTGAGGTCGCAATTCGATTTCAACTCTTGGAAGTTTGATATTATCACACAGAGTGTCACTAGAAATGGTGACTCTGGCGGATGCATTATAATAAAATAGTAGAAGAAACATTTCGCATCATCTGCGATCTGTGCCGCCGTGTAAACCCCCACATACCTACGTAACGTAGATCGAATGCTATTATATTATGGATACAGTTATTTCACCGTTTTTTGCTGTTTTACAAATTATCATTTAATTTCCTCATTGCCGTCCTCTCAGCAAATAATACATTTATTCTTAAAATATACCATTTTAGGGTCCTATCTCTTCGCGGTTATTCTGCATGTCACCGCTCGCTTATTATTTATATTCCGTTCTCCGCCCGCAAAACTTCACAATGACGTTTCTCGAAATAGATTTGTAAACTGTCACATTAATTTGTTGTGGTGTATTGAACACCTCTCTTTGTTGTAACCGCCTTTAAACGGTGTGTTTCATTGGTCCATTGATTAACAGCCTTACGAGGTGCCAGGACATTATTACTCAGGGTCGCCAAAATATTAACAAAACGAATAGTGTATTTTTTAAATATATATTATTTATGATAATATATATTATTTATGATAGTTTATATTATTTGTAAATATTATTTATATAAATATTATTACTGTCCGTTAAAACATATAAAATTTATATTCAATGCCATTTATTTACAGTCTTCATTTATCCAGATATTGTAACTTAAATTCATCACTTCTAAATCTCCTTGAAAGAGCGCCAAATTAAATAAATACTGAAGCAGTATCAAATCCTACAAAACGTTTAAAAATCACTGCAAGGCTTTATTTAGTTACAATTTAAAAAAAATGCTTCAATGGGCTTAAAAGTTATTTATTGCTATTTGCGAGATTAAAAGTAATTTAAAAATCCAAAACTACGCATTTTTTCCATATCCGGTCTCTAGAAGGAGGTGGTGGATATTATCTTTATTTTATATCGATTGTCCTTTAATGATGAAAACATGGTTGTCGCAAATTCCCCATAAAGTTCTATCAGTTGCCACGATATTCGCTTAGTACCAAACCAACAGCTCTGCATTCCAAAGTTTTGCAAAGTACGTTATATCGTATAGTTCCTGACTACCAAGATAATAAGGAAAATATGTGACATATTTTGATAACGGATTTTTACTCAATCAGGTGATAAGCCTGAGGCTCCCGCTGTCCCGAAACCTGGCTCTTTACGCCCTTACACCCGATCTTGTAATTTTAAAATATTTATAATAAATACCTGTTACTATTATTTGGCGATGTGTGAATGTTTTTCTGGCTTCCATTTCTAGGTCAATACTTAAAAAATTACTATTATCCCTTTTTCAACTTTTAATTTTAATAATTATACTACATATTGATGAAATAGTATTAGTTTTCACGTTATCCGGACAAAGATAGGTAAACAAAAACCAGTAATATAATCAAATAAAGCACATGTGTTTAAAATGTAAATATGTAGTCAATGATAAATGGGCGTGGCGTTTTATATTTAAAGCTGGATCTATTTTATAAGATTACGTATGACAAGAAGTGTATTTAGTGTTCACCTTGGCACTCGTTCACCCATAATAATATGTAATAGAACTCGAACAATTTCGGAAGACATCCTGTAGAAATATATGTATTACAAGAGGCTGTTAAAAAAAATGTTAACAAAACTCAAATCAACCTTTATGCGATAACATAAATATCTGGCTGAAGATTTTTTTCATATTTGTATAATTTGTCTCCATTAGTAGCACATAGTATATCAAATACATTTTTACTATTGGATTACTGTATTATACGAGTATCTAATAAATAATATTCAACATTATAAATATACTCCCATTCATGATTTGATAACATTACTACCAAATTAATTATAAATGTAATAGTGGATCATCTAGCTAAAGTAAATAATTTATCAATTGGCTATTTCACAATATTATGATATTGCTAACCATTACATAGCGTGACGTTCATCATCATTTGACGACCTCTTAAATTTACGGTACATTATATTAATCTTTTTATATATTCTAAAACGCAGTTTTCGCTGTCAATATATATATTTTTCATTACGTATCTTCGTAGTCCATTTGCAAACGGCACCGACTAGAAGTTTTGCACGAGATTGTGTAACTTTTATAAGCGGTTTCGTTAGTGACATCTTGGCAATACTTAAAAATAGACATCGCGGTAATATTAACGAATTCGTTGTAAATGTTAAAAAATATTTCTACTTATAAAGATAATTTCAAGGAGACTTAAGAAAACGTTAATTTTTAAATATAAATACTATTGAAATTCCCGCCCATGAAGCTAAGTCGTAATTTTTCATGTCGGGTTGTATGCGAATGGATGCGCCACGTGCGGCACTGAGCATAGTGTTGTATATTGGCAAAGAGTCGGCTCTTTTTTGGAAGAGCCAGATACAATGCAGGACTTTTCAATACACTAAACAGCACCATTATATCAGCGTTATAATCAAAACTTTTATTTGATCAATAGTCGTTTTATAAGTTTTCACTCTACGTGAGTCTTAATGCGAAACTTCAATGCGTTGGACATACGAGTATCTTAAATATTCATAAAACCCAAATTGTATCATATATAGAGATACCATTGCCATCGCGAATAATACTTACAGAAAGTATTTAGATGCATATTTTTAGTTTGTAAGTATTTTGTCATTATTTTTCTGATAATAATTATTAATGACACATAACTTCAAAGACATAATATAATAAATTTGTTTAATATGGCTTTTTCTTTGATGTTCTAATAATAATATGAAAAAATGAGACTTATAGCGTAAGAATAATCATCGCATATGAATAAAAGTAAAAGCAAGTTGCAAAATATTTATCTACAATTTGATGTAAAATATAATATCAACGCATTGGTTAATCCGCCCCTTAGGATCAAATGGGCCAGCCCTCGAAGGCACCAGAATAATTATACGATATCTTTAAAATTCTGATTAACTTATCATCCAAAATATGCCTGGGATGTAAACATTGTTTTCAAGCCTTTGAGCTACTGTACTGGTGGTCGTCGAGATTAGTAATGTTAACAGGTGTACCTTCGAATGCAGAGATGCCCTGAGACGTCGTACTTTGCCGGTATGATGCCCCGGGTGATAGAATCGTTGATTTTTTCGAGTCTAGGCTTAATTTCTGTCTCTTCTACCGTAACGTATGTTGCGATCGATTACCGCAAGGTGTCGTTTTTCTGTGATGTATTAGAATAAATAAATGATATGTTGTATGTACTTTTGATGTCACGAGCTTAGTTGACGAGCTCCGCAATTCCGCCACCCCTAGTCGATGTTCGCGCAGGTTGCGCATTGTGCGCCCCTGCTGCTGCACGGCACACGGTCCCAATGTGGGTCATTGCAAAAACTTGGCCTCATTCACTATTGCCGCTGCTCCACCGCCCGGCAATGCTGCACACTAGGCGCTAGCACCAGCCAGTAGCTAGCATGGCCGATAGAGCGCGAATCCCTTCCTACTGCATTTTCTTCACAATTCGTGTCGCTTTTATCAGATAATTCAATAAAACATGCTCTCACCCTACTCTACCATTAAATTGACACAAATATTCTTCTCTCTAGTTAAATATCATCTCAGTCTCTATTTTATTTAATTCATCAAGGCTCTGACTCTCGGAACGTTATCTTATTGCGGCGAGATCCTTCGGCAGCTTATCACAAGAAAGATCGTTGCCCGTCGCGACAGATAATATTATATATGCCTAAACTAACAAGTTCACTGTCTCAAACTTAACATTTTCTACATTTATATGTTCTCATGAAAAATTACACCACCTTTTTTTGCGGTTTTGCTTTTAATGATGGCTTCAACAATTCTACTCCGTATCTATATTAGGAAAAATTAAAAATATATTACTTATTTAGTGATTTCAAAAAACAAACTTCTATGGTTTTTACGCATACGTAAAAAAAATTTAAACAATCGTTTAAATAATAAGGTAAAATTAACCCCAAAATCATTTTTCAATGCATGGCTATAAATCGATACCTTTGTTAGATTGTAAGGTATTTAAATATTCATAACTAGGTATAAGATTACTGGAATTTTAAAGGCACATCATATTTTCGACCAATAATGGTATTTTAAACCTACAATAATTTCTCATACGTTCGGATTACATCAATCGATTGTACGGTGAAAAATAATCGATGTCATTTCTTAGCATTTCTTTGCTATTTTACATGACCTGATTACACCCATGTTGTATGTAAATAAAAAGCGTTGCGTATATTTGTTAACATTTGTGCCCAACAAACCTTGTCAATGTTTTTACGTCCATAAACTTGATTTTTTAAACTGTACTTGTATCATTTAAAATAAGATGCACAATGTTAATTCATTACTTAAACGTAAAAGATGAGTTATTTAAACAGTTTATGCAATGGGTATTTAAATAATAAATACAATATCCAATTATACAATACGTGTTTTCATATGGCAACCCATATAAATTATAATTATGTTGCTTATATATGTTTGAATTAAAAGTTGTAATTAAACGTATAAATATAAACGATGTTGCTCTTGAAGTGCAGATATGTTTAATTGTTAGCTACGAGTCCATTTGAACAGGGAGTTTTTAAATTGATGTATGCCATTACATATTGTTTATCGAGTCATCGTGCTAAGTTCCTGGTTGTAATAAAGGCAGGTAGGCTGGTTAATATGTTAGAATGTGCCCCACGAGTTGCCTGGCGTCCGAGGAATGCGGGTCCGCGAATACAGTTATTTTGTACGTGGACTTGAACCCTAAACGAAATCTACCATCGGCCGGATGCCGTTCCAAGTGCTGGATATGCCACGAAGCATGGGGAAATCAACTTGTGAAACTCGAGCTTTCGTGGACAACGAAATGTCCAAGGCAATTAATGCTTAAGTCTACTTAAAAATAAAATGTTTTATTGAGAATATATAATAAATAATGCAAACTATGAAAACGGTTTAATTTGCATTTTTTAAACTAGATACTGTGGACTTGTACCTGTCTATATTGCTAAACGCTAAAAGTAACCTCGATAACCCTAAAAAGACTCCTGTTAAGTCCACATTATTTGTTGTCGATTCTATCAGATATATTTAGTGGTGTGCATTAGGGTAAGGCATTTGACATTTAAAAATGATGCATTTTTAATATAATAATAATAGTTCTTTAAACAATGACTAATTTACTAGTTTTGATACTCTTGCATAATTGTAAATGTATGTCTTGCACAAGTTACTTACATATTATTGTGATTTATAAGCTATATTGTTATTATTTGTAGTTTTTACTGTCGCAATGAAAGGAATACTCGTGTGAGGTTATTAGTCATTTCTTCTATAATGCTTACATAAGATCAGATGACGTAGCCGATGCCTGGAATATTTAGTACTAAGATTTGGCGAAACCCGTAATAATAACATATAAAAGACCGTTATATTAAAAATCGTTGCAAATACTGTAGGAAAAATCTCCGTTACAATTCAGAAAAGGCGTTCACTATAGAAGAGTTGACTGTATTATAAGTAAATAACAACATGGTGTGTGTTCTTGCCATTCTCTTAGGTAAATCGGTAGCACAATGCCATTACCAGCTGAATGGCTCTTTGTCAACACTGCAAGGGAACCTTGCGCGCATTATGCATAAAAGTTATCTTCACGAGTTGACTAGTTTATGATGCAATAATATGCAACATGTTGAGTATCGTTTAACAACGTCCGAGATTGCATAAGGGTTTATATCTTCAAGGGGCTTCGCACCTATGATCAATAGTAAAGTCCAACCTGGGAGACCTGTAGGAATAAATAATCCATATTTTTTAGCTTTACTATTACGCCTAATAAAGGATACCTGTAGCCATGGCGTGATAATTTCGTTATCGCTCTTTATGCATTATAATTACGTTTGTATATACATACACGGCTTGTATTGTCCCCGTCTTGAATGATGACCTTACGTATACAATAATTAATACAGTTCCTCAGATTTTCTCAGAAGAATGATATTTTTTTCCTTTTATAATGTAAACATTTTGTTTGTAAGAATTTGTTTGAGGTTATAAATGTTTTATAAGATTTGTTTGCCCGATCTCAGGCTAGAATTGCAACCTATCCCAATTACACTGGAATTCCCCACCGTGCATACTTCACAACTGAAAGTACGGTAACCACGCTGTGTCCATTTTTGGGTCACAACATTTATTATTAGCAATTCTTGCAATGTTATTTTACTTCTTTCAGTTACTTACATTAGTAAATAATTGAATTAACGTGAAAAATCATTATACATAATACTACTAGGGTCTTGAACATAAAACGAAACATCACGTTCTATCGAAAACACGAATGCAATGATGACATGTGAAACACAAAGAGGTGAGCTACAAAAGCTACATTCTTGTTGGTTCGTTTTAAGCATTTGAGCGTCGAGCTACTACTTACTCACCAAACGGCGGAAAATGAATCAAAAATAGTTAGGTATCTAAAATTTAAAATTCTAATGATTATATTGTTGACAAATTAGGTTGAAATGTTTTTTTCATGCATATGTATTTATTTCTAGGGGATATTAAAACTAGAAGTTAATATATTCAATATTAGGTTTTCGCTTAAATATCTACCTTAAGATAGTTTACTTTTAGGGTTACGAATTAGCAAATAGTCTGGAGCTTAGTGTATTATAAAGATTAATCATATGAGCTCCTACGTTTGATTTTTTGCCACCTAAAAAACTATTTACACTTAATAAAAAATCTCTTCCTAATTTCAATGATATAACGAGAACCGATCTTATAACAACCTATAATCGCAGGTATGTGATATATAGGAGCAAAAATATATATTCACAGTGTACAATATTAACATTATCAGTATTAATAATCGGTAACGTCGGGATAATCATTCGATCTGATTAAAAAATACCCTGATTATTGAACGCTCAAACATTTATCTAGTACTGCAACTGCAGTCCATGCAAGTATGCGGACCCTTGCCACGGAGGCTCCCGGTAACCATCTATGTTCCTATGTGAAAAAATACAGAACTGTGAAACGGAAATTTGCTGTGTTCATGTGCTCCGAGTATGGAGCAGATATGTAATGAGGATTTTTCGTCAAAAGTTGTACATGTATGTAATATTTATAGTTACTAATATGTAAATGCAATTGAAATGATTAAGACATCAATTAAGCTCGCCGATTGCCGAACAAATTAGTCCGCCGCTGAGGTTAACGCTCGCACACAAACAAGTAGAGAGCAAACGGACCGACACCGAATTTACTCGGTTCATTGTTTCATCCTCGCCAGGGGGCTGGGGGCAGAGGCGCGCGCGGACGGATCGCCGTCCCGCGAGACTCGAGCCTGTGACTGCGCGGTCGCCCGCAAGGTGCCCGCCGGGGGCACCTGCGCGGGACCTTGGCGGGTCGCTGACCGCGCCCTGCACCACCCCTCCCCTACCTGCTGTTGCCAGGCAGAAACCCCGCCGCCGGTCCTTTGCCATTGTGCCGGCGCATTAGTATCCGTTTTAGGCATCTCTCAATTTAGGCGTGTTTTAATGCTCTTCGCGCTGAGCGAACTGTGTCGACAATTATTTTGATTCGCGCATATATTTTTCGAATACTAACATCTATCATTGTAAAATACGAAACTCAAAAAATATTTCCAGTGCAAAACTCTAATAAAAATCTTATTGTATGTGTGGATGTATGATTTTTTTAAAAAGTTTTTTTTATGTAAACACATACAGGAGAATACTGTCTCATCTGTGGATTATATGACGCTTACCATGCTACATGCGTGGTGATTGTCGATCCGCCAACATTAAAAACAGACCGACATTCACGCAACGTCGAATTATTACAGGAATTCAATATGACTGGGTGGTATTCACGGGGCAACTTTTGTCTGCCGCCAATTTTGATTGATAGGTCATGACTGACATTTTACGGGTGACGGATTAAATTCACACCATCCGTGATTATTTATAGAGCTTGGAAATTGATTTAAAAAAAAAAAACTCCGTCGGGGATCGAACCCACGACCTTCGGTTTGGTAAGCAAATATTTTTATATAATACACTAAGTTGTTCGTCTCGATGCGAACGTCTAGCTAAACATCCGATCTCCATAAAATATCCGATTAACAAAACACCAAAAATACGTCTCAGTTACTACAGCTGCCGTCTCTTTTGAGTCCCCGCGATCGTGCCGTGAAGGTCATCGGGAATCATATGTGTTCCCAGGTAGACCTTCGGGTGCAGAGATAGCTTGGTACGAGACATCGACAATGGCAACTACTGAGTACCGATAATTTGTCGTGCCCATATGTTACATATTTGGAACGAATATAGTCGGAAAAAAAACTTGGTGATTAGTCAAGTCGATACAAATATTTTTTGACCGTCGATGTAAGATCACATCATTCGAAAATTATATTCCATTTAGATTAGAAAAACATAATGTATGATGACACTATTGATGAATCACAGGTGTGAACTGTCGCAGTATTCTTCCTTTGTTTTTGTTTCGTCAGCCACAAGTCAATTAGTTTATAAAATAAATCTGTAGACACTCGCATACTTGTAAAAAATATATATATTCATCGCAATAACAGAGTTCGTTTACCTCTTTACTAAGACTCTGCTGAAAAGACAGTTTTGGATCTGTCCCAAAGTACAATTTTTGCGTTGCCCGTATCCAATTGTAATATACTTTTAATCTTGAATTTTGTATAATCCAGTCAACCCTCCTATAATAACGCACATTTATAACGGAGATTTTTACTACAGTGTTTGCCGCGATTTTTCGTGTAACGGTCCTTTCTATGTTATGTTGGTTTCTTAGGACTAAATTGTCTAGTCCTCGAGAGCATCGAGCTAATCGTCTGATCTTATGAAAACGTTATGGAAGAGTTGAATTTACTTAAAAATCATCAATTCATGTTCACTTTTATAACTCCTCATTTAACTGCGATTTTTACATACGCTTAAAAAAGGAATGCTCGGGTTTGATAAAATACATGACAAAGTCTTAAATGAAAATACATAAAGCATCAATTTTATAATACTGTTACATGTCGCTTACAAAAACAATGTAATATTTTATTTTTATAGGCATTATATTACTTTTGCGTAACAAATTATTAAAATGTACAATAATTAAGGTCAGTAGTTTTTAAAATAACAGTAAATTTGTAGAAAAAAACAATCATTAAAAAGACAGAAATGCTGTAAACTTATAAATTAATTAATTAAAGCTTTACGTAACATTACATATACTCTTTCATAAAATGCTGGCGAATGTTACTTTCGTAAGATTTTAATTTAAAAAAGAAGTTAGAAATCTGTTATGGTTACCAATATACAATATAACTTAATAACGGTGAGATTTTTTATTACGTTGACGTATGAAATGTTAATAAGGAAAATTAATGTCTAAAGGGGTTATCTTGTAAATGTGTTTTTAAAAATGAATGATTACATTATTTTGCAATAAGCATCGAAGGGCTTGCTTCGGTGGAGCCTTTATTTATTTTGCCCTCTAGTTGCGTAGAGCTGCCGTCTAGACGTGATTAACCTTGGGACGCGGGCCCTTGAACTTTCTCTCAGAGGTAGAAGATATATGCATGTATAGTAAATAATTACTGCATTACACGTGACAATAATAAACGCAAACGAAAGTAGACAATAATTGCATAGGAAAAATTCGGTCGCCGTTTGGCTCATGTCGAAACATATTTTGTTTTGATTTTCGGGGAAAAGGCATTTTACCTGCGAAGCTATTCGTCTTCATGGAAAATACAGTGATATACAAAAATTTCCCAACCGGATAAAACACATCGCCATTAAATTTATTGACGGACAAATATAGAACCGTGTCTGGCAAAAGCTACGAAGCCAAGAGCATTTTTCCTCACTCGACGCGAAAGATATTTACCGGTGACGTCCTGAACGGTCGGTCGTGAAGTTTTAGGTTTTCACGGACATTGCACTCAGCTGATCGGTGTCGTCATACTCCCCGGTCCTGCGTGCCAGCCGCCGTGACGCGCCAGTCGTAGGCCTGTACCCACTCTGCCTGCCAGTCCTGATCCACCCGAGTGCCAGGTCTGACTTCTAGCTGCTGAAAGACGATCGGTCGTCAATTCGACAGCTGCAATCTCGGGTAGGGACAACCGCATCGGACTATCAAAGTCTCGTCTAGCGCTGAACTATCGTTTCGCAATATCGCCATTTCGCGAGATTAATCAGTTTCGATTATTTCCTCGGCGATTAGATTTCGCTCGGGCCGAGGCGCGCTTGCCCTCGTTCCGGTCCTAACGGGCGCAAGGTCTTACGGCATGCCGGTTTGCAAATCAGCTGATGTTGGTTTTAGAATTTCTATATGTCGTAAACAATATGTACATCTTTATGCAACAGGGAAATGACAACAACCCATTTTATTTTAATCGTAATACGAAGAAGTGTTATTTATGCAACATTTAGTGTCTGTTTCAATTTTTCTACGTTTAGTGTTATCTGCTTTTACGGTTCGTTAGACCGGTCACGATAAGATTAATATTTAATGTGTTCTTTATTTAAAAAAATCGCTTTGTCTTCATTTTTGCTTTCTTCTTGACATCGCTCTCGGAGAGAGTGAATCATTTTTAAATTCCATAAATTTATCGATTGACTCATCCGAGCTCGCGAAACAGTCTGACATGCGGCGGGTGTGAGGAGTGTTGTGGCAGCAAGTGTTACCTCGTCTCTGGCGAGCATTGAACCCCGCACCTTCCCGCGGCCGGGCGGGCGTCTAGACGCGACAGACGCTCTGAAACCGTCTGAAAGTCACCGGCCGCGTTTATTCTAAAAAATAAATAAATCGCTCCCAATTCTGCATTGTCTCCCACGCCGATAACATGTCAGACGTCTGTGTTTACGTGTTCACGTGAAATCAATAACAATACGAGCCTTTAAAATTGATTATTGACAGTGGTTAATAAGATTTATATTTCAGGATCATTTCAAGGGATTTAAATAATATTATAATTGATATTACACTATTTGTTACAGCCACTATTTTGAAAAATAATTATTAAACAAGGTGATCATAATATTTTGTTTCCAAATTGTTGCAAAACATAAATAAAATTATTATTTCTGACGTTCATGTCAATGTCATATTTTATAGAATTCATCTGTCTTATTAATAATAAACAGCAATGTTGCAATAATGTCAATAAAATATTATCGTGAATCAACTTTCTTTGCAATTGCATTTGAATGAAATCTTTTCAGAATTTTATTGATCCTTGGCAGGTTAATTTATTTTATACCCCATCCGGCAGTGGTGTTTCTTGTGTGCACTTTCCATTCTTTGTTTTTGTTTAAAATATAAGCATCATAATATCCACGTGGGCTACGATTTTTGTAAACAATACCATTCGACTAGTTAAAGCTTTTATGCCTTTCAATATTTTTTTGAAAACCGATGGTTCTTTCGACTTTTATTTTACTCAGTATTCTGAAGTCAGCGATCCTGAAACAACGATCATCACTTAAACATTGGTGCAGTAATAAAATTGAATATTGCGCAGTGAAGAATTCATAGAAGTGATTTCTATGCTTAGGCTTAAAATAAAATGTTTTTTCGTCGAAATCGTGAGAACGAAATTGCAACGCAGTTTATTTCACTGGGTCAACACTCGTCGCTATCTGTCACTGGCGTTGGCACCGCCACTGCCACCAGCACTGACACCAGTTATCTCTCCCGGTCGTCACAATTACCAATTACTATCGCGCTCGTAATAAATTAACAACGTTTATCATTAAAATATGTACATATTATTATGACGCGTGCCTTTTTGATGCGCCGTACATTATTATGATCGACTACGTATTCATGTATAATATTATATTTTCAAGTATGTAATGTTATTCCAAACAAAGGGAATACTTAACAATACATAAATCGTTTATATTATGAACATATGTTTTGATTATATAAGGCGAATCTATGCAAGAATATAATATAACGGAAGAGTGACATTATAAAAAGAAGCAATAAATAATTTATTATTTCACGCTTAACAGTATATACGCTTAACAGTTTTATACGACATATTGTAAACGGTATTTAGTAGTCAGTACAAGTAGACATCTCTATCCAACACCATTATTGATAAAATTAACATCTACGTATATATGTTTTGCTGGTCTCACGCTCTAAATAATTTCGCCAAAAATTTCGCTATAAAATTCTCCGCATCTGAAGTACTAGTATGTACACTCAAAACGATAGCCGCGAAATTCGGCAACAGGCTAACTAAATATAATTTAGGTCATCATTTTATTTCAATATTATTCGATTTTTTGCGGTAGAACACTACGCTCACGTATATTTGATTCGCTGACATAAATATTTTGATCACGTGGATGTTTTTCGTAACGAAATAAAGCACACTGTGGTATGCCACTTTGCGTGCTCCTTATCAATATTGTCTAGCTCTGGGAAGTACCCGTGCGCCCACTGCACGTGCCGGAGCCGAACCAAAATTGCGAGGGTTTGATACACATGTTAACAATATTACTAATTTGTATTATCTGCCAGATAATGGTAAAAGGAAACTATTATTTTGTCGATTTTATTATCAATACAGACTTATTTTTTTACACAACTGCCTGGAGTAAGAACACAAGCAGTGAGCGATATTGTCTCTCAGTGCCTAGCAGCTTAAAATTATAAACATTGTAATGATATTATATTTATTTATAAATACATTAAATATTTTATATACGTCTTTACTAAATAATAAAGACAATTTACTCGTATTTATATGTTCACACAAATATTTTTTTAATCATTGTCCCTCTTTCATATGCAAATTTGCACAAGGCCTTCCTAAAAATTTACCTATTTTACATTTTTTTTTTAAATGAAATTAAAACCGAAAAATGCAGTGGAATTATTTTTTAATATACTTGTCCTTATAGTATTATAAATATGATACGCTGATATTTAAATTGACAAGTAATTAATATTTATTTATTTATAAATTTCAATAAGAAAGACAAACATCATGTACTGTCACCATTATTTTCATATTTTGTAGTTTTTTACTTGCAATAAATATTCTGCGAGAGCATTTTTATCAGAAAGGTATTTTAAAAATAAAACAATTTGAAAAAACCTTATTCCATTTTTCTTGAGTATATTATGTCCAAATACATGATAGAGTTGAGCACATATTTAAATAGCTGTAAGTGTTTCAATTATAGGAACACTCATTGCATTTCTGACAGTATTCATAGTAACAGTGATACTGCCTGCAAAAGTATTCAGAGCTATCAGAGCATGGAATATGACTCCATTTGGTGTTCATTGCACACGAGCAACAGATGTCCATTACTTCAAAAACTTACTAATGAAAAATTATTCTACTTAAAAATATCAAAGTAAAATTTAGGGTAATAATACATTTATTTATTAATTTTTTAATTTTTATTAGAATATTATTTTATTATTTCAATATTCTAATCTACTTTTATAGATCATTGACTATATTACAATATTATTATTTTACAATATTATTACATTATTATTTTACAATATTACAATATTATTACATTTATTTATATTTCATTGAAGTCTTTCTAATGCACTTGATCCTTTTTTAAACCGATTGTAATTTTTTTTTCTTCATCCGAATCCCAGGAATTTGAAGGGGGGTTAATTTTAAATATTTTTATTTAACATTTATATAAATTCAAATTTCTTAAAAATATCTCTTGGCAATCTTAATGCTTGGATAGTATTTTGATCCTGTTAAAGCTTTTATCATTTTGCAATATTTACTTATGACCACAAAAGTAATGATAATTTTACTTGATAAATTTCTCTGAAGATGCAGGAATTATGAACATTACAAAAATTTAATTTAATTTCGCGATAATGTATTAAGTTAATTAAATATGATGTTACAAAAATATATATACCTATTATATTACTATTATTGTTATTATTAACTAGTTTGGGACTTTCCACAAATATTGTCCAAGATTATTTCTTAACAGAAATACTCTTGAATAATATTTTAGGCATATATAAAGATGATATGAAAGAAAGTGCATTGTGATTGATTATTATTAGTACCGGCCGACAAAATTAAATGATGTAATTGTTTGTTCCAGTCGTGTGAGGCCTTCTGCTTGAGCTCTGCTGATCGCTGAGAGCTCAGTCACCAGTGCCGGAGTAGTTAACGAGGCCGGGAGAGCTTCTGTTGGTGTGTCCCACGCCAGCAAGACGGAGAGCCCCAGGCAAGCGGGGCCAGTTGTTCGTGTCTCGGGGAGGGCGCCGGTCCCCCCCGCCAAGCGACGCTGGGTCCCACCCTCCACACTCAGGCACCAGGATGGCCCAACCTTTGAAACAAAAAATGATCCCATTTTTAGAAAGGTATGTATTTTTTCACAAGTCACTGATATTCTATATGAACTGATCGGAACGATATAAAAACGATACCCCTTCGAAACGCCTACCACAAATCTGCCGTTTACATTTGGACCGCTTTTAATTTTTCAGGTCAGAGGCATCCTTAACAAACTCACACCAGAAAAGTTTCAAAAGCTGAGCGATGACCTCCTGGACATAGGTCTCAACACAGAAACGATAATTAGAGGTGTCATAATTCTCATATTCGACAAAGCCTTAGATGAACCGAAGTACTCGTCTATGTACGCACAGCTGTGCAAAAGGCTGTCCGAAGAAGTACCGAATTTCGCCCCGTCCGATGAACCGTGCACGTTCCGGATCCTTCTTCTCAACAAATGCCGGACCGAGTTTGAGAACCGGTCGGCGGCCAGCGAGGCCTTCGAGAAACATGGCGGCGCGGCGCTGTCTCCCGAGGAGGAGGAGCGGCGCCACATCGCCAAGTGCAAGATGCTCGGCAACATCAAGTTCATCGGCGAGCTGGGCAAGCTGGAGATCCTCTCGGAGAACATCGTGCACCGCTGCATCCATCAGCTGCTCGTGGAGCGGCGGCGCGCGCCCGACCAGCAGGAGGACCTGGAGTGCCTGGTGCAGCTCATCCGCACCTGCGGCCGCGTGCTGGACTCGGACAAGGGTCGCGCGCTCATGGACCAGTACTTCCTGCGCATCGACAAGTACTGCAACCACTCGGAGCTGATGCCGCGCATCCGCTTCATGCTGCGCGACGTCATCGACCTGCGGCGCGATGGCTGGGTGCCGCGCAAGGCCACCAGCTCCGAGGGGCCCATGCCCATCCAGCAGCTGAGCCGCGACCACGACGTGCGCGGCTACGGGCGGCGCGAGAACGAGCGCCGCCAGCCGGGGCAGGACGGCGGCGATGCCCTCTTCCGCCACAGCCTCAAGACCAGCGGCGGCTTCGTGGACGACATGCTGCACGGCCTGTCACCCTCCGCCAACCTCATCCACCCGCCCAACTCGCATCATGATAAATTCTCGTGAGCTGGCTTTTCATTTATTTACCTCCAATTATTCAATTTATCATTATCACTTTTTAAAACATTTTTTTTTTTTTTAATAATAGTGTTTTAGTAAAGTAATTATTTCACAATGTCCCTATAGCAATATTCCCTCTAAGCGCGCACATACTGCTCATGAAGCATACGCACAAACCTTCACTCATTTGAAAAATTATTTTAAATTACATTATCTGCGGTTATTTTTTGGTATTATATATAATGTTATGTGTTGCACAGCAATTTTAATTTGCTCTCAAAGTTGCACAGCCAATATTTTTTACGCATACAGCCTTATATAAATTAGAGGGAACATTGCTCTTTAGTATATTTCAATGATAATTTTTTTGAATGACTTATAGTACAATTACGAAAGAAAGCGGCAAATAAATTGATGGAAAAAGAAATAACTTAAAATTATAAAAAAACTTATGCGATTTTTTAAATTAAGGAAAAAATATACAAATCATGGACACAATTATGACCACATTTGTTACTCGTCATTTCAGTAGTAGAGTTAATTAATAGTATTTAACTTATTAAACAATTTCATGAACAATATTTGTGTAATTGATACTGATCATCTGATTGCTTTTTATTGAAACTCACTGGAAAATTCAGTTCAACGTTTCACGTTTTATGATTGCTTTTAGGTTTAGCTCTAATGGATATGGAAATAACAAAAACGAAGGAAGGGACGGTTACCGAGGTCACCGCGGCCAGGGCGGCTTCAGCAACTACAATCAGCGCCAACAAGGAGGAGGAGGAGGAGGCGGTGGCTTCAACAAACACCAAAACAACAGTAACGGTCAGTAACTTCTCTTCGCATCATTAACCTTTTCACCATATAATGACACAAACCATTTTTGTTACTAAGACTAATGACTACCACCTTTTATTATACAAGAAGTTTCAACAAGTTTATTCAAGTTTCCTCCTTCCTACAATCTGGATCTCTTCAAGAAACAGGTAAATAAACACTTGCAATCTCCCCAACCCACACACAAACACAACACACGTTTCCTGCATGCAGCGTCCAGCCTCCCTGGCTAAGCGTCATAGAGTGCACTGGTCTTGACCGGGTGTGCTCTCCTGCATGCGATTGCATAAAAGAAAATGGATTCATATTTTAGTAACAAGTTTAGATGATTGCTAATATTTTTAGCTTATTTAAATGGTGTTAATGTATCCAAGAATTTATTAAGGGTTATTGAAAAACTGTTTTGTAAAACCGAACATGGCGGTGATCTTTTATGTTTTAATTTCGTATTTTTGTTATTGAACACATATAAAAAAAAAAAATCTATTGAAATGTGAATCAATATGATGAATGGTATTGAATTTTTCATGTATTTTTAAATAGGAAACGGAAAAGACTTGCCACTTCGCTTCAAGAAAAGCATGGTTCTCCCAACACCCGGACCAGTGGAAGATCTTCAGATGCGGCCGGCAGCAAACTCCCTGCTCTACAAAGCCAACACACTCAAACCCCAGTCACTTCCCTTACATTCTCCTCATTCAGGTGAAAAAAGCATATATTACTTGGATTTTATTGACACTTTTAAGCCAATATTTTTTTTTTGCTTAAATGATTGGTTAGCATGTGTTTTGAACGGATTTGTTTGATGGAGCATAAAGCACAAACAATGTACAAGTTATAGGAAGCCTTTTTAAAACCGGAATACAGTCAAAATGTAGTTTAAAAAATCCAAATATGTCATGTTAAAATCATTAAGAATACACTTGAGTATAGTTAATGGTATATGGATCAGTCAGTTTGATGTAGTATTTTATACAACGTTGTTGATTTTTTATGTTTCTAGGCGGCGGCATGAGACCGAATTCGGGTGAGCGCGGCGGAGGCTATAACAATGACCTCATGCCGGGGCCGCCCAAGTCCTCGGCGGCCGGGCAGGGCAGCGGAGCCTCCCTCAAGGAGACGGCCATCACCATCAAGCAAGCACAAGACAAAGCCAGTAAAGCCAAGAAAGACAAGGTACTACAAATCTTTCGAAGTGGCCATTTTCATTGTTCCCACACATTCAAAAAAAAATTATGACACTCGATCTTCGTAATGAATACTCTATTTAAACACATCTACGTCGGGGAATTCCGAATCCTTTTTCCGATTTATTCGATTTTATAGTGGCCGCGCGAATACTATTACGTTTTGCAAAATTTAAAATATAAAATGTTTTTATTTTTATTTTACCTTTTATACAGTATTATCAAATGATGATCCGAACCCCGACAATAACAGCTTTATATTCACTGTAAACAATTCATTTTTATAATAAAAAAATAATTTGAAAAAAATATTATTTCTATATCTCGTTAGAAGATATTGAAACAATAATAATAATAATTTAATTATATACAGCACTATCAAAATAAAAATAAGCCGAAATATGTTTGGCAGAACTATAAATATATGATAAATAATATACGCTGTGAAATTACAGGTGAGCTAACTTCTTATAGTAGAGTAATAAAATGTTTTTTAGGGGTTGCGCCAGTGGTAGTTGTCGCTAAATTATGTGTAAAACCAAGCGATTTCTAGTACCATAGCTCGTATTATTAGACCATTCGGCCCAAGCCGTCATGAACTTTACATGGAATTTTTAGCCTCATATTACAGCTTTATTCTACTGTTGTAATGTTCATTTGTAAATTATAATCTAATATAATTATTATAAATTAAGTTTGTATGAATGAAAAATAAATGAAAAATATATTAGATTCCAGTAAAAAACAATAAGCAATATTTGATTTATCTGTTTGCTAGAAAATATATTACAGTCTATGTAATTTGTTCAAAAATTGATAAAAAAAATCTACCAAAGAGAGATCAAAAGATTAATGGTCCCAAACCAGCAGAAGTCTCCAAAAACTAACTTTTACAGGTCCTGCGTTAATTACAGTTTCACAAAACCAGAAAAATATGTGTCCCCGACAAAGATATGTTTATGAATGATGAATTTGATATTATCTAATCCTTTGCCAATCTTTATTATTATCAACTTGTGTTTCTTTGTCGTTATATTTTATTATTCATCGTCTAATAAATTTCATTCAGCTCCATGTTGTCAGTTTTAATTCTGTTGGTTTTTTTTTCATATCAAAATAACATAAACTGTTTTTTAATAATTAATGTAAAATTTCTTTATTTTAGGGTCCAAGTAGAGAAGAAATCTTAAAGCAAGTAATCACAATACTGGATGACCTCACGGCAGAGAAGATCCAGGAAGAGGAGCCCAAGGACGAGGACCCCATGGAGGTGGCGCTGGCTGCTTACCGGGACCTGAAGGTTCCCGACAAGATCGCCAAAGACGTTCCCTTTACCGTGCTCAACTATGCCTTGGAAAAATTAGGTGAATTATTCATTATTTATATTAAAGAGAATCAATAATATCACTAAATTTAATTGTGTCGCCTTTAATTAATATTGTTTATTTTTTTAATTCAATATAAATTGAGAAATTGTACAAACTTGCTGCAAAATTAATTACCAGCAACTATTTGCCCTTAGTCTGCTAATCTGTAAAATCTAAGATGTAATAAGCACCTATATTTTCCATGAATTAGGGTATTGAACATTTTTTATAGATGACTATCGAATTTATAATTAATTTTTGAAAATAATTTAGGGATGAAGTGGTTAATAACACATCTATTATTATTTTAGATGCTCAATCTGAAAAATGCGTCGGATTGCTGGTGGCCCTGAAGAAGGAGACGTTGCTGACGAGTGCAGCGTGCACCGAGGGTGTCCACGCGCTGGCTCTGGTCATCGCTCAGAGAGAGGCCTCCACGCCTCGCATCGGCTCACTTGTTGCTCAGCTCCTCACCAACTCCATGCAGCAAGTAAGTTAACCTACCATACACTCATTACCTTAATTCTAATAACATAAAAACTATAATTTTTGTATGCCTTATGTGCTTTCTGCTTCAGGATGAGAAATAAGGACCTAAATGAGAATATGGCATTTGTTTTTGGTTTCTCCTTTTGCTTACCAATTAAACCATAAAATTATGGCCAAAACAATTTGTGGAACTTGAATAATGTTGTGAACAATTCTGTGACACAAGAGTCATCAACATTGATTACATTAAGAAAGTAAATATAACCTGTTGTTTTTTTTTACCAGGGTATTACAACTCTGGCAGAAGTAGCTTCCCTGACGGAGAATGGAGCCCACTACCCACTGTTCCTGCTGGTGCTGCAGCAGATGAATAAGACACTCGGCAAGCAAGCACTCACAGAAGTGTACAACAACAGTAAGGTGAGTTTCTTCAACTTTTCAGATTCTTTTAACTATTTATATCTGTTACGTTTTTTATAATTGTATTCGAAAAGAGGAAAGTTTTTTTAAGGACTGAATTATTTCACAGCTTCTATGTTAAGATGGTTCTTTACAAACAATGTATTAATTGTAGTTTGTGCGGTTTCAGGTGAATCTCATGTCTCTGTTGCCGGCCAGTGAGCGCACTAAGGAGCGGCTGGCAGAGATCCTGGAGGAGCGCGGACTCTCCTTCCTGTTCCCTCTGTTGCGCATCCAGGCCGAGCTGGCCAAGCAGCTGCTAGCCGATCCCAACCCTGGACAGTTCTACAAATGGATCAAGGAGAACCTGGACGCCTCCTGCCACTCGGACCCGGGCTTCATCAATGCCCTCGTCACGGTGCTCATCAAGTACATCACCCAGGTAAGCTCGCGCATATTCTATACTCGACAAATTATAGCATAATCGTAATGACACATCTCTTCCAAAACATATTTTTAATTACAATCAGTAATTTTATTAATCTTGTCTACATTTATATAAGCCTCCTTTCTCATAATAAATAAGTTCTAAGTAAACTTTCATGATTTAAAAAAAATACTTTTATTAATCTTTTGAATGCGGCACCTTTTTGGTGGATTTGTTAATTGATTTTTAGGCAATTAATATGGACTGTAATACATTTTATTGTAAACAAATATTTCAGACTGCTTATAGTTTTTTAACTGTAATCCGATTAGTTATGTAGTAAGTTAATTTTTAACATTTCAACAGAATAAAGCCGTAATATGAGGCTACAGATTCCATGTAAAACTCATACCGCTGTAGACGTCATACGCAGTGAATGGGTTAAAAAAAGAAGCCTAAAACAATCGAGTAAATCTGCGAAAATAAATTCCCCCATTCAATTAAAACAAAAGTATATTAAGGCATATGGGTCTTGCTATAATTTTATATTGAATCCGTATTCATATTGAATTCTTACTGTCATTTTAAATATCTATATCAATTCAAATCTACATGCATATTGTTTAT
Organism: Glossosoma conforme; assembly: GCA_022606575.1. Taxonomy (NCBI): domain Eukaryota; kingdom Metazoa; phylum Arthropoda; class Insecta; order Trichoptera; family Glossosomatidae; genus Glossosoma; species Glossosoma conforme. The sequence goes on along the minus strand of JAGTXR010000143.1, from coordinate 286,425 downwards.
AATCATTATAAAACTAATGTTGTTAAAGAAAACTAGCATTATATAAATAACTTCGTAGGTTTTCACGGCCACACACTGCTTAACCCAAAAGCCACAATAGAAGATTGCCATCTTATTATTTACTCGTACACAAATAAGTTTTAATAGATGACTTAAAAATATTGTTTTAAATGAACTTTTTTTTAAATTATGTCATATTGTTTCGTAAATCTGTTAAAGCTTTCAAACTGATTGTTATAAGCTGCCCCTGTTTTTGTTCAGGAGTTTTGTTGTTAGTGGCCACTGCTCACTAAGTGATTGCAGTCATAAAGAGGGTGTATTTACATTTGCTTTTCAAAGATTACACTTCTGTAGCAGACGCACATAGATTGATACATGACGTAATCTATTGATACATTATTCTCCCACACTCGAGTGCTCACATAAAGCTGATGGATGATGTATGTTGTTGCAGGAGTCCACGCTGGCCCCGGGCGTGGCGGTGGTGAGTCCCCCCGACAAGTCGCTGGCCGACAAGGAGCGCGCGCTGCTAGACCGCTACGCGCCCGTGCTGCGCTCCTTCCTGCACCAGAATCTCCAGCTGCAGCTGATGGCCATCCATTCCCTGCAGGTCTACTGCTACTCGTCTAACTTCCCCAAGGGTAAGTCAAATCAACTCGCAATGCAATAATCACATATAAAGTTTTCAATTTATTTGTTTTTTTTGTTTTATATATTGCTGCAATATTTTTTATGAATATGAGAGACGTGTAAACGGACACGTATTATAATTAAGCGCCCTTGGTTTTATTAATCATTGCATATGCGACTAGAAGGATATGAATGCCACAATTTCTAATTTCTTTGCAGAAAAACCATCATAAAACAAAATATATTTTGTAAACAATAAGATGATGCATTTACCTTAAAATCAAGGTTAGAAATCCTCTACCCCCTTGTTGTTATATTAACTTTATTTTATTCACATTAATTGCTTAAGTTAAAAATAGTTTGACAATCATATTACATAGCTCTGACACAAAAGAGATTGAAGTACATAATGGACCAAATATATTCCCTAGTGCATTGAAGCAGTGGTTAATTTCCCAGTGCTTTATAAATCAATTGTACCAGCGAAACGCTGTTGCTGATGAATGTTGCCAGATCTACTGTTCACCTGTCAGATGGATGGATACCTACCATTATAAGATCACTTGTAAGAAAAAATAATTGTATTATATATGGTGTACAGTGGTATTTTAGTATTTAGAATATCTGGTATTTACATTTGATTGTGTTCCACAGGCATGCTTTTGAGGTGGTTCATCGCCTTGTACGATAAAGAGATCTGCGAAGAAGAGGCGTTCCTCATGTGGAAGGAAGACATCACCGACACATATCCCGGCAAGGGCAATGCGCTCTTCCAGGTCAACACCTGGCTCATCTGGCTGCAGGAGGCCGAGAGTGACTCCGACGAGGCCGACGACTGAGGAGCCGACACCCGAGGAGTCGTCCAGGAAGGCTTACCACAGCACTGGACTCACATTAACTAATAAATAATGATGCTTTGGAAATGCACCTCTTGATGTATTCCTACTCTTTGTAAACAACACCCGAGTTGTTGTTACCTGACAACTATTAACCAATAATATTACACGAGAACATTTATAATCCCTAATTAGTATGCTATTTACTCAACTATAACCGAGATGTGTTAGTGGATAAATATTCCCATCAGGTGTATTTCCTGCAGTTACCGAGTAGCTCATTTCACTGCCAAATTGTTCATGAATATAATATAGATGATAGAAATTTCAACGACTCAAATATTATTAAAGAAACAGTTGTTGTCCTCATGAATTATTATAGTAAGGTACAACTTGTTTAAATGTAATACAGTGTTGCCACTTATTTGACATTCATCATCGCTTTTATAAAAAGGAGTGAATTTAAAAAAATGTGAGTTCTGTGTTTCAAAATCAACTTTTTAAATAATTATAATTACCTACAATATAACATGTACTAATAAACATAAAATTTGATTTTATTTGCATTGCCTTCATCTGTGCAATAAATTAAATAATAAAAAAAAAACAATTTTATAACTTAGCTTCCCGAATTGATAATTTGACAAATAAAATGTAATTTCATGCAGAAGGGTCACTTTTTTAAGAGCCATTGAAGAATGTGTATATCTTAAAAGATAATAGGTAATTTTTAACCACATTAAGCTTATTATATTGTTTGAAACGCACGCCAGGTCAATATTCATCATAAAATTGAGTTTACGTTGCGTTTTTAGAGATCATTTCAATTATTATACAGTAGTTATAGTTGCCAACTAAACTGATCACTCGACGGGAACTTAAAGCTGATTATTTATGCAGAGAATTGTGACTTAGATAATTGAATTGTTAGTAATTGAGACATCTGTTTAAGAATGTCGCATCTTTGTACTTTTGTATCGTCTTTAAATCTCCAACTAGCGGTTTTGTCGTACAGTGTGAATTTTAAGTTGCCATTGACTGATCCAAGAAGTGAGGCAAATATGTGTCGTTTGAATGTTTGGTATGAATATTAGGTTGCGTGCACGTGCATGGCAGCTGCATGGCCAGTCACGTGTAGTAAAGACTTGTGGCGAGTCTCGGTATGATAAGGTTTTACTGCGCGACCAGCTTCGGCTGCCCCGGCTCCCATGGCTCCCATCCGTTATGTCTTCACTCAGCATGTAGGTACATTATAGTGAAATAGTTCAATTTTTATTGTCATTGCTGTTTAGGAAGTTTAATAAACTAAAACTACTGGGTTATGTTTCACGACGCATGATTTTTTTTATATCTAGTGCAACTTTTTGGAGTATTCTAAAATACTATTAAGTAATAATACTCGTATATCGTGAATTTTAGAAACTAATTGCACATTAAGAAGAATTACATTGATACATTTTTGTGAAACATTACCTTCTCGTTTTATTTTTAAAGAATGTCAACCCACAAGGCGAGATCTTTATCAATTTAGCGATACCGGGAAGTAGTGAGTCCCATCAGTCAGGGACTACATTTTTGGTCGCTTTTATTTTAAAAATTACCCAATTTGAAAGAATTCCAAAAAAAAAGTTTTTTATTAAAATATTTGGGTATTTTTTATTATTAATGCGATCTAAAGAAATCATGTATGCTACGGCTTGTCGGTACACATTCATTAGAGTAGCATCATTCATCTAAATATATTATTAATAGTATGTTTTCAAGTTTCCTGCCTCTTATAATGTTTTTTACAGTCCATGAATTTTCCATTTTAACTAGGGTGTACTTTTAGAGATTTCTAATACATTCTCTCTGGTATACCTTTAATGTATTTTGATACTTTTGCATAATATATTTTAATACATTCGTTTTTAATTTTTGATTATTTTTAAGGCAGAGAATATTTATTCAGTTTTCAGCCCTGACTATTTTGTGTAATTACAAATTATTTTATTATTATTCAGTAATTTACCTTACTAGGTTGTTTCCAATATTTATTATTTTTCACTAATAGTTTGGAAAGCCTTATGCTTATTCTCTTCACGTTCCATATTTTCTATAAAATGCCAATTAATATTATATTCTAAAAATACTTGTAAAAGTCTCGTATCTAATATCGTATAGTATGTTGTGGCCCGTCTGACTTATGTGATCATGTAATATCCTGTGGGTATGGAAGGCTAGAAACGGATTAAATCATTGAAAAATTACTTGTATTTGGAATCAAAATATTAAAAGCCTTGGTGTAATTTATTACAAATCTTTGTTTTATTTCATAACATTCTACACACTTTCAACATAAATCATCAACCAAATCAGTAAAGGTGGTAATATTATCAGTAAAAATACACCTTTAATTTAATATTGAATAGATTTTTACCTTTTACACAAAAACAATAATAACATAAAATCATATTAAACAAAATTTGAATTTCTTTTAGCCACACACAAAAAATCTAATTTTTAAAAGTATTTCAAATCAACATCCTAAATATTTGAATATTCTCATTACACCAACAGCTTCTAGAAGTTGAATTGTTCCAGTAAGTATGGTGCTGAAAAAAAAAGAATCATTTTTTAGGTAAACAAAAACATCCTCGAAATGCAGAGCATAATTGAAGAAGAGGTTAGTATATCATTAGTGCCACAATCTTAAATAGTAGTTTCCAACCTTAATATAAACCCTGTTATCATAAAAACTAACCTTAGAATTTTAAGTCATTGGCATAACTCAAGTCTTAGCCACATAATATGGTCCCCAAAATTACACACTAAACTATAATTGTATAGAAGATTTATATGTATAGTGGTAAAAATAAATTTATATATGATGATATGGTTGGTACATTCATAATAATAATACTCCTTATTTTTACCTTTTAATCGGGACAAAAAAATCTAATACTTTACTGGATGTAAAAATGATTAGTAATTTATTTATATATTTTTTATATATATATATATTTGGCATTGGTCTATTGTCTGCAAATGAAGAAGGAAAAGCCAAATTCAACATACAGGAGCAGCAGAATATATTGAAAGACCTAATAAGTAAGTAGCGCAAAGATGTTTTATTTTTCAATTCTCATTGAATATCATGTAAAAAATTTAAATTACATTAGCTTCTATAGTCTCTTAGCCCTGACCTATCAGCGCATCTTGAAGATATACCAACTCTCGGGCATTGCCCCACCAAACATACGGCGAGAAGTTACTACCAAGAAGGAGCTCACCAAAGCAACCCACGACGCACTCCACCCTATGTTTGGGTACCAAAAGATAACCTCACGGCTCAAATCAAGAAGAAGTTTCCTACAGTCGACAACGGAACTGGTGATACCTGAGGCCACCCTGCGGCTGAACATGTGGAGAAGGGCAACTGAGGGGAATACTTGGATTGCCCCGAAAGAGGACCTAGCCCCTGGACATGACCAAGGGTGGAATATATGGAGGTCCCTTAACAGACTTCGGACCGGAGTATGCAAGACAAGGACACAAATGAGGGCCTGGCAGTTTTACAGCGGACCGACTGAATGTGACTGCGGCGTGGAGCAGACCCTGTCACACCTTCTGGAGTGTGCGCTGTGCCCGAATAGCTGCACCCAGGAAGACCTGATGATGACCAGAAGTAACGCCATCGACGTCGCCCACTTCTGGGCAGACAGGATCTGACCCTGTTGTTTCCGACACGATTATCTTGAAGATGCTATAATATATATGGTCTGCCAAATAACTTTTTTTTTTTTGAAAAACATTGCAAAACATCGAGTGTAGCTTCGGCTGTGTGGCACGTAGTGCCATCCTGTTGAAACCAAATGTTGCCAATATCTTTTTCTTCAATTTTTGTGAACAAAAATGGCCCGATAACGATTGCCATTAACTGTAACGGCCACTCCTTGCTCATTTTCGAAGAAAAATGGCCTGATTTTCAAAGTAATGTCGCAATATTTCTCAGCGTTGTTCAAGCGTATACACAACCATATTCGTTCAGCGGAAGGATAAAACTAATTATCTGTCAAATCAGACATGAGCTAAATGTAACCATTCACGAAATAAGCACTAGTTAAAAAAAAACGTTAGATGGCGGACCCTATATAAACAGTACTGCACCATATTAACCACTTCATGCTCAGGTTTTTTAGCTGTAAGACGTATGGTGTCTCATGAGTTATTGATTAATACAGCTGGAAGCCGACCCTTTTTTTGTATATGCGTAAACATCGAACATATGCAAGAGCGGCAAAAACGGAAAGTGAACACTGGTACCGGTGCGAGCGCGAGCATAACGACATGGACAATTTTCCTGAACCGGTACGAGCGCGAGCATGAAGTGGTTAATATTTTGTAAAACTGTATTAAAAGTGAAAATTGGTAATAATTATCTTATTTCAAATAAAATCTTTTGCAGATAGATTAATATTTAATATAGACATGTAAATCTGATTTGTGTACGCAAAGATATTTATCATATTAAGAAATAATATATATTCAATATTTTCTTTCCGGGAACATAAGATAACTTTATAATAACATTTTATAAGTAAAATAACCTGATTTCTTTGTCAGATTTGGTACAGTTAGTATGTCACATTATTCACAACATTAAAAACACTTTTGACAGTTCGAATACCTATAGACTAGGCGTCGCTTTTTTAGCAAAGCGATTAGTCCCAATTAATTTTAGAAACATTTTTTTTTCATAAAAAACAAATTATTTGGGTTGTGTAGGCAAATATTAAATATTGTCACCGTTGGGATTGGATTTTAGGAAATTTTAACGTTAATTTAATTAAAATACTAATTTGAATACTAATTAAATAATTAGTATTCAAACTGTGAAAGACGACTAAAAAGTGACAAAAACGATTTTTTAAATGGTTAATCAGTCAATGTACAAAGTTACTAGAGAACACTTGCCGTCAATAAACTATGTAGTTTTTATTTAAGGAAGCATAAATTTTAGTTTACACATCTTATGAAACTTTAAAAAAAGACTAAATTATATTCAAATAATAGTTATGCATTTAATTAATCATTTTTTAGTTCTATTTTACTCGTGTATAAGACATAACCTCAATATTTACCAATTTTAATTCCTGCCACCATTAAGCAAAATGTCAAAACATTTTGAATGGTGTTTTCTCTAACTTTTCTCCTTTCTTCTGCTGGATCGACTCGTTCTCCCATAGGAATACGAAACATTGTGTTATTTTATGAATTTGTAATCTTAATCAATGACAGAAAAGCCTACCAAGATGGCTCATTCAATAATAATGTTGCTAGTATTCATTTTGTAAGTACATATAGGTAATTTCATAACTTATATATACGTTCATATAACCTATGGGCTCGGAGTCTTATAAATTATAATTACTACTATAGTATAATTGTAACGAGCAGTATTTTTTTTGTTAAATAAAAGTATATTAAATTTTTTGAAAAACATGTTTTTCTTAAAAATAATAATAAAATAAAAGACAATTCAATTTTTAAATGAAATAAAATAATTATAATAATTTTGGAAAATAAATATAATTTATTATTACTATCTAAGTTTTTATTTGCTTATACCAAACAATAAACGAATGTCATTTTTTATGATTAAATCCAAAATAAATGTCTCAATATTTTTTTTGATTGCTTTTGGTTTATATCTACTTAAATTAATAACATTCGTTGGACAGTTTACGATAGGTATTACGTGACTCAACCGGCAGTAATGTAGTATGTTGTGCACCCTTAGAGAGTTCGAACGATTACAAAGACAATAATCAACATGGCGATTTTCCGCTCAGCTGCTAGCCCCTGAATGGCGATGTATCCTATGAAATTTGACATGAAAAACAAATTATATTCACACGCGTCTCCGCGAATTTTACATGCGTCGACGGGAAAATATACGTAATAGTACAGTGTCCCCGGAAAATATAACAGCAAGGTGTTAAGTGTGCGCGAAGTTAACGTTTTTTTTTTTGCTGAACATTGACAGCTCGGTGGCCAGCAGGTGCTCCCGGGGCCGGGGCTTATTCTCGCTGTGAGGAGAGACATCAACATTCGCCAAGCTGGAGCGCCTACCAGAATACTTAAGGGATACAGTCGATTGGTTTATGGGGTAAGTTTCATTCATTTTCAGTTATCATCCTTCTGCAATCGTCTTATCACTGCAGCTTCAACATAGTATGTAAATAAATCAATGTTTTGTATGCACCGTTGACAACATTAAATTTTGTTTTAAGATTTGATTAAAATCTTACAATTCAATAATCCAGTGACGCAATCTCATAAAAAACGCATTTCTCTTGCATAAATATTGAATTTTCTATTACCATTGTTTTCTAAGTTATGTCACTAAAGTTGACGTTTCTGATGAAACGTTCTGGTTGGCATGGAGATTTTTTATTGATTTTTATTATTTAAATGCTAAAATTTACAGCTACATCAAAAGGTAGATTCGGTACCATAATGGTACAATACATTTATTTCTGTTTAAAAATGAAATGCGAAATACAAACGCACTTTCCCTTCTATGGCAGACAGCATTGTACAGCGACCAAGAACTGTAAAATTGTTAACGAGCATATAGAGAGACACGCTGACATTCGACAAATAAAACATTTATGCTTATTATTTTTGTAGAAACGTAAATTGTATAATAATTATTATTATATCGCGTAGCATGTGACTAATTTTTGTAGAAATCTGATGATTACAAGCAGTTGATTGCACAATTAAATGATATTATCTACATTAATAGTTGTCAAAGAGATGGAAATCTATAATTTTGAATATTATTCGTTTGTCTATTTTATTCGTGATTGGTTGTCATGCAAATAATATAGTTAGGCACGCTAGATAATTTGTAAAACTTATATTTCATTGCATTGTAAAAAATGCATCAATAAGTGGTGGTAAAATCTTTTGGTATATTTGAGTCGCATTTTTACTTCTACATAGCATTCTATTAGGTTCACTATAGCAGTACTTTCTAAATAGGGGGCAATAAGATTCCTCTCGGGGAAGGGGGGGGCACGAAAATATTCATTAGATAGTTTAAATATTCCTTCATGAATATTTTTTCACGTAACATATTTAGGGAATGTATACATTCAAGCAAGTTCCATAAATGTATGCAGATTATAAATATGTGTATTATAATTATAATAATTATTGCCTAATAATCAGTTAGACTAGATTTTTTTGGGTGACCTGAAATTGATTCTTTCACACTTAAGGGGTCGTGACATGAAAGTATTTTGGAAGCACTGCACTACAGCATCGTTTCTTAACCTTTTTAGTGCCGCAACCCATTAAAAAGCCAAAAAATATGTAAAGACTACGACTATTGGAATATTTAAATCGTCCGCAAAGTTACTGACATGACATAGAATATTTAATTATTTTTAATAAATAACTATCTTTTCCTTTTCTTACTTACTATAAAGGCTTTTCGTCTATGATTTCTTTAAAAACAATGAATAGAAAAACGTGCATTATCATTTAAAAATAACACATACTTTTATTTTATTAGGTGTGGGATCCATAATTAAAAATGAAAATATTATACACTGATTTGATTAAAAGAATATTATGTAAACGTTTTTTTAGATCGATTGCGACCTCCCTATTTTACCCAAACGTAAAACCACTTTGATTTTTTTAAATTTCTTTATTCATTTGTAATAAATACAAAACAAGTTTGTAGATTGATAAAAAGCTGTTAATTTTACAGTTTTTTTAATCTTTTTACTTAAAATTAATGAAGATATAATGCAATTAATAAACAAATAATAATATATCATTTAGTGTATATCATTCTTTCTTTGGACACTATTTGTACAAAGAAAAACACTAGTTGTCGCGACCCTCAGGGGTGACAAACGATTCACCAGCCAGAAGTATGAGTAACGTTACAATCGGCTGTTTCCGGAGGTCGCAAAACTAATAATATATTCGTAAAATATTTTTGATTCTGCGATACTGAAGATAGAGTACTACTGGTTCATGGACATGGACACTGATGATGATATGTGAAGTTCCGATGATAAATACAATATTAACATACTCGTACATACATGGAACGTCTTTCGAAGTACAGTAATTCGACAAATGTAAAATAGTGCGTCACTAACCGTGTGGCCATTGTTAACTCTTTCGGTAGGGCTCAGTGGAATACAAATTATACTGTCAATACGGCGTGAATTTTTCAAACCATTTTTTTTTGCTTAAAACTAGTATTTGAAGCATAAATGTACTTATCCGACCTATTTTCATATATCACATTGGTTCTTCTATCCTTTAGCTATCAGATGATGCATAAAAAACTATTACATTTAACAAACGTTCATTATGTAACTCCATACATGTGGTGGCATTGACACATGTGGCTTACAGAAAAATCGCCCCTGTGACGAAACCTAACGATATTTATTTACATGCTTTACAGATCCCTGTAAATAATACATGTAGGTTGATAAAGGGAATGACTGCACTTCCAATTTCCTACCGTAGATGTCACAATGAGTACTGAAAGTTGCAAAACGATATATCACGTCAACCGATGTCAACGGTTGGGGAATGTTTGACGGCATATGCCGATAACCGATGCGAATGGGTTAATAACGGCCAACTCCAGTAGTATAGAATTCCGTCAGAATTATGTTATCGTTTTCCTAATTATGTCGCAAAATGATTAAATTTTAATTAATTTATATTTGCCTGACTTTGGCTTCATGCCGGAACCTTCATCAAGGGTTAACGCTTAATCCTTCAAACTGTACGGGTAGCAGTGGCGACTAGTTAGCATGTTATTGCCATTATAGCTGTACAGCGAACATCTGCATAGTAAAGCGATATCTTATACTAATGTATGGATATGTGAGAAAGTACAAAACATCGGTCACGTTAGCGGGTGCGGATCCAGTGCGATACTAGCAGTGGCGTAACCAATGCAGGCTAAATAACCTACGAGAAACTTAAATACTTTAAAAGGGTACGCCCAAATCCAAGTAAGATCTTTTCAGCAACGTGACGCTGTGTGTCAGTGATTTTCTTACTTTTGAAATTGTATTTTACTCATCGTCGCATACTTTGTACTGATTTACACGAAATAAAAACGCTGAGTTTGTGACGTCAGTGTCACGCATGTATTTAAAAAAAAACTTATCGTTTTTAATGCTAATATATTTAGAAACATTATTTTTCTTATTAGCAACATGTACAAGGGCCATCTGACTAATTGCAAAAACATTTTGATTGTAAAATGAACCACGTGCATTATGATATAAATCTTCGTGTTTTTTTGAATCCAAGGCAATCAATAATATTTTTCTTTTGTGTATGTACTAGTATATCACAAACATATTTTAGTTACTACATCAAATCAAAATCTTATTTGACTCCCCTAGACGAAAATACTTGGATACTGATATATTCTTGTAGATAAGCATTTTTTATGTGTTGAAATACTTTTTTTTAAAGCAAGCAATCCACGAGTATTCTTATATAATATCATGAAATTTATGCGTTTTTATCAAGATGTACACATTATTCGTTCCCCCAAAGAGTAACACTAACCTGCCAGAGACCATGCCTCTTGAAAGAGGGATCAGACTGTTCAACCACATCGCCTCGGATATTGATATATTCCACGCAAGGGACGCCCAGTTCAGACACGAGCTCCGCGAATTTGTTTGGAGGAGTAATTTGTTGGAGTCGTCTGTTTAACCTCTCCTCCCCGGTGATGTCTATCGACTACACATTGCTTGTAATAACTTAAATATCTCTGTAAATATAATACACACAGGGTTCAGATTTTAGGTATTCCTCCTTAATACATTTACGTATTGAAAAAAAATATATTTATAATAATAGGCACTCATCGGGAGCAGGAAATATTTTTCTAAAATCCGGAATAAATTCACCCCTACAATCAAGACGCGCCAACTGTCATGAATTCATTCGACCTGTCGGAAGCGTGTGCAAAAATAAAATTAAAAAATACCCAGATGCGTCGGCATCTATACTCCTCACTCTCGCTGACGTACTAATATGAGTGAGCGAGACGGGAAACCTCAGTTGGTCGGCTAGTTCGAAATGATTTCGATGCGCGTCGGCTCATCGATATGTCGACAGGCTAAGTAGTGTTAGTAGCTCTCGGAAGTTCACGCGCCAAGGTGCGTTTGGCCGTTTGAGGTCTTCGCCTGATGTTTTTCGTGTTTTTAGCTATTAAATGTCAATTATTACTGCTTATTGACATCAACTATTATAAAATTAAGCGATATCTTTGAATATTTTCATTTTTTCGAATTTCTACTCATTTTATTCACTTTAAATCAGAATGTGTAACGAGTACACACCATCGGAACGCACGGAAGTTTTTAACATAGTAAGGCGAGGGTTAATGAGTATAGGGACTTTCTGGTGCTGTCTCTATTGTTTTATTTTGAACTTTATCATAAGTACCTTTATTTAAGTAATGTTTTTTTTTCTATTATCTTATTTCAGGATCGTATTTAGTAAAATTTGTATTTTTTGTGAAAGAAATATATATAACATTGAATCAAATTGAAGTGTTGATGTGTTGACGCTTCAGCAGTCGCTTCTGTAGCGTGTGTTTCTGGTTACGCCCGGGGGCCCTGAGAAGGCTTCCAATCGCCGCGGCCCTGAAGGTCTTCCTCCCCTCGAACTGGGCCTCGGGCCCCCAACTCACCTCCTGCGCCAGTCAGCCGCCCGCGGCGCCGCCCTCGTCACCTGGGGTTGCGGAGACAACAAAACGATTCGGACAGTTCAAAAATAAATAGTGAAAACAGTGACACCGATTTAAAAGTATTGTGTAGGATCTTACCAGAAAAAAATGCACAATTTTCTTATGTAACCATATATAGAAATTCACGATAATAAAACGTCCAAGAGCAAAATAGAGTGTTAAACTACCAACACCATCAGACTACAGCCCGGAATTCGCGCATTGTTGATTAATGACATAAATTTATTCGTTAACCCCGAATTAGAATGACTTGTGTGTGCATCACATAAGTACATATTTTGTTTTTTCTTTTCTTTTTTTATGAGTAGAAAGGAATGGAGTTAACTTTAAATGTCTCGCGTTCTTATGTAGCATTTGACCACAACGGATTAAAAAATACACATGTTTTCACATTACGCTCTACCGCAATTCAATATTTTTTGTCTGGTGTGGATCGGAGAATCGATGGTGTGTTTAAATAGGCCAAAAACGTGCATTTGGATGATACAAATTGCCACCTTTAAGTTGTGTCATCCACCGCGGTTTTCGTCTCATTTTAAGCATGCACCCCTAAACTTCCTTGTCTTGTACATTCTATGTACAGTTCGCGAAAATGTCCCAGCCATATCCACCGTCTTCATATATTCGTAACCTATTTCTGCAGCATTCAATTTTTGCTAGAAGCTATAAATCTAAGCAGCTGTGAACGATTTTACAAGTATTTCATAATTACAGCAAATTTTTACTCAATAAAAGAAATTCAATGATAGACATGTAATTTTTAATGATTTAGAAACTTTGGTATTGTGAGGCAATACGTTTCTTTCGAAGATTATCTGCAACACTGTATCTAACATGTTTTATTTCAAGTAACTGTTAACCTAAATCATGCATGAAAATTGTAATGTTTAAATGTTCGTCATAGGCTGGCTGGAAAATTGTAGGATTGTTTTAAACATTCGTTTTAAAATGGATAAATTCCTCAAATTGGTACCTAACGTTTCGAATTTGCCACAAAAGCTTACATTTCGCGGATCGACGAATGAGGTCAGTGTACTAAAAAAAAATATTCGTCAAATTGGGAATACTTTGCTAACATCTTGACAATGAATGGAGTAATGCGCTGGCTCTAAACCTGTGTTATGTGCTGTGAGATCCATTCCCCTTGTATCTTCCATTCTTTTAAAAGTCATAAATTGATAGATTTAGTTTTTACGAAAGATTATAAGTTCACCATTTCCTCTTTATTAACTTTTTTGCAAACATTCGAAATAACACGTTCCAAGAAAATGAGGGAATAATATCTTTATATTGTATTTTTCTGTGAATACGAATGAACTATATTACTTTATTTGATTTAATGCCTGGTATAATTTCGTAATACGATTATTAATTTTACATTTGAATTTATGATTTGAGTGTTCATTTTAATAAAAAAAATTGACGAAGATTAAAAAAAAGATTTTTAATCGATTTCTGAGCTCTAAAATACCTCCGGTTGGTGTGAATTTGATCACTCACCTGTAAAATGCCAGTCATAGCCTATTAATTAAAATTGGTGGTAGACTAAAGTCGTGCCGTGAAGACCACCCATTCATAGTAAATTCCTGCAATAATAAGGATGATGCGTGAATCTCGGGCTGTAGTCTATGACGTTGGCGGATCAACACTCCACATGCAGCGCTTAACCATATGTAACATGGTAAGCGTCATAGAATTCCACAGATGAGACTTCAGAATCACTATTACCATCTGTTGGTATTCTCATATATGTGCTTACATAAAAAAAACAAAGGAAATAAAACTATTTTTCTGTGGAGAAATTTAATTTCCTGTATAAATATGATTTCAGATCATATAGGTTATTTCTGTTAGCGCATATTTTCTTTTGAAATGAATAAGAGAAACAGTGTATTTTCGAGTGACTTGTCTAAATTTTACTTTGAAATTGAATTACTGCTTCGTCAACACAGAAAGTTTACTTAAATAATACACAATAATACTGATCATTGACGATGAACTTATTTCTTTAAGCAAGACTCACAGAATAGAGTTACTTTGAAATTAATGTTTGTGCGTTATGTACTTGATTTGTGAGTAAAGTGAAATTTTAATAGTATTTTATGCAAGCACGAGGGGCTTAAAGACTAGAGGCCTTTGAGATGTAGTCATACAGAATAATTCTAGGAATTTTCTAAAGAGACCACGTCACGAACAATGAGGTTCTCAGCATAATCAAGGAGGATAGGCACCTAGTAAGAACCATCTCAGAGAGGCGAGCCGGACGGATCGGTCACATCGTGCGCCACGATGGTCTTCTTCACGACATTGTGGAAGGGATGGTTGAGGAAAGAAACTATCGAGGTCGCTCTAGACGGGAGTATTTGCAGCAAGTGTTCGAGGACATAAGTTGTAGTTCTTATGCTGAGCTAAGGAGGAATGCAGAGGATCGAGAGGAGTAGAGATCGAGATGCAAGATTTTGTTGCTGCAAACCAATCCACCGGATTGATACTACTACTACGAAGAAGAGGGGTTTATCCCCATAGTGGACTTATAATGATCTGCCGTGTCGGCTAACGACTATATTTGCAAGGATATGTAGCAGTTTTGAGCGTGTTGGAATTAATTTTATAAAACCTACTTTTTTTCGTAATATTTGAGAGCCTCGGCTTAAAATGTTATAAATTGCGCACGCGCTACGAAACGCTACGTTTAATCATACATGACGCAAAAATGCAAAACCCGCCGCAAATTCAGAATAAATTACTATTCTACCGTATACCGTATAATCCACCTTTACGGCACTTTGCTTTGTTTCGTATGTATTGTGTGCATCCATATCTCTTCCATAAGCCACACACTATGTCAAATTAACAATCTATGACTATGTGTCACTTAAGAATGTAGTTCATACTACGAAGCCAAGATCTCAGAAAAATACACAAAAAGCCTTTCCTTTTAGACTCTCAAAAGGTGTGAATAAAGTACGACGATGCAATGTCAAAAATCGCGTTGTGTCACATTTTGGTGATCCGTTTTTCGTCAGTATTTTATGCACAGTTTAAATATCAATAATTAAATAAAACACTAATATAAGAAAATTATGATTTTGACGATTTGGTCTTTGCGCTTGATTTTTTTTTCCAAATTCAGATTATGAACTTTTAAGTTTGTATTGATTAGTCCAACGTGTGAGTGTTACGAAAACAATTAGCGTGTTTTATGTGTTTATTGAAATTGTAAATACCCATCAGACATTTCAACTGTTGATTAAACGTGTCAAAGTTTGCGTGCAATGCCATAAGTGCCTTTATGAAGGAATTTGTCTATACTGCTTCTCCTTTCTCTGTCATTATCTAAGTTTTATAAATCTAAATGTCGATGAAAAACCGTAATATCGATTTAATTTTGTAAAAAATACTAAACATAAATCTAGTACGTTTATACTAAATTTGTCATAAATTGATACAACGGTTTTTCATTCACATTTGTTCAAACTTTCATACGTAACGCGTAGTCGTTCAGATGCGGACGCACCATAAAGGTTTCTCACAATAACTTGAAACTCTTTTGAAAAATTACTCTTATATAAGTCGTCGATTTGTTACGTCGCCTTCTTGTCCCATGTTTGCCTGTGCGATGTGCAGATGGAAGCGAAGCCCTCTGCGGGAATGTTGCTCAGGTCTTTGTCTCGTCATCTTTACGGCCGCGGGTTGAGAGCGGCATAAGTCACGACGGTGTCATCTCTTGAGGTGACTTCATGGGCTGCTGGCGCCGGAGACGGTGATTCACGCCTGGGAACGTCCACTCTTGAGAGCGCTGGCCGAGATTCAGTGATTCATCCGGCTTTGGGAACACAAAACTTAATCTTTTTTAGACTCGTTTGATATTCTTTAGGGAGCGAATGCAATACGCAACGTCAGGTATTACCCTGAAGTGCGTCTCACGGGGGAAAATTATAAAGGTTTCAATTATGACAATACAGTATGAGATTTTGCAGGAAGTCTAATGAAAAAAAACCCATGAGAAAAACAAAGAACATATAATTAATTTGAATGTCACATATAATTTGTCGCATTTAAGTATGTTTTCCGAAGATAGGTTATTTCAACATATGGGTACTCATATACAGAGAGCGGCAAAAAAATCTGACGGATTTCTTCGTTGTTTTGATTCAAAATTGACACTTTTTTTGCCGCTCACTGTATTAGAATAGCATTTTGTCATACAATATCTATTATAAAATGACTCAAATGAGATTTTTTAAAGGATTTCTTTTTTCTCATTTTACATAGGTAATAAAATTTGTATTCACTAGGGGATTTGTCCCTGGGTGTTTCGCGGCCTAAAACAAATAACCTTCTAATTGAAATTGTAAAAAAAAAAACATTATTTCTATCATCATTCTCTGTCCGCGCGCAGCCTCGACAAGTCACAGAGGCGTTAGCTACAATTGATGCATTCTAATTGGTTCATTAAAATATCGTGCATATACAAATCTGTCTGTATACAATCGAAGGGTCAATATCATGAAATCTTGTAAAAATAAAACTCTAAGAACTGAACTTAAAATTACAATTAAATATCTACCATAAGATTTCTTTTAGTTTATCACTTGAAGCTTCGTGGTTCGCTTGGCGTATTATAAGTATGCTCATTTTCGTTACAAGTGAATACTTGACCTTTTCATCTCTAAAGGACAAAATTCGTTTCTTGATTTAATAACTTTGATGATAGGACAATGATAGTGTAATGTAACCATTTGTTATTTTGATCCTCAAGTGACTGCCGGGGGTTACGATTCTCACAGGCTTTGGCGACACAAATCTTCACCGTATGTGTTAGTATCGTGAAAATAATAATGTTGCCAAGGTCGACAATGCTATACAGATCGTTATAATGAAGAATTATATTGTTTTCTTGGAACACTCAAACGATTTTATGAGTTGTTTTATACCAGATATTATTGTAGTAATATTTAATAGTACATATTTATTCTCTCAACCTCACTAATACATTGTAATCATTTGGCATTTATTTGTACTTTCTGCTGCTGGAAAAGTCAAACCCCTGAGCCGTATCTAATATTATTACTTACTTTAATGTACATTGCCAAAAATATAAAAAATAATTTAAAAATACTACGATGTTTTCTTGTATGTTTCTGTTCAGCATGTTTTTTGTGCTTTCAAACCATTTTTATTATGTCAATTTTATCAAATATATTACATTAACATCACAGTGTATTTCATTCGTTTTTATAAAATATTGTATACTCAAAATGTTTTCATCACTGTAAAGTTTTTTTCCTCATTTCTATATTTATAAATATGTAGGCATCTTATTATACTTTTTTAAGATGGCTTAGTTATTGAATATTTTCGTTTCAATTTCGTATATTTTGCCGTTTAAAATCTGTATCAATTCAGTATCAAATGTTTTTTTAGAACATCTATCTATTATATTTAAAGATTTATATACACACCTTTATCTTCTAAAATAGACAACATTCAATGTCTTCCTACACAACTTAAAAAAAACTGATTTGGTTCCTTTCAAAGTGACGCAACATCAGCACACATATAATTTATTTTACACTTATGATTCACTCAAGACTGATTATGGGTTATTACAAACTTACAGCAAATAAATCGTTTTTTTTCATAATACCGTTTTATTTATTATTATAATACGTTTTTCTTATGAAAACTTCTCACTTAAATGATTCTTCTTCTTCATAGTATCAATCCGCTGGATTGGTTTACAGCAACAAAATCTTGCATTTCGATCTCAACTGTTCTCGATCCTCTGAAAACCTCTTTAGCTCAGCATAAGAGCTACAACTCATTTCCTCGAACAGTTGCTTCAAATACTTCCGTCTAAGGCGCCCTCTGCACTTTCTACCCTCAACAATCCCTTCCACAATGTCGTGAAAAAGACCATCGTGGCTCATAATGTGACCGATCCATCGGGCTCGCCTCTCTGAGATGGTTCTTACTAGGTGCCTATCTTCCTTGATTATGCTGAGAACCTCATTGTTCGTGATGTGGTCACTGCAGGAAATTTCCGAGAATTCTTCTGTATGACCTTATCTTAAAGGTCTCTAGTCTTTTATTTATTTTATTTCAATGATTATATTACCCTAAGTGCGATAACGAATCTGTCGTACTATGGTTGGTAAATACGATTTATAAAATTTCTTTAAAATCTGATGGTTGGTGAGGTTAAAAATTCTTATGATTTTGTTTATAACAAGAATAAAACAACACAGTGACTTTATCAAGGCAATGTATTACGCATTTAGTGAAGAAAATGACTATTTTTTAAATTGAAGTTTGTATTTAGAATCCAGTGTCAAATGGATTAAAAAAAAATTAAACCATAAATATTTTTTATATTTGTTAAAAGTAAATATGTAAATCAAATTGAAAAAAAAAACAGTTTTATATATTTTTTATGTATAGTCGTTAAGATAATGACATACATAAAGTTGTGAATGCGTGCAAAATTAATTATTGTTATTGTGTAAAACTAGATCATAGTTTAAACGAAATATTCAAATACATTATCTGTAGTTGAAATGATGGTTCGATTTTAAAACAGGTTTGTAAATAACAGTGCCGGTTTTAGGGGATGGCGAAGTGGGTCAGTGCCCCAGGTCGTCGAATAAGCAAGGGGCGCCGAGTGCAACCAATCTTTCTTCATTTAAAAAAAATATAAACAATAGGGCGCTAGAAAAAAAAAATTGCCCTAGGACGCAGCAGGGTCTAAAGCCGGTACTGGTAGATAACTACGTATGTCTATGCCAGCTCGATTTGGTTCACTATATTTATGTCCGATTGTCAGCCATAACCATAACGTCATATTTGGAATTGTTTCTATACAGCGTCCGCAGGCCTCACACAGCGATCTATATCACCTTCATCAGAAGTGCATAATATACTACATTATTTAGTATATTTTCTATATTCAGTTCTAGTACAATCATCGTACTTATGTAATAATGAAATGTCGTATTTCGATACAAAAGATTTGTCCCTTTGTTACGATATGACTGGTAGTACTTATGTGATTGTTGTATCATTGTGTATTTTGTGTTTATGTCAACAATCAATGTTGAAGTCTTAAAAATTCTACTTATAAGGTCTATTGACAAAATAGCATTTAAAAATATTATATATTTTTTAAAATACGAAAACGCATGTGAGAACTAGCAGAGGGCAGCATTATCTTCTGCGAACTCTACGATGTTCAACCAGATCAACTGAAAGCTTCTTGTGGGATAGATTTGGAAATATTAAGGAAAATCTCAAAATATTTGAGATGTATACAGGTATATAATCGTGTCGGAATAAACAGGGTCAGATCCTGATGGCGTTACTTCCGGCCATCATCAGGTCTTCCTGGGTGCAGCTACTCGGACACAGCGCACACACCAGAAGGTGTGACAGGGTCTGCTCTACGCCGTAGTCACATTCAGTCGGTCCGCTGTAAAACTACCAGGCTTTCATTTGTGCCCTCTTCTTGCATACTCTGTTCCGAAGTCTGTTAAGGGACCTCCATATATTCCACCCCTGGTTGTGTCTAGGGCAGGCATGGGCAACCTTTCCTAGGTCTGGGGCCACATTATCATTCTGTCTCCGTGTCAAGGGCCGGACCAAATTATTAACTATATTAAGGTAATATTAAATTAAATAAAACACATTGCTACTTCTTGCATATTTTATTTATTTATATAATGAACGACATTAATTGCTTATAAAATTTAATGTGACGATTGACTTTGTACTTGAATTACGAGACTATCAATATTGGCGTTGATATTGCTTAATGATAATCTCATCGAATTTTCGAGATTTTCATCTGTTATCCTCGTTCGAATTTTCGATTTGGTGTACTTCATCCTCGAAAAAATTTGTTCGCATGTATACGTGCTGCCAAAAAGACAAATGATGTTTCTTGCAAATCTACGTAAGTTTGTATAATTTTCTTCCACCAAATATAATTTATAAAAATCTGTCAAAGGAACTTTGTCAAATTGTGATTTTAGCGCTAAATCCCCCTGAAGCTCAATAAGTTCCATCTGTAAATTTGCTGGCACATTATTTACATCAGCATCCATCGGACGAGCAAATATAGCGAATGTTGAGTCTTTGTTTTGGAAGTCGGCAAACCTCGTCTCAAATTGCTCTATTAGTGCCTTCAGTTCATCTCCATAAGAATTATATGTGATGTTTGTATGCCTTGATAGATTAGGAAAATGTTAACAATTTGTACCTCTTATCTGATTTTTCAAAAATCTAAGCTTATTACAAAAAACTTTGACATGGCTATGCAGTTCATGAACCAATTGTCCCTGTTTTTGTAGTTTTAAATTAAGATCATTTAGGTATCCTGTGACATCTACAAGGAATGCTAAATCACACACCCATTGATTATCTTTTATTTTGTTGATTGTGTTTCCTTTTATGTCCATAAAATCTGCAATGTCTTGTCTCAAATCATAGAATCGTTTCAACATGTTTCCTTTACTCAACCACCTTACTTCACAGTAATAAGACACATCTTCATAGTCTGAAAATAGGTCTTCCAAAAACACCTTAAACTGGCGGTGATTAAGTGCACGTGACTTAATAAAATTAATGCTTGCTACTACTACATCCATAACATTCTTGAATTTCATCGATTTTGCGCACAAATTTTGCTGGTGGATAATACAATGAAAATTTGTTAAATTTTCCGGCTGGATCTGTAATTCTATTGCTCTTTCATTAACAACTCCAATAAATCCTTTCCGTAAGCCAACCATTGCAGGGGCACCATCAGTACATATGCCAGATAGTGCACTCCATTTAATCCCAAAGCTTTCGAAGACTATGTTGACTGCTTCAAATATATCTTCACCAGTAGTCGTTCCTTTTAACGGCTGAAGAGCTAATAATTCTTCTGTGATTTTGAAGTTCACGTCAACTCCTATGATAAATATTGCTAATTGTGCTGTATCAGAGGCATCTGTGCTCTCATCCAAAGCAATTGAAAATGCTTCGAATCCAGTAATCACCTCTTTCAAACTTTTTTTGATATCATCAGCCATCATTTCTATACGTCGGACAACAGTACGTCTCGACAAAGATATTCTCTCAAAGTCTTTTTTCTTTTCAGGACAGATTATATTTGAAACGTCGAGCAGACACTCTTTAATAAATTCTCCTTCACCAAATGACTTAGAATGCTTTGCATTTTTTTCGCTTACAACAAAGCTGGCTTTAACAACGATATCGTGCTGCGTTATTTGCTTTTTGAACATTTGTTGCTGGGTATCCAAGTTCTTCTTCAACTTCTGTATCATATCTTTTCGAATTTGTTCATTTATTTGTTGGTGATCCGCATGCCTCGAAGTAAAATGTCTCTTTAAATTGAATTCTTTGTTGACGGATACGGACTCCTTACACAGCAAACATACGGGCATTCCTTTATTCAGGATAAAGAAATAATCCTCCGTCCACTTGTCTTGAAATTTTCGACACTCTGCATCAACTTTTCTTTTTTCGACATAACCCCTGACATTGTCACAAATTTAAAAACAATATTCAGAACTGACAAACAAAACTGTCTTCTACGCCAGAACGCACCAGTAAACAGAACAAACCAGACCAGAAGTCGCGTGAACACTAAATAAGGGGAATGCGGCGCGGAGGGGGACGGAATTAGTGTGCTGCACTCGGGATATTTCGTGCCTACGAACTTTGCCGAAACACAAACCATCGGATGCATTGCGATAATAATATATATTATTATATTATGTAGCGCGGAGGAGGTGGGCCCCGCTCGAATCCTTCGGTGCGTATACGAGCTTCCCCGAATCACTGCAAGCGCCCGTGTCATCTGCATTATTTTAACTAATGTATTTCTCAATTACTTCGCCGAGATGAATCAGGGCCGGACAAAATAGCTCCGCGGGCCGGATCCGGCCCGCGGGCCGGCGGTTGCCCATCTATGGTCTAGGGGCTATGGCCTCAGGTATCACCAGTTCCATTGTCGACTGTAAGAAACTTCTTCATGATTTGAGCCGTTAGGTTAGGTTATTTATTTATTTATTTATTATATTGAAAAATAATAAAAGAAATTTAATTTATATGATAGACCGCATACGACAAGATTACAGATTCTCGTGTGCTAATCGGGTTATTTTTAAATTTATTTTTTTCCTGTGTTTGAGAGGATATCCGACCGCCAAACTGCAACCTACATACATACCTGCCGTGTTAAGCTGTGGGTTGATCGTTCCGAGTCGTAGAATATCAACTGTGGAAGGATGCCGTGTCGCAATATCTCCTGTCGTTGTTCTCGATGTGGTCGATCGACTGGTCACCGACTAGTTGACCACCGGTCACTTTGATCAGTTAGTAAACACCACCGCTTAGGTTAGTCGAGGTTCGGGACCGCGATAGTCGGAGATATCGCGAACAAAGGAGTAATTACAGGCATGTAACAACTCATTTTTGTGTGTCATCAATTAAGTGCATAAGTGAAGTGTATTACGCGAAAGCAACGAGCACGCGATATAAAATACTATAATTTTAGTGAATTACGGATGATAATCGAATCATAAGTTAACCTGGAAAAAGTGATCGAAATTAAATTATAATTTTTTGAAATTAATTAATAGATAATTACGTTAATTTGTTTTGTGTAATACGTACAATAGGTGATTAAAAAATATATTTTAAATATTGGTTTTTCTCTTTGTCTTTTAGAATATTTAATTTAATAATTATCTCGATTAAAACTGTCTGACGTCATGTCGTCGGTAATTATTTATTTTATGAAATGTTTTTCGTTGAAACCCACTCCTTAACATCAATGCGTCAAGCGACTATGAGGATTACTTGGAATACGTTCGGTGGAACTGATTTATTTAACACTCAAAACTATTAATTTATAAATTAATTTTCGTGGGTGAAAAACATACAGCTGAATACCGACAGACTGTAATGTAGAAATGGCGTCCGTAGATTCTATAACATATTCGATTGTATGCATGGCTAAAATGTATGTGAAGTTCACGAAATATCCGCTAACATTAGACTGCAACCAGATTTTCAAAGACACTCGGCTTTTGTGGAAATTGGTATTGTGTTTCGCCTATCACTAATTTCAATTGATAACTTATGACCAACATTTTACTGTTGAGACATACATTTTACACCGATCGGGAGTATTAACACATTTATCTATCGGTGTACTATACATATACTTAAAATTGGCTACATATATTTTAAGCTTTTTTGGGAATCGAACCCTACCGCGGACTCTAGCATGGTAGGCGACCGCTTTACCTTTATTCCATACTTCTCTGTAGTTGGTGGCATACATGAAGTAGTATCGTGAAGTAGTTCACTGTGTTGCGGTTTACAGCTAATGGCTTGCAGATAGTGCAGCAGGTAGCCAATCCAATTGAAACATTGTATATAATATTTAAAGTTTTTTCAACTGTATTTTGATAATGTATTTATGTAGAAGTGTGGTACATTCCAATCCAACGTTAATTAGGCGTTGAGATATTAGAGATAGACGTTGGAATCGTCAACTGATAGGTCCATAGCATACATCTTTTGGTTTTATCACTAATTAACCTGAAGATAATCTGAAGGGGCGCATCATCTTGATGACATTCATCCTCTTAGACTATCAGCGTAATTTCACGAGTGAGGAATTAGTCCCAAACTAACCAGGTCAATTTTTGTTGTGGTTTAATATCTAGGACTTCAAACCAGCGAGTGTTAATTAGTCCTAAACAAACCGGGGCAATTTTTGTTGTAGTTTAACATCTAGGACTTCAAACCTGCAAGTGTTAGCACAAGCGAGCGGCTTCACGCTCAGTAATGCCTCTCGTAGTGTTCACATTGTATTACAGCGTTTCAGCATCGCGCCCAATAGCCGGCACAGGTGGGATCAGCGCAATCACCTGATGTGATACGTTATCTACCGAAGCGGCGCATGCGCCGGGCGGAGTATTGTCTCAAGCGAGGTTTCGCCGCGAGGTCGCGTTGGCAGTGCAGCGATTCCATGCGATAATCGTGGAAATATCACACAAGATACGATAAAGAAAAATACTATCGGATCGATGATAGAACAGTGACAGACTGGCTGCTTCAAGTTGCGAATCACGTGTTTTTTTTGCACTCGTATGTTCTTCAAATTAAAAATGTTTTGTTTAGTTTGTTCAAGTGATATTTGTGATAAATGAAATTTATAACAGTGAAACAAACAAAACGGATTAGATGTGTGTTACACTGTATAGTGTTGATCGCATTCTATACATAACGATATATTATTATTTGTACAATGTGGCTAGTGTTTTTTTTTGTTTTAATAGACGTAATCGGATTATCATTTTAAATGTATTTTTGTGTCAAATTTATGCATAAAAACATGCTTCACTTTTTACGTAGATACATTGCCGGTTGAAAAATTAATTCACATTTAATGCTGTGTTGCAATCGTCCATCGGTGTTTCTGTGATTTGTGATCAATAAACTTTTTTTCTCCGCATTACAAATTCAGGACTACTATCTAATGTCACAAATTTGGCAATACTCTTGAATATTTTAATTTGAGACCGTGTTTTGTTATACATTTAATGTTCCTTGACCTGTAATGTAATGCACGTTACTGTCACTTATTATTTTATCATTATTAATTCATAAAGCCTTAACGATAATCATTATAAACATGATTTTTTTAATCTGTCATCGATAGTTTAGGTTTTAGTTTTTTAAGAATTTTATTTGTTATGACTTCGCGAAGTGAAATCTGTTTGTTTTGATCTTCTCCACTGACAGCTGCGCAGTGTCTCTTGCGCACAATCGCCGGTCTCGGTGGGAGAGTAATGAAGTGTCACAAGAAAGACAGTTTCTCACCTAAGTTAGTCACCTGCACCGAGAGCTTTGATTTATGATGGTTTGCCATTGCTCACCTGCTCGAACACTACGTGCCGAAACCGTCATATATATATATTTTTTAATTCTTTGGTTTGCCATTGTTAGAAAGCTGTTTTAAAAACCGATCCTCCTCCAATCCGCCCAAACGTTTCTGCCGACCTGCACCGCTGTATGGGATGATCAAATCACGGATATAATATAACAGTGTTGCGCTATTATTCATGCAGTCAACGACGTGAACGATTTTCTCTAATTTCATCATATTTGAGCAGCATTTTTAGTGTAATGAGCTGTTGTGTAACTCGTCATTCTATTGCGGGAGCGTCCGCATTTTGCTTTTAACAACTGACGCTCCGTTTTAATGTTGCTATTGTCATAATCTGTTATCTCTGTTTGCGAGTGCGCGCGCGTGCAATCCTTAAACCCACAAGATTACAGGTACCACTTTCAATCTGCCGTGTTGCCATCTATACAGATAGGTTCCATTGTTGTCACGCTCTTCCAATTGCTACATATTTTTTGTGTACTCGCATTAGTACGTCAATGTGAATTGTTAATCGGTGCATTTATTGTGTTATAATTGTGTTTATTATTTGAATGCAGGTGAAACTGTCTCTGTTAAGAAACATATATTAATTGAACAAAAATCGAGTGCCTGATAATTGGGATTTATTTGTTCGAATGACGTAGTGACTAGAATTTACTACTAATTATTCTAATGGTGATCGGGTGATTTGAAATTTCATATTAAAGTATTGCAGCTGAATTATCATTGACTGAAGACATATTTAACGTTATTTATTGGTATTAGGAGCTGAAGAAAGAAAGAAAGAAAAAACTTGCATCATCTCGAGGGAGACTACCTGCTTGTAATAAGAAGTCAGTTCATTTCAAGTGTGGGTGGCTGAACGGCCGTGAACAAATTCGCGAGGCTTTTGTACGTATGACATCAGTGGAGTTACTAATACGTTAGTATTTTTGATCGAGCACGATCTGTGGGAGGGTGAGGGCGAGGGATGCGCTGGAGGATCTCGCCAGCCAGCTCGGAGTCCGATGGTGCGCCGGCCGGGGGCGTCGCTGGAGGCGGATGTCGGTGACTACTTCATCTCAGGCGGGGGCGACGCTGACGAGAAGAGCAGGTTCGGGCTGGACGCGTCGCCGCGCGAGCCGCTCTGGTGCGGGGCGGAGCGCGCGGGGCGGCGGCGCGGCCGCGGGCGCGCGCCCTCGTGGGTGGCAGGCGTGCTGGGCGCCATGTGGCCCTCCGCGGTGTTCGGCAGCCTGGCGGCGGCGCGCGGGCGGCGTCGCGCGCCCTGCACGTGCGCTATACGGGCGTGCCGCCGCGCGGCCTCGCGCTGCCGCTCGACGTTGAGGAGACGGTCACTTGCTTCTGCAGGTAAGATTGACAAATATTTATTTTGTCCTAAGGCCTCTCGGATCGGCCGCCTTGTTGTACGCTCCTTGGGAGCACTTTCTAAGGATACAGTGAATACGTTAAATTTATTTCGCAATTCAATTTTGTTGAATGTTGCTTAGAATTAAAAGAAGTATTGATATCAGCTTGAAATAGCTCTTTTAGGCTGATGCCGTAAAGCAGGGGTCGTCAGCCTTTTTATGCCTAGCGCCCACTTTTGCCTATTTTTCATGGTAAAATTTTCCTACCGCCCACCAGCCTCGATATATTTCAATTCAGTATATGGGTGGAAAAAAATCTAGAAGGGATGTAGGAGATTTGAAAATCTACGAAAATCGCCCACCGCCCACTACAGGAGCCCGTTAGTGGGCGGTACGGACCAGGTTGACGACGCTTGCCGTAAAGCCTCGAAAAACGATCTTTTGTCTCTTATTTTTGTTCGCTCGCCTGACATACACCCTGACATGCACATCTAATGTTAGTTTTAATTGTATAATGTTGCACGGCGCTTGCATGCGCCATTTGATTTGTTATGACAGTTGCTCCATTTCATGTTGGTGCAACTGTCACCTTTAATTCCCCTTTTTGTCGCGACTGTCTTGAGGCGGTAGTGTTAGAGTGCTCCGCCATTTGTCAGTTGACTTATCGGTCGGACAAGAAAGCAAGTCTGTAATAAAATAAATGAGAATCGTGCTTTGAAAACAGCTTCTTTGTATTATTAACCTGCTCCTGCATCCTGTCACCTAGTAATTCGATATCCAAATTAGAGACGAGGATATCAGTATGAACAAGTGATATTTATTTCTAACATGCCAAGGCCTTATTTAGACAATAAATAGGAATAGGGACTATATTTTACGTATTTTCAGCACAAATTCGTATATATATTTTTGGCCATAGGCGCCTTTTAAAATTAAGATAGGCGCTTATCAGATTTAATAATATTATTCAATTTTGTGATCATATAATGTCGTCCGCTCTTCCGCTCTACATACAGTTTCTGTGGAGCGGACGTGATAACATTTTATATGTTTAATATTTGTCATATATGTAATGTTAATGTGTTTCAATAACCCTTGCGCGACACTTAAAGCGCCGTGGCTTTCGTTATAATTGGCTACTCTAGTTATTAATATTGCTCGTGTGGAAATCCATTTTTTTATGTATATGACTGCCACAGATCCAAAGAGTATTCATTGGTGTAATAATGACCCAATATTATTATAACATTTATGTAAGTCGTTTTCTTCTTCGTCTCAGCGCCGTTAAATATATTCAGTTCAATATTTATTATGGCAACATATGATATATGAAATATTATCTAGGTAGTTATAAAAGTGTTGCTTGGTAATTACTAAAGATTATGATGAGATAAAGCTTTAGTGTTGCACTCATTAAAACCTATTTACTTACACATTTCTTATCAAAATATTTATAATGCCTAATTAAGAACTGTAAAATTTGACAATCATTTTGGGAATACTAGTATCGTATAATATTACGTATTTTTCCAATACCATTTAATGTGTTTTTAAGCTGTATTTTTATCATATATTTTTTAAAAAAAATTGAGGTGCATACTTGCTTAAAGTGATCTCAAAAATCTACATAAAACTCGATATAAGTAATTACTTTCTATAGTAGCATAGCATATCGGTACTTGTTAAGTTATAACCGATGATATTTAAAAGGTTCAGATGTTGGTTCACATAATTCGACTATTAAATGCAAAAAAAAATTTTTTTTCTTATTTTATTATAATAATAGTTTTTTGTTGTTATTAATATGTCGAGAATAAATATATTAATTATGTTCTTTGCAATTCAGGCGAAAATAAAGTATTCGCTATAAAAAATCAAACGATATATTGTAGTTTAATCTTGTACTTTTAATGATAAAAACGTAGTATTTTTTATATACTGAAAATAGCTATGAAAATTATAAAGAAATCCTTTTTCCAAAAACTGATTGAATAAGTACATTAAATGTATTAATCTTTAATGCATACGAGTATTTAGTTTTTTGGTTTTACGTCAAATGATAAAGAATCAATCTTTCCCCGAAAATCGTAACAACTGAAATTGTGAAATTGCCTCGTATAGCTTTGCCTATTGTGCCACATATTGCTAGGAATAAAAAATGACAACTCCCTCTATCTAGCAGGAAAATGCAAATTGTACCCTTTGTTTTTTACCGGCAATAAAGTGGGCACGGAGATATTTTATTACGTTTATTTTATAGCACGTGACCGGATACGAGTCCTTCTTCCCCTGGAAGCGGATGTACATAACCCTCCAGCTTTTTTTGTGTACCCCACCGCATTTATGATTCTATAGATATATGTTTTTTTTTTATAATAAATTTTCCATCTTATGTATTTAATTATTTAGTATAGCGATCATAAATACTGCAAACTTATAAAGATGTTAATTTTTTCTTGATGAAAGACGATTAAGTCGTTTTACCATTTTAACTGGAGATTGCTTCAGCTGTTAAACATTTTCTTCCCATTAAATTTGGTGCAAAATCTTCTAAATCTATATAAAAAAAAATTATGTACACAAACATCTTTTGAAAAAAAACGTTAAAAGAATTTTGTTCTTATGGCAATTAATCTAAAATATCTATTGCTTTCTTATATAATCACTAATAATTCAATGAAGCAATAGATCTTACGTAATCCACGCAAGATTAACACTAGTACTATAATGTTTCTGAAATAACTCTTATGTATGTACAATATGCCTCGAAAAATGCCAATTTTTCGAGGCATATTGTATTATGCGATTAAAATCGTGAACTTCAGAATAAGGATAATCTTCTGGTATAAAAAAAACTGTTATTAAAATGCAACTTTAGAACATAATTATTGAGTTTGAGTTTTTTGCAGGTTTTCGTTTCGTTTGGTAACATTTACCTTCATTAGGATTTAACAATAAAACTAAAAAATAAATGTCAATGAGACCGGCTTAAAAGCAAATAGTGTACTCTGGTCGGCATTGCCTAATTCGGCTAATTAATGTTACAACACATTAAGCTTCAATGCCAACCTTCAAAGCTTCAAATACAGCAACGACCTAGGTGGGACTCTCCCAACGTTAATATGCCGGCCCAACTTTAATCTCAGCTTGTTAGGCCTTGATTTAGGGTTCAAACCACGAGGCGAAGTGTAAGCCAGGAGTGATTTTCTGTTAACTAGTATGGTGAGCGATACTGTTTATGTAAGTCTTTTTCTTCTTTGTGTCAGCGACGTTAAATAGATTAAGTTCAATATATATTATGGCAACATCTATAACCTGTCTGTTGCCCGTGGTTAGCAACGTGTTACCAAATAAGGCAATTCGAGACTCGCTGTAGTAAACTTATTTCGCAGCCTTAGACTGAGGTCTATTTGACATTTAACTGATGCACCTAGAATCACGGGAATGCCTTCAGGCACTCTCTAACATGTAGCTTTTTTCGTGCGTCCAGTAATGGGTCCCCATCTGAGTCTCCAAAAACACGACGGGACGGGGGGTTTTCACCAAGCCTGTCTGTTGCCCAACGTGCATAGAAGAGCAGCTATTCGTCACATGGAACAAGATCTTAGATGTGATTCTGTTTGGAGATCTCCAAGTCTCCAGCAGTAACTCCATGTTGCACCATGTTATTTCCAATTCTTATAACTTCAATATGGAAGCTTTCTTTCAGAATAATGAAATATTTTAGTTTGATTTTCAGTCAGTTCAAGAGTCTCAGTATTGGGGCTGGTTGTGAGAGGTTGTGTAGATCTTGGAAAGCTACCCAGCGACAAAAAAAAGAAAAAAACACCCACTGGATGTAAGACATGGCTATGGAGGATATATACAAGACTCTATGGATATAATATATATATAGGAATTATGATTCTTTCAATTTCCTTGGCTGGTCTCTTAATAAGTTTCTGTACTCTTTTCATGTATATGCATATTCTTTTTCCTTTGTCGTCAGCAGTCTGCATATGTATGGAATGCCTTTGATTTATTCTTTGAACCATTTCCACTCGGTATGCCGTTAGTAAACAAAAAATATTCTGCGGCGAAGAAAGCAGTTTATTATTTCCTATAATATCATTGCATGATCATTGAACAATTTACTGCAGTCGATTTACATCACTCGCTGCCTTGATAACTATCGTACCACTCACAAACTTTACCTAATACGGTTTTTATTACTTTAATATGAATAATTAAAGAAGTCTGTTATAGTTCTTCTAGTTTATTAGTGTCCGCAGGGAAGACTGCTGATTATGTCTGTAAACATGAGAGGTTATAAAATGTAAGTGAAGAACTATCCGTTGGCGAACTGGATTAAATATGTATATATACTATTATTGCCATCTTCAAACATTTATCAACATTTTTCTAGCGATCTTTGTTATATGTAACATGTTTAATACTACACATTTTTAGGCCTGAACTTATACTGAAAATTGAATCAATGTAAAGTAATAAAGTTCCTCTAAGCTTCCATTTTCCTGAACCGGATGTGAGGGTTTGTGAGGTGGGTGAGGGATGACTCCCCTTGGTCGGACTCCCCGCGCAATATCCGGTCGGCGCACATAGACAATCCAATTTAAATATTCACGCTGCTATTTTCATCCCGGCTGCCGTGTTTATGGTACATCAAACCGAATCTCGAGGACACAGCGATTTGATTGATTCATCTAAAACCTTGCGCCGATGAATGAATATCCTGTTATATTCACGTTAAATTTTTAATAATTGGTGTGAATTTGATTAACATTATTAACGAAAGTGAAAAAAAAATGTTTCACAAATGCTTAATTTCAATTATAAATGGGTCTCAGTCCATCTACGAGTAGTTGGAGGTTGAGCGACAACCGCGTCGTTTGCCTGTTTTTTTTATGCTATTGCGTAATTTTCTTTCTCATTACCTCCTCTAGAGATGTTTGTTAATTTATATTTTACATTGCTAAGTTATTCATTATCGTCCAATATTTTGTACATATCATTAAAATATACATGGCCGTATTGCTAAAAGCGATCCCATGTATCTTGAGAAGTAGTTGCTGGAATAATTGAAGGAAAAAATCAGACGAACGTTCTTGTACAAGAACTAGATGGAGTGGCCTCGCCCTTGGAATTGAAGAAATGTAAGAGAATAGAAATAGTGCATATTTTTTATACTCTTATATGAATTATATTATAGTTATATTTGTGTACTACAATCGTATAGAGAATAAGATTAGCTTAAAACGTTAAAATAAATTTTATGAAATTAAACTTAATTCTGACAATCATCGTATTAAGTTAAACCTTCTAAGAAAATTCATGGCGCGAGGTTACTTGAGTATATTATATTGGAGGTAGTATCTGGGTCAAGTTACGGTCCCCTATATCAAGGTCCTATCGGCTGAAAGGTTGCAGCTAAACCCTAGTCTGGACCAACAACAAAGAGAGTGGGATTTTTTTGACACATTTGATATTTTAACACTGAAAATGACACGAAAAAATTTAAATAAATTTATCTCATTTTCAGCATACATTTTTGTTCGATGTTAACAGAATGTCAATTATTAAGATAATCGCAAAATTAATTATTTTCACTAAAATTTGTATTGAATAACCATGTTAACGAGAATATGTTATATAGATGCAAAGCAAATTTGATAAATAATAATTACGTTTTTTTTTACGAATTAATGAGTACTTAATTAACTTTATTAACAAATTTTATAATTACAATATTTATTTTAATTTGATTATTAAAATTCTTCAGAATCGGGTGCATATTATAATAATGCCTCAATTAAAACAATTAAAACAAACAAACAACACGACAGCAGATTTTTCAGGTGATAATTTTGACTGCCCTTGCTTCACCTAATTGTCCCCATTGGTATTTCTTCTTTCATACAATCTAAAGCCCTTCATGAAGCAGATTACTAAACACGTTTTTAGCAATCCTCTTAATACCCCATATACTCTTATATGGGAGATGTTGGGGGACGTTATTCTAGCGCCAAATAGTTGTAGATCTGATACCAAAATCAACTTACTCGTAAAAAAATCAGTCTCTTAGAAATTGGACATACATTCCCTACATGTATCATCTCATATTTTACAAATATATCTACTCTAATATATCCAATACATACCATATCCGCTTCCAGTTTGGAGCATATGGCCAACACAACTCACTTCCAGGGATGTCTAAAAAATCGCCAGACCAACATCTTAATCACACTCAAGTCATTTCCCATTCAATGATGATGAGAGATCAGTGCTAGATGAAAGGACGGCTTTAGTTTATGTTCTTCGGCGATAACTGTTCCCTTGTTATAGCATACGGTCTCCGCAATCGAAATGATGTATGTATATTATGTATGCTGCGATTGTGACATTGAATTTTTTTAAATGCTCGGATGATTAGTTCGACGCTCCAATAAATCCATCCGATATATTTTTAAATTCGATTACAGATCTAACATGAAAATATGACTTGGACACTACACAGAGTAATTTTAACCAAACTCTGTTCTTTGAAACGCTCGTTACAAATTCATGGCCCCTAGAACGGTGCGTATCAAATTGTATTCATGTTCCTAATATCCGATGGTTCGCCGATGTCGTTGGGTTCCTCTTGTTGAAGCTAAGCAGTCGCCGAATGTTCCCAGGCGAAATTCGCGAATCTGACGAAGACGGAATACTAAGCGAAATTTATTACCGCATTGCAGTGTCGTGAGGCTTAAACCAGGCTTGAATAAATCTGCGCATTTTTGGCAGCGCTGGATGACGGGATTTCCTCGCAAAACCGGTTAACAAGAAATACTGCACTTGTTTGTACGTTTTCTAACCCAGCATATTTGGTAGTTTTTTTAATTATTGGTTCCATCTCTTTTTATTTTTTCGTTTTTGAATGATACATGACATAATTAGCGTTTTAAGATGGTGGGTTCTCGAGATAAATTGGTTAAAAAATATATTGAATTGATACTTTTTAATGTACTATTCGTATATGTTGTCATATACGAATAGTACGAATTATATATTAAACGAACAATGAAATCCTCAGGATAATCAAGGAAGATATGAACCTTGTAAGAACCATCTCAGAGAGGCGAGCCCAATGAATCGGTCATATCATGCGCCACGATGGTCTACTTCACGACATAGTGGAGGGGATGGTTGAGGGTAAAATCTGTAGAGGGCGCCCTATACGGGAGTATTTGCAGCAAGTGTTCGAGGACATGAGTTGTAGCTCTTATGCTGAGCTGAAGAGGGTTACGGAGGAACGAGAGGAGCGGAGATCGAGATGCAAGATTCTGTTGCTGAAAACCAATTCACCGGCTTGATACTACGAAGAGGATTCGTGTATATATTTATAATTTACTTAATTTATTAATCAACATATTGCAACGTTTTCAACGTAAACTTTTACGTTATGAATGATGAGCAGTGGTGTTGCAAATTCATAATTCAAAATTTATAAACGTATCTGCAAATACCATTAATCGCAGTTGCTATTCATACTTTTTTTGATGTGTTGCCCATTTTTTTTTGTTCTATGTAGCTTTTTATTTTTTGTGTGTAGTTTTTCCCTACCGAATAACCTGTATCTACTGGTCTACGAATCAGATTTTGGTTAGAACTGATCTATAATGACTTATGTCCAAAAAATGTTTTCTTGTAGTCAAAATATATGAAACTGTTTGTACAATCCAGAGTTCTTCACTGAAGTATCTGAAATAATTTGTTTTGTGAATATCATTAACGACGTTTATGTCCTTTAGTAAAAACCGTATAAGCAGTCGCACTCAGTGACGTCACAACATTATAAATCGTAATTTGTTTTTACTTATTATTAAACCGAGCCATCGGTGTCAAGGTGACACAGTTTAATTATCATTTTGCATGCGAGTGAGAAAATTGTTAGAGCGTCTTGTTATAACAAAATAAGTGTTTTAAATGTAAGTTTCCCTTGCCAGTTTATGATCGTGAGTTTACTCTATCTATATAGAAAAGTACTCTCTATAATATCAATTGTCAATATTTTTCCTGCTATCAAAAGTGCCTCGTCATGCTGAAACAGGGGCTTCTCTCTGAACTTGGCCAGGGATAAAGGACTTTTTGCAAGAATTTCCCAGAATTGGTCATGAATGATCACTGTAAGGATCGTTTCGGTGCGATATTTACACATAATTAGTGTCGAAAATCAATGACTTACATGGCTGCGCTATGTACAGTAGGATCCCATACGTTATTACTTTGTACTGACATCAGCATGATGTAGCCCTTGCTGACTGGTACCGAAAACCTCAATATACAATCTTTCATCTCTTATTTCTGTTTGCTTGTCATACATTCATGTGTCCGCCATATTGGGACTAGTTATATAGTCCGCCGCCGATGGCGCCGGTGCGACAGCCCGTCACGCCAGTTGTGTTCCGCCCGAGCGTCGGCGAGAGCATATTGTATTGTGGCTCGGCCTAATGCTGTGACTAGGTCGGGCCCTAAATTTGTAGTGTTTTATCGTAAATATATGTCAATTTGCTTCTAAAAAAGTCTTTGTTTTGCTGACCTGCTCCTCATCATGCCCTCACACGACGGAATAACACCCTTTGAGAGAGAGGAGGATGTTAGTACCTTATTATTACATTATTTTTTATAACGCGCTTAAGTTAAGAAAATGTTATCGAAAGGAAAACACTTAATATGTTTAACTTTAGACATGTTCTTCTCTCAGGAGTAATATAAAAGTGTACAATTAGTGGTGACAGAATATACAATGGGAGTACACGCAGGAATATTATTTCATTGTTTTGTACAGTATGATTTACCATACTTAAAATAGTAACATTGAGGGGTGGCAATCGGAATTGAACTCATTAACTCACGGCATTGCATTATCAAAAGGTTTTTTCAACTTTTTTTCGACTTTTTGCACAGCATTTTTTTTTTATATTATTTAATTTTTGCGGGCCGTCTATTCAATAGACCTGACGAAGAGTGGAATGAAACATGTGATTTTGACGTCGAAAGGATGTTTCCATTAAACGTCGCACTGTGGTGTAATTTTTCATTTACTATTCCAATAGACGGGCGTCGTTACGCGCTCGTTTAAAATACACTATTTTTAGCTCACATTATTTGTGAATCGAATGATCTCGTGTGCGAATGTAATTACAGATCCGATGTCAACGATCTTAACAATGTGTGTATTCGCAAAACGTAATTTGCCAAATTAAGTAAATTGTTTCTGTATACACTTAGTTCAGATTATCGACTTTCTGGTAACTTTAAGCCGTTAACTACCATAATTATTTACACATATATTCGTATATTAGTTTTATTTTATTTAAGCAAACTAATTTAATAAATCTTAAAAATACCTATACAGTGGTTATTAACCCTTTCATTACGGCTCGGTTTGAATACAAATTATACTGTCAATTATAAAACTAGTATTTGAAGCATAAATTTACTTATCTGGTCTATTTTTATATATCACATTGGTTCTTGTATCTTTTAGCTATCAGATGATGCATAAAAAAATATTCTAAGAAAGTAGCAAAACAATATATCACGTCAACCGATGTCAACGGTCGGGGAATCTTTGACGGCATATGCTGACAACCGATGCGAAAGGGTTAATTATATTATTAAAATTTAAATTAATATTATTGTACTGAAAAATAATATTAATTGAAAATAAACTAAAAGTTATAAACTAAAATTTTATTAGTTCGACATTGCAATCTATGAAAATTGTCTTCTATTCGCAAAATGTATAAGTATTTCAAAAGCCTTTCATACTCTTATATCCGTTACCCGCCGAGTGTGTTCCGCTGCTCTAGAAACTTCTCGAATGCGGGCCAAAAGTAAACAATTTTATTTAATGACGGACATGAAGGGGTAGAAGAAAATAAATAAAGATAAAATCTAGCTCGACCTTATTTGTAAGCGCGGAGGCGGCTCCAAGAATAAGGCTATGCTTACCCTAACAGATTTTGTTGATGTTCAAGAAAACTATCTCAGAATCGTCTTTAAAGAAACATCACTTAGTTATAGCCACACAAATACCTATTATTTCATCTACAATATTTTATTAATAATTTGAAATAATTTTATATTTATTTACAGTGTTATTATACGAGGTTTCGAGTCAATCACTCAAACTTATTAAAGATATGTGAATTATTATATATACTACATATATCCTTAGACGCCTTAAGTCATGTACATAATGACATCCTCCTCTCTAAGCTCGTTATTGAAATGCGTGGTGGCGAGATGAGGAGCGGAATAACAACACACAGACTTTTCCAGAAGCACATGTATTTTCATGATAAACTTTACAAACTTCCGGCCCTAGCGGAATAACATGCCGAGCCGGCCTCGTCGCGGTCGGAACACAACTGGCGCCGCGGTCGGTGACACACAGCGCCGCAAGTGGCGATCTATATAACCAGTCCTCCTAACGTTATTACAAAATGACAACCTATGCGTCTCCGATGAGCGAATGAAAATAAGAGACGAAATATTGTATACCGAGATTTTCGGTACCAGTCACCAAGGGCTATCTCATGCTGATGGCAACAGTTTTTATTTTCTCCAGATTTATGGGCGCAATATGTTGCATACAGAATACACTGTATATTAATTATTCTTTATTCCTTATTCGTTCCATATTCGAAACATTTGGTCACCACAAATTGCCACCACTTATTTCAATCAGGTTACACTTTTCATTCCTTGTTCTAAGACATATCTTCACCTGAAGGTTTATTTGGTAACATATATGTTTTCCGAGAACCTTCAGAGCAGAAGTCCGTGTGCTCGAAAAGGGTGAGAAAATCGAATGATTAGCTCGACGATACTAAAGCCTGTACCATTTTATCCTCTGGGGCGGTTCAACCTGACATTCATTATTAGCCGATCAAAAAAATACTTACGACCATGCAACAATTATTTACATTTTCCTCCGCTTACTTAATTTGTTTACTATATAAATATATCACTTGTTCTGTATTTGCTACCTAGCTGGAGTATTAAATCGCCACTAATCACGGTTATATAGTTCTTTTATCAGCCATTATCCTTGCCTTATGGCGAATCAACCTGAACCCGTAGATCCACCAAATACAAAAACTGTCGTATCCGATGTATTTTTATGCGTTTTTTATTCAGATTTTTTAAAGTAGATCAAGCGATCATTATAATAAATTTTTTGCTCCACCTAAATTTGAATAAAATGTTAATATATATATATATATATATATATATATATAGATTAAATTTAACCAATTCTGTGGTCAACCACTTGGAAAAAATTGGGTCAAAAAAAGACACTTTTTTATTTTTTTTGCCACTCGCGTCCTTCCGATGCGTTCTCTAGACTGGTGGGGGAATGACCCCGAGCTGAATTCGGGAAAATCACTATACAAAGTTTCGTGTACGATGTGCCCGAATCCAGTTCGGGCAAATCACTGTGTCAGCAAAATACCTACCCGAATTATATTCGGGCAAATCACGCAAGGGGTTAAAATCATGTTAATGTATCATAGTATTACAATTTTAATGCTGATTGATATATCAATTAGTTTTTATATACATTTAATATTACCACACTTGCCCGTGTCAGTGAATTGACGTAATATTTTTCTGCACGCTGGCTGAAAAAAAATAACTGGATGTGTAAACAGCTCTTTTGCTGAATAAAGAAATCGTTGTATTGGAAAGCGATGTACAATATTTGACTATGCAGCCCGGGTAAGTGGTCGATTGTGGCAAACTATTGTATACCACCGCGCCGCCTAGCGCCATCTATAAGGTGGAAAGAAAATTACGTCACCAAGCACTTGAAAATTTACTCCTTCTATCATAATAATGTTATGTGAGAAATACAAAAACGTTACTTTGTTAGAATGATAATCATTATTTGGATAGCGATTACGGAAATACCGGAGTATCAGATATGAAGTATTATTTTTATAATAATAATAATAATTCAAATGATTATTTGGATTCTTCATCATCGAATACGCTTAATGTAGAAGAGAGATCAAAAATATGCAATAATTCCATTTATTAATTCCTTTTGACATCAGCATGATATAGCCCTTGCTGATTGGTACCGAAAACCTCGATATACAATCTTTCGTCTCTTATTTCTGTTCGCTTGTCATACATTTATGTGTCCGCCATTTGGGACTAGCTATAAAGACCGCCGCTAGTAGCGCTGAGCGAGAGCCATCACGAGCGAGCTAGTTGTGTCCCGCTCTTCGGCGAGAGCATATTATATTGTGGCTCGGCCTACTACTGTGACTAGGTGCAGGCCACAAGCTTGTAAAGTTTATCATAAATATATGTGAATGTGCTTCTGAAAAAGTCTTTGTTTTGCTGACCTGCTCCTCATCATGCCCTCACGCGACTGAATAACACCTTTTTGAAAGAGAGGAGGATGTTACTTTTAATTGTATGATACATATTAGTATTTATTGTTATATTTTCAAAGGTTTAAAACTTTACAAAAGATCAATGCTGAACTGTTGTTACATTTTAATGATTTTATTTCATTATTATACTTTTTACTTAACCGCTTTGTCATTAAATTTTTCGAGTAATGTCCTTGTTTATCCACTGAAAGACGCAATTTATTTGTATGTAGTTCATAAATTTCTGTCTTAATATTAATTTCGTTAAACCATCTGCCCTTGAAATAAACTTCTACTCGCGTAATTCTTAAAAACTTACACTGTATAAAATTACAAGTAAATAAGTGACATCTAAATCTCAAGTTATGTGACAGCAAAGGTGTCGCAAAACTGTAATTCAATTCTAAACGTTCTTACATATGAGTAAATCGAATGGCGGTGATTACCATCACTTTCGCTTACTATTACCGACATTGACCCCGAGTCCATTTATTACCGAAATATATTTTCAATTGTGCGTGCGTCTCCCGTTTTCCGCACAATGAGTGGCTGGGACTAAGGAGAGACGCACTCCTAAATCGCTTGAATGATCTTTATTCAGGTTTCAATGCCTCGCCCACGAGCCTTCGCCTCGCATGGACCTGACCTAGCCGCTGAGTAAGCTTCAATTTTCACCCAGCAAAGTATAAATTTTTAGGCTGAAAAGCGATTCGCGGCCCTTTTCATGATATAAGTTACAGCTTTTACATAATACTAGTGTTACATCCACTCAAATTTATCTCACGTTGGATAAATTTGTTATATTAATTTTGTACGAATATGATTATTTTTAAAGTTTAGCCTTTGAATCAGTGTTTTTAAGAAATGTATGTAAACCAGTCTTTTATTTATCTAATTGTATTATTTTTGTCTTATTTTATTACTACGAATTGGAAATAAAATTTCTTTACATACCTGACACTATATTAAATTTACTAGACAGTTATATTTCAGCGGTGACACATTCGTACCTGAATAGGTTGAGAGTCCTACGAGGAAGGTATTGTATAAAACATATATAAAAACGATTAAAAATGAACAAATGTTTTATAAGTAAAGAGGAGCTTAGATTAATTTGTATTATTTATATTTGACTTGAAAAAAATCATATCCTATCGCATTTCGGGGGATTTTTCACCACAGTTGTCTTCAATGAACATTTTTAAATTGCCAGATCGTTCAACTCATCTCAATTTAAAGTAATTTAGTCATAATTTCACTTTCTTTTTTATTGATAAATTATGCCCCGTTTCAAGCTATACGAGACTCCATATTGGGATATGCTACATTGACGAGATTAATAAAAAAAAAGTGTTTATGAAATATGTATTATAAAATTATTACACCCGCTCACATTTCAGGTGAATTTGCTAATTTTATTCAACTAAATCGTTAAAAAAAACGCTTTTTATAGTTTTTAAGAATGCTTCGATAAAAGAGTCGTATTACAATAAAAAAATATTGTTTATTAATTAAATACCAATTCGTTTGTTCTCATTCATATATTAAATTAATTAATTTTAATTTGTTTCATTTTTTCGAAAAAAACGCTGACTTAAAAATAAATGGCTAATTACCTATTCTTTAAATTTAAGAAAATGTAAATTTACTTTATACATACCACGTATTGGTTTACATAGACTTAATTATTTTTCAACAGTGTTACTCTTGTAGCTCAATGGGCATCAATATTTAAGGAAAAAACAATGGCATAACAATCAGATCAAAAATGTATATGGGACGATAGAAAAGAAAGAAGATTTCAAATCCAGAGACATCTAATTTGCATCATCACGATCTGAGCTGATGATGATGATGATGATTATAAATTGAGGAACGAAATTACACTTATATAATTATATAATTGTTTGTGATATGGCTGTTCGTGTCACGATGAGCTTCCCCCTCGGTCCTTGCTCTGGAGCTAATGTGTTTCATTTTCTTCGCCACAAACCTCGGTGCATGACGCGTCATTCTTAACAGCTGCTTTTACTATACTTCGTCACCATTTCCCTGGCAGAAAGTGCCTATAAAACATCTTACCGCCATCGAATATCCCATCCATATACGAGTATATTCAATTGATTCTTGATCGTTTATTTAATAAAAAATGAAATAATTTGCCGACTAAGATTGATGAAAACATATTTTTATTATTTTATTTTACCCAATTAGATATTATTAAATATAGTTAACTTAAATAATTTATTGACCATAAAAAAGGATGTTAAGTTTGGATAAAGTAAATATTTTCGAATAAAATGAAATTGTATAAAATTATTTTAAATGTATTTTATATGAGTAAATATTTAGTAAAGTATTTGATAAGTATTCTCTTAGAGTATTATTGTATGCATGTATAAACTAACACTCATACATAACTATCTATTTTTATTTGAAATGTAGTATTTCTCTAGGTTAGAAAAATTTGAATTAAGTATTACCTATAAATGTTAGTATTTTTTAAATGACATATATTCTTACTGCTTGTTATATTTTATTAAGTAGTTAAATTTAATTGTTTATACTTATCTTATGACGTCGTATTTTTTTTTCGTGGCTTTAAAATTATAATTTTTGAGTAATAAACACAGTGTATATGTGATCACTTCTTGAAGAATTATAAAATCATTTTATTTATATAGTATACTCGTGTATGAATATTATTATTTTAATTTGCGGCTTAACTAAATTTTGCTTCAATGGCTCACCTTCAGGTTGGTAAACTTTTGCTTGGCTTTTAGAAAATATCAGATTAAGCGATGATAGCAAACTCAGACTTTAGGCGAGGGTTTTGCGCTCGGTCTATTTACGAATCAAAGTGTTTGTTTGGGATTAAACTTTTCAGATAAGTAATATTATTACTTTACCAGCTTTTTGGGAGATTAAAGATAACAAGAGTGGTGTGGGCGAGTAATTAGAAAATATTCATTTTACCTATTCAAATATTTCTTGCCATTATTTTGAAAAAAAAAAGTAGTTTTGTTTTCCAGTCCCTTACATTTGAAATATAATCCATAAAAATAGTACTCATTACCAAAAAAAAATTTACTTTTATTATCAGAAAAGAATCGTATTAATGTTTGTATTCGTATGTGTTTAGGTTAGCAGTTAGACCAATCGATCAAAGAACAAAAACACGAGTAAGAATGTAAATTTAGTGTAAAAATTAAATATATGTTTAATCGGCGGTGTTAATAGCAAATTCGTAAGAATTTTTCAGCGAAGGTAGTGATATCAACTTGATATAGCTCTTTTAGGCTGATGCCGTGAAGCCTCGAAAAACGATCTTTTGTCTCTTATTTTTGTTCGCTCGCCTTACATGCACATCTAATAATGTTACTTTTAATTATAGAACATTACGCCGGGGCTTGCATACGCCATTTTACTTGTTATGATAGTTGCTCCATTTCATGTTGGTGCAACTGTCATCTTTAATTTACTTTAATTTTTTTGCCGCGACTGTCTTGGGGCGCTAGATGTCAGTGTTCCGCAGTCGTCAATCAACTGGCGCCCGGCCTTACCGGTCGCGCGTAGAAATCAAGTTTTTAAAATAAACACGAATTGTGCTTCGAAAACAAGTTCTTTGTATTGTCAATCTGCTCCTGCGTCCTGCCACCCAGTAATTCGATATCCAATTCAGAGAGGAGGATATCAGTAGATAGACCAGCGTGATGATAAAATATTACCGTTCGCACCAAATAAATTCACTAAAGTCGGGATAGAATGTGCGAATGTTCGTTTTGTCTAAATGTACTATTTTTTTATGTAAACACATACAGGAGAATACCAACAGATGGTAATAGTAATTCTGAAGTCTCATCTGTGGAATTCTATGACGCTTAACATGGTGCAATGTTAATCCGTCAACCTCATAGACTACAGCCTGAGATACACGCATCATCCTTTATTATTACAGGAATTTACTATGAATGGGTGGTCTTCACGGGACGACTTTCGTCTACCACCAATTTTAATTAATAGGCCATGACTGGCATTTTACAGCTGAGGGATCAAATT
The DNA here is from genome assembly GCA_022606575.1 of Glossosoma conforme. Taxonomy (NCBI): domain Eukaryota; kingdom Metazoa; phylum Arthropoda; class Insecta; order Trichoptera; family Glossosomatidae; genus Glossosoma; species Glossosoma conforme. The sequence goes on along the minus strand of JAGTXR010000143.1, from coordinate 243,343 downwards.
CACACCAACCAGGGCTAATTTTAGAGCTCAGAAATCGATTCAAAAATCCATTTTTTTATCTCTGTCGGGGATCGAACCTACGACCTTTGGCTTTCAAAGAAAACGCTTTGACCATTGAGCTATACCTGCCGGCACGTCTTAATTAAGTATAATTAATTATAATAAAAATATTTATATGTATACCGAATTCAGTAGAGCGATCCTAAATGTTAAAAAGGCTGTCTTTTTAACATTTAGGATCGCTAAACGTCTTAGTGACAGTAGTATTGCTATGTTACCAGATAATTTTAGTTACCAGTTCTGAAGCAGTTAAAAATTTAGAATTTCAAGCCTTATTGCCAAGTGCACGAATGCATTATGAAACCTTCTGGACCGTGAATAGTTCCGGGTGACGCAACCGCAGTTCACTCTTGACGGATTTTCTGGGATTTTGGTTTCCTTCCTGCGCTCTTGTATCTTTTACAAAAACACAATTATCGTATGCACCAGTTTTTTTTATTACTAATACAATTTTTATCGCGTACTTTGTTTATGCTTTTTTATATTTAATTGCTCTCTGTGTATTTATGTTTAATGCGAAAAAGTTAACAAGGAATCCCTCTGCTAGGGATATATATATATAACGAAAAAATGCGAAATCAAAATTTATATCGGTATGATTTTTTTAGGTGGATTTGTTAGTCGATTTTTAGAATAGAATATAGATTTTTCTATTCCAACCCAACATATTATTAACTAAATATATCTATTCGCCGGCGTGTATAGCTCAATGGATAAAGCGTTTGCTTTGCAAGCCAAAAGTCGAGGGTTCGATTCCCGACGGAGATTTAAAAAAAAGCAATTTTAATTGACTTCCGAGCTCTAAAATACCCCTGGTTGGTGTGAATTTGATCCCTCACCCGTAAAATGCCAGTCGTAGCCTATTAAGTAAAATTGGTGGTAGACGAAAGTCGTCCAGTGAAGATCACCCATTCATAGTAAATTCCTATAATAATAAGGATGATGCGTGAATATCGGGCTGTAGTCTATGACGTTGGCGGATCAAACTCCACATGCAGCGTGTAGCCATATGCACCATGGTTAGCGTCATAGAATTCCACACACGAGAGTTCAGAATTACTATCACCATCTGTCGTTATACTCCTGTATGTGTTTACATTAAAAAAAAAATGTAAAGCTTACGACTGCGATATAAAACTCCTTAATTTGATATACTGCTTATATCATTATGTATTGATCGATCGTTGGAATCATATATATATATTATTATGGGAAAGAAGAGATGCTAAACAAAAATATTTACTTCTTCATACACAACTACTTGTAATAAATTGTGAGTAAAAAAATCATATTATCAAACGGAAGCCGAAACGTAAAATTAATCAATACAAACAAAATCGGTTCTCAATATACGCGGAAACTTTTCTTTCGGTTTGTCGTAGTGTGTAAAGTTTTCCCGGCAATATGCGCGAGTCGATCCCACTGCAAACACCGGAGAGGAAGGGCTGAGTCACGCGTTCCAGGAAAGGGGAATTCCCTGCCGCAATTTATCAGTTTAATCTGGACAGGGTGTGTCGAATTTGTATGGAATCAATTTTATAAGAATCTATGTGTCATTTGATTCACTGATATAAGAGTTATGTAAGAAAACTTTTTTCATGTAACATCTGCATCGTAGTATGGACAACATAAATTGAAGGGCTATATCACATCGAATTATATTGTCATTTTTATACTTTATCTTGTAAACTGAAAATAAAACGTTTTTTCTATTCGACTTAACAATTATTTTGTTTTCGAAACAGTGAAAATTTCAATATAAACAACATCATTTTTACATTAAAAATAAATATAATTCAAATTTTAAAAATAAAAAAGAAGAAACAATTTAAGAAATACAGAAATTCACAAAACTCGTGTAATAGAACAACACCACGAAATTATTTCTACTAAAAAATTCGTGGTGCTTGTGTCTAAACTGGGCTCCTCTCGCGTAGAATATATCAACATTCAAGGCGGTGTACTTGAACAGTCTAATTATTTTATAGTGCCAGCTAAGGTAACTAGACGCTCCCGAAGCCTAAAGCATTTGATCATAAGATTGATCAAATTATGTCCTCCGGAAAACATGTGAATGTAATTAAAAAATAACTATAAATTTTTCCTTCGTTTTTTTTAGTTTTTTGCGCCACCTTGTATCGACGCGTCGGCGCCCCATTTCCCTCAGACATTTTCCCCCTTACCGGCCCCGCCCCACTACTGGCGCCCTCTACATCCGTGCCACTGGGTCACCCAATTCATAGCGCGCCCTTCCATTCAGCAGATGGGAATTATTATGTCACCTTATTATGACGTGTGGAATGAATGTCCGCTCCTGGTGGATTGGAGTTGAGATTTCCATATTGGAGTGAGTCAATGAGTTATTTGGGGACCGCACAGTATATATCATATCCCGAAAAAATCTTTTGACTCCTTCATCGAAAGTTGCCGAAGTATGCTTCAATAAACATAGTGTATATAATATAGAAGAGTGTTTTTTAGATTCCGCATAAGTCTCCATCCTTATTGATCCTCCACTCTCCGCATCTAGGATACTCTCGCTATTCTTCTGATGTCGTCAGTCCATCTTTTAGGGGGCAATACATACTAGACAAATAAATGGATGGAATTAAATTTAATGTAGAACCTGTTTAATTTTTTGACAAAATTATGTATTTATGTCAATTTAATTTGGTGTCGGCCAACCGTCAGCTTTTTTTGCCGCTCCCTGTATAAATGATCATTTTATTATACGTTATTGTCGGTGGCTTACTGTCTTAACATCAATAAAATATAATAAGTTATTATAATATCAAGTATTTATAACACATTTTATTCCAATTCTGTATTGTATGTATATTTTTAAATTAATATCGAAGAAAATATCATACCTTCGCTGTTGATAAGATTATTCACAATAATTTATTTTCCCGGGACATCGCACAGAGGTTTTCTGGAAGTTCGTCTATCGAATGAAAAATATCTTGTTGGTTTTGAAATTTTTTATACATACATAATTAGATAATGACAATAAATTGTTGAATTAAAAATAAATATGTATTTATATTAATTTTTTAATTTTTATTAGAATATTATTTTATTATTTCAATATTCTAATCTACTTTTATAGATCATTGACTATATTACAAATTATTATTACTTAAAATATACATATACTATACATAAAATTCTTTTTTCAACGCGTCAATCCAAGCACAAAAATAACCGCATCCCGCTTCTGCCGTTATTTTTGTGCTTGGATTGACGCGTTGAAAAAAGAATTTTATGTATAGTATATGTATATTTTAAATATGTATTTATTTGCAAAAGCTTGTACATGTGTCAATTATTTTTATAGCATTAGCCTTCTTGGTGTAGTATCATCATCATACCATGTCCAGTCCCTAACTGAAGCATTTTTTACTCACGAACTGTCGCCACAAAACTCTGTCAGCCGCCATAGTCTTCGCATCATCCCATGTCACCTCCGCCTCCCGCAGCTCCGCCGAGTGCATTCTTGTGTATTCTTGTGTATCTTGGTGTATACAAAAAGATAAATCTTTGTAACTGCCAGTATGATTTATGAACTAATATACACTACGTGTACAAAATTAAAAATTATTAAAAATCTTTTAATAATCCGCTCTGACTCCTGCCTCAACGCATTACTTCGCGAGAGCTCTCATAAAATATCCGGTGCAATTTTCTCTGCCGTGAGGGCCTTCGATCTGCCCCCAGCTGCCCCCTGCAGGTGGGCGGGGCGCCGTGAGTCACCGCCCCCGCCCCCATCATTCCAGAACATTCCAACAAAATGAGGTTTACCCAAGCCGAGCTGGCGCCGATCATTGACAGTTTGTAAACTTGTACAGAACTTCAATTCGCCCGAGTATAATGGACGATTCCAAGCAATAATTCCTTTTTACCTACCCATGGAAGATGGGAGAAACCAAGTTTACTAGTGACCTCTTAGAGTACACTTATTATTTTGCAAAGAATGTGATAAATTAAACATTCCTGAAACGCTAGTCGATTATATTGCTATGCTGTTTTGAAAATAAAAGGTATGTTTTTTACTACACAAAATATGAAATAAGGTTTATAAAATAATGTATTTTCAGAATTTTATTATATTTTGACCCATTGGTCAAAATATAATATTTTGTTGTTATTATATATTATAATATTTTGTGGTTATTATATTTCTCTCCAAATTAAATGTATAATGAACATATGATTTTAAAAATAAGACATTATTTTTTCAACATATTTTTTCATGAAAACGCATGAAGAAAAGGACAACCGCTCGAGAATATGAGAGTTGGGAAGATTGCAAGAGTAAAGTGATCTGTTTTTTGAAGAGATTCAGATTTTATGAAGGAGGAGACAAAGATACAGGAAGATAATTTCAGAGCATACCGGTAGCTTTTAAGAACGAATTTTAGAATTCAGTTCTTGGTTGATATTCATTACATGCATCTGATGTGGTTAAGTCTTTTAGATATGTGTGTTTAAATAACAAGTTAAACGACGGTTAATTTTGTACTATCCTACAGTGCTATAAAGATAAAATATAAGAGGGGAAATAAAGTTTAAAAAAAAAAATGTTTCAATTTTCTTGTAAACCCCTGCAGCAAGGTGCCACAGAAGACAGCTTAGACCACGGAGGTTAATGGAAAATTTAATAGCCCGAAAGGAAATAAAAGTGACACCGTATAAGGTGCTGGTGTGTGTTGTGTGTAAGGTCGTGGCATGAATTGCAGCGGACAGCGATTTAGCAGAAAATGCACTCGCTCTTAATCGACAGGGTGTTATCGCATATTAAATATTTTATGCACTTAAATGTATTGGATGTGGATGACACGATATTGCTGGTATTGTAATGTGTTACATGAGATATAATTGTTGCGTTGTAGATATGACAAATACCCTAAACTAAAGGAATCAACGAATCATCAAAACTGTAAAATAATTTGCTGATCTAAACTATCTATTCTCATCTGTTTATTCACGTTTGCTTTAAAAGGGTTATAGTTTTTTAGTTAGATAAGTAAAGATAATTATACAGTCGTAAATGAAGGAGGAAGTTTTAGTACAAATTTTAGGAAATTATATGTAATTATTTACAATATTTTTGACAATGTGTTTAAATTTCGTCGAGAAGGCGAAGTGTCTCATAATTTATGGCATTGACAATACGGAATTCCACCAATAACTATTGTATGTTAGATAAATTACAATGTAAAAAATAACTATTTACATCCAAAAGCTGTCTACTTATTGATATATTATGACAAAAAAAGTGATTTTAGCAGAGAGTATATATTACTTTTTAACAAGAAAACGCAATTGCAGCATAAAATTAAATGCACTTATATTTCGTAGGAAGTAGTTTTAAATTGTTGCCATTCAAAAAGGAATGTACTCTCTGATGTATCAAATATCACATCGTAATAAAAACCTGTATAAAAAAATCATTCATTTGAATTTAAATCGTTGAAGATAAAATAGGTTGCAAATACGTTATACAAAACTGAGCACGAAATACCATATGCACTTCCCGATAGGAACATAAGCTCTGCGTAATACTCGTTAGTTCTGAAGCACATGCATTATGTACCATAAGGGGAATGAGCTTTTGAGATGGCGGGATGGTTTGTGAACAAGCCAGTAGTTGATAATTATTCTGCCATGTGTACCGCTCGGCTTCACCTCACTTGCAAAGTGAACTCACCTGTAAAGGGAATCTCATCTGCATTATTGTTTCTATTCGACGATTTGGCCCCAACTACCGCAGTGAAGTTGCTGTAATTGCACCCGCTACAAGCGCGGACTACTTAAAAACACAGTGTATCTAAAATAGAAACGTTTGTCATTTATTTAATAATATTAATTAAACTTATTGGAACTGGTGATACCTGAGGCCACCCTGCGGCTAAACATGTGCAGAAGCGCAACTGAGGGGAATACTTGGATTGCCCCGAAAGAGGACCTAGCCCCTGGACACGACCAGGGATGGAATATATGGAGGTCCCTTAACAGACTTCTGACCGGAGTATGCAAGACGAGGACACAAATGAAAGCCTGACCGTTTTACAGCGGACCGACTGAATGCGGCGTGGAGCAGACCCTGTCACACCTGATGAAGACCTGATGATAACCGGGAGTAACACCATCGACGTCGCCCACTTCTGGAGCAGACATGATCTGACCCTGTTGTTTCCGATACGTTCACATATATATTAATTACCTATTAATATATATTATATTTTTGTGTATAATTGATAAAAAATGTTCATGAGAAACGACATAAATACCTTTAGAGAGAATGCATATTTTTGTTATACTCTTCTTTTTATGGGTACATAGTTAGGAAGTTCGTATGGCTTAACTTGCAACATAGCAGTTCTTGAAATATCTTTGATAATTAACACAGATAATATTTATCATGGATCTTGATATAGCCCTTGCTGACTGGTACCGAAAACCTCGATATACAATCTTTCGTCTCTTATTTTTGTTCGCTTGTCGTACATGAATGTGTCCGCCATATTGGCATTTTGGACCAATTACGGAGATCGTCACTTGTAGCGCTGTGCGACAGCCCATGACTGGCGCGCCAGTCGTGTGTCGACCGTCGGCGAGAGCATATTGTATTTTGACCTGGCCGAATGCTGTGACTAGGTCCGGGCCATAAATTTGTAAAGTTTATCGTTAATATATGTCAATGTGCTCCATATCTTACCACCACACGACGGAATAACACCTATTTTAGAGAGAGGAGGATGTTAATCTCTAGAGAAAAGTGCCCAACAACCCATTAAAGGCAAATACTGAAGGATTATTCTAGCATTGCACTTCTCGAATACCTGTCTTACAGTGTAGATGTTGTTGATCGTAGAAAATCCGACATGGAATCCTGATTGGTATACTGTTTGAACTAAGTCATGTCTGGCAGTAAGCCATAAAGTGAAAACCTTAGTCAATAATTTTATGTAAATACTATTGAGTGAAAGAGCCAATATTTACAAAATGGCGTATTAAAGTCCTCTCATAAGTGTATCTTCTGCTTTCTTCCGTGACTCCATGCTAAAATACAATAGTTGCTGCAAATGATGCTTGTTCGTAACGCTTACATTTTTGAACTATATTCATTATTTTCATCATCGATAATGAAAGCTTCTTGATAGCACTAACTCAAAGCGTTGTTAATAATAGTGGGGTATTTACTATAGTTTTTGTATTTTTTTTTTTTATGTAAACGCATGCAGGAGAGCACAACCGGTCAAGACCAGTGCACTCTATGACGCTCAGCCAGGGAGGCTGAAAGCTGCATGCGGGAAACGTGTTGTGTTCGGAGATTGCAAGTGTATATTTATCTGTTTCTGAAGAGATCCAGATTGTAGGAAGGAATAAACACAGACGCTGGAAGAGCATTCCATAGCTTGTTAAGGAAGGAACTTTGGAAGCTGCCAGTTCTTGGTCGACATATTGCCATTTGAAATAAATATTACTCTTAAGCTTGCATTTGAAAGCATAAAACAGCAATAATTATTCTCGCATTCCAAATCATACAAAACATGGAAAGCTGTTCAATGCAAAATTATTAGATTAAGAGTGTGCAGATGCCGTGCTTTGCATTTGGAAAGTTTGAATGTTCTTAGTTGTTAGCAATCCAGCTGTTATACGACCTGCGCCAGTGAAGAGACTTGGCCTGACAAGGTTGCTCACTCGTTTAGTGGAATACCGAGAGAGCTTCGTAATGAGAGTGGAGGTTCACCGAATGAACACGCCGAAATATAATGATGTGGAATTTAGATCAGCAGCTTTTAATTTTTTGGGGGACCACGGAACGCTTGATTTGAACCACAGTTCACGAAGTACCTGAATCGTTTGTGTCGGAGGTGAACAAAATGCACCGCAGACAGATCATTTAAAAAAAAATGTATTCATTGCTTTTATATCCTTTTTCATAGATGCGTTTGAAATGATGGATTCGCAAATAATACATAATATCAATTGTAACTATCCTCTTGAGAAGACACTCAATTTTGTAAAAATAGTTTATATTAAACCTTATAAGCAAGATAAAGTGAAATGATGGAAAAAACAGGTATACAAACTACGAGTAAATAAACGATAAAAATTACCTTTTTTCAGTTGAAAATTTGTCGAGTTTGTTAGTATTTATGCCTTTCCTGAAGTAAACGTGTTAATTGGACATCTATGGATAGTTAAAAGCATATAAATTGATTGAAAATAATATTTATGTTAAGCTACATAGAGAGCTTAAACCGCGATCTCTTGCATCGTTATTAATAAAAAAACAACATTCGTAAAAACTTTATTCTCTTGGTGTTATATTAGAAAGTTTATAGGTAATATTAGTGCTGAGTTGAGAGCCTTTGTTATAAAGCGAAAGCTTTGCGACAAGTTTTCAGCGACCTTTTTATCTGTGTTTAAAAGGAAATGTTCGCGCATGAAGTTTCAGGCGGCGCGAGCTTGAACGGAACTCCATTACGGCTGCAATATGTTAGTAGGGCAGGCAATACACACAGCAATGCACATACGGAGGAAACGAGGTATGGCGCAACGTGACAGGCCTTATCGAAATTATTTATTTATATACAGAAATTAGAAATGTGTGTTAAGCGTATAAAATATTATTTACATGTCAAGACATGTACTCGTATCAGTATAGGTATCCAATTATTAGCTAAACCTGCATAAAATGCAAATCTCAAATAGGGTTTTGTGATACATTTATTTTTAACAAAAATTACAAATTTATACATATTTGTGTACATTCTCGTGTGTTAGATTCGACCACAGTACTACGGATCCATTTCTCAGAAGAATTATTACAGGGACGAGACCCTTATGAGATGAGAGAGAGGTCTGCGTGGCTTCTTTGGATTTCAGTCCCTTATCAAACAAAACAGCATGATATGGCGCAAATGTGTTTCATCAATTTCAGGCTTCTGCATTTTTCTACAGCGGATTTTTTTTTTTAAAAACGTCAAAATAGAAAAAGTACTAATAGAGCTTTAAAACGATACCAACCACGACGTGCTTACTCAAGGGCGACCGTTGACAAAATATGACGTCAAAGTGACGCAAGAAAATGGTCTTTTTTTCCAAAATACCTATTATATGCGACGGGCTGCATTTTCCAGTGATTTGTTATCGATTCGGCTTTTAGATGTTTTACCCTTCATCCTAGATGGCATTGAATCTACTAACGGTACTTGCGTGTTAGGTTAGGTTAGCTTATTTTATTTTAAAAGATATTTCAAATTAATACGAGTATATGAATGTGACATGTATGTGAGTATTCGCTCTATTTTATTTTGCATGTTTGTTTTCCAACATTTTCCAAGCAATCTTCACCGATCTCTTATAACACATTAAAATCCTTCTATCTCTCAAAAAAGGTGTTACTCCGTCGCGTGATGGCAGGATTAGGAGTAGATTGATAACACATACTTTTTAGAAGCACATTGGAATATATTTACGTTAAAACTTTACAAGCTTCCGGCCAGGCGGAATGACATGCCGCCGGCCGTAATGCGACCTTCTCGGTCATCAACACATAACTGACTCCTTCGTCAACGCTTAGGCTGTCGCCCAGCGGTCAAGTGGTGATGTCTATAACTAACACACACCTGAGCGGACAAGCGAACATAAAATAAGAGACGAAAGATTGTATATCGAGTTTTTCGGTACCAGTCGGCAAGGGCTACATCGTGCTGATGTCAACATATATCCAATTTTATGTATGGAATTGTTGTAGGATAATTCATTATAGACTGCAATGTTGTGTTAAGGTGTGTAAAGGCCAGAGCAGTTTATATTGATTAGTAATTAATTCTGATAAAAGTGTTCTCATTTGGAAAATAATATTAAAACATATTTTTTTCCTTGTTATAATCGTCCTCTAGCTCTTGCCCTACTCTCTTCGCAATTCTAAAGACATTTGCGCATTGTGCTCGTGCCAAAGGGGAGGCACTCGGGACCGACCCACATACTTAATTAATGCATTTTGTGACCAAACAAAAGGTTTTTTTGCTTATAATTATAATGATTATAGTTTTATTTCTAGTTATCTGTGGCCATGAAATTCTTATAAAAGTTTATTTGTAATTTTTTTCATTTAAAAATAAATTATTTTGCTGCTTAGCATTTTGCTATACACCCATACCTCGCTATACGGCCACTCTTTATATGGCATTTCGCTATAACGGCCCTATTCAATTAAGGCTCGATTTTCGGTCTAAAATGTTTCGCTAAAAAATGAAATAAAAATATAAAATGCATTTTGAATGACAAAACCATGTTACATGTTTAAAAAAATTGCAACCGATTCCATCGAATTTATATTAGAATAATTAATTCCTTATACGGCTTTTAGCTTTGCGGCCAACTTTCGTGGAGCGTATCTAGGCCGTAAAGCGAGGTATGGGTGTATCATCATCAATCATCATCATTTCATATCCGATTCTAAGCTGGAGCCTACGATCGTCACAACGCTCTGTCAGCTGCTATGGTCTTCGCCTCGTCCCTCCCAAAGCTTCACCGAGTTTATTTCATGCATAGTTCCCGACGGCTTTGTTGGACGACAAGAGCACGAGAACCTGAAAAAAAGCAGCTGTAGTTTATGGTCTCTTACATTATCCAAAGAACATGTTCAGCCAGGTCCATCTTTGTCTCTTATATGCGTATTAGGCGCTGACCATCGTGGGTACGATTATTAAGAGGGTCGAGAACTCTAAATATCTTGGCGTGCAGGTCACACAGACAGTGGTCTGTAGAAGGAGATCGCTTCCCGTCTTGGAAATTTAGGAACGTCTTTTAACTTCATTGTGCTTTATATTTAATAATTTAGTGTTTGTTTATTCATTTTTCTTATTGAAATGTGTAATCGCGATTTTTATTGTGATGTTATAAATTTTGCGAAATCGCAGATAATTTCGAAACGTGCTCTATAAACATGTTTGAAAATGCATTATTTTTTTCTTCTTTGTAGAATCAATCCGGTGGATTGGTTTGCAGCTACAAAATCTTGCATCTCGATCTCCACTCCTCTCGATCCTCTGCAGTCCTCTTCAGCTCAGCATAAGACCTACAACTCATGTCCTCGAACACTTGCTACAAATACTCCCGTCTAGGGCGCCCTCTACAGTTTCTACCCTCAACCATCCCTTCCACAATGTCGTGAAGAAGACCATCGTGGCGCACGTTGTGACCGATCCATCTGGCTCGCATCTCTGAGACGGTTCTTACTGGGTGCCTATCTTCCTTGATTAAGCTGAGAACCTCATTGTTCGTGACGTGGTCTCTCCAGGAAATTCCGAAAATTCTTTTGTATGACCACATCTCAAAGGCCTCTAGTCTTTTTTTATCACTTTCAGATAAGCACCATGTCTTACAGCCGTACATCAAGATGCTCCAAACAAATGTTTTTGCAAGTTGGTTGCGGAGCTTATTATTTTATATGTGGGTAAATATATCAGGATAAAAATCGTTCATATGTAATATTTACGATTTGTATGTGCCAAAAAATATTTCGAATAAAATATCAAAATTTAAACAACCTTTAAGCATTTGTTTAGACATTTTTGTATTTATTCTCCGTAAGTGCAAACAGGCCGTAAAGTGATTTGGCCCATACTAGTAACAGTGCTGTACTATATAGTCAGTGTTCGTCAACCATTTCCATATTTAAGTGTTTTTTTTTAATTAAATTATCATCCAAAATAGCATCTGATCCGAAAAAAAACCTTTATTTTTTTATCTGAACACATCAGAAAGTAAAAAAAATTATTAACCTTTAAACGCCCAGTGGTTTCCTTACGGAACCGCAGATTTGCGTCGTTCAATGCCCTACAGTCCCGTTTAGGAAGTGCTTATGGTTCATTTCACAATCGGATTACATTAATTTGTAATAATAGTATTTAAGTAAGTTCATTGAAGAATCTATTGTCCGACGAAACATTACAAACATTGGCCTGCTAGGGCATTGAACAACGCATATTTGCGGTCCCGTATGGGACCACTGGGCGCTTAAAGGTTAATAAGTATTTTAATTATCTTGTTCTATTTTGAATCACTTTTAGTAACATTCAACAAAATCTGGGCATTGAGATTTCGATGTAGACTCTCATACAGCCTGAAATTGTGGCCTGAAAAGGACCATCTTGCAGCCCTGGATCCGTGTTCGGCTTAAGGATCGTAGTGTGCACAGTGAAATGATGACTTGAGAAGAGGATATTGACATATTTGGTATTGCTTCATATTGCTTCGGATTTAGTGCTGGTGTCGACGGGTACGGAGTGTTGGATGTTTGGTTTTGTGACAATAGTATCTTGTATTATTTTGTGTATCAAATTTGATGTACTATGATGTGTTTTTATTGTTACAATTTTTACTTTCTAGCGTTCGGTATTGTGTCGCCACTTGTTTTAGACGTAAAGTTGCACTGGATATGTGAATTCTCATTTTTTTATTTATAAAAAGCAAAAAAGTACATTTGCACGGTTTGTAAAGATATAGAGTGGAAGACTTAACTTGCAGGTGATGATTATTAGTTTTCATTTTAATGATCAATGACTTGGTTGGCGATGGCTGCATTTCTCGTATAGACGCGAAACAATCTTGGCATAAATGAAGTTTGCTTACAGTATGTGCTTTGGCGGTTTAATCGAAAATACTGTAAATTCTTCGGTCCGCAACTCGCCGCACTGGCCGCGCTAATTTTCTGGAATTTATTTATACCCGCCTTGGTTCTGAGCCAGAGAATTCTGCGAATTTATCCGATTCTGAGATTAGATTCGTCAACTTACGACCGGAGATCATGTCTTCTTACGCTATCATTGACTTAAATATGTATCAATGCTCGTATAATCGTACATAGTATTAACATCCTCCTCTCTCTCAAAAGGGGTGTTAATCCGTCGCGTGACGGCAGGATGAGGAGCAGGTCAGCATGCAAACACTTTCTTTTAAAAGCACATTGATTATATTTATGATAAACTTTACAAGCTTCCGGCCAAGCGGGAGGGCATGCTGCTGAGGCCGTAATGCAACCTTCTCTCGCTATAGGGTGGGGACCGATTACCGATCTCCGCGCTCGGTCTCGGCTTCCGCCCGCGCCACGCGCGGTGGTGTTTATAACTAACACACCCGTTAGCGGACCCGTCCAAAAAGACAACATGGCGCACATAAATGCACGACAAGCGACCAGGAATAAGAGACGAAAGATTGTATATCGAGGTTTTCGGTAACAGTCAGCAAGGACTTCATCATGCTGATGTCAGTATGTACTCGACGGAGCTGCGGCAGGCAGAGCTGACATTGGATGAGGCGAGGACCATGGCGGTTGATAGAACTTTGTGGCGGCAGCTTATTTGAACCATATGCTCTAGTTAAGGGAACGGACATGGTGATGACGATAAAAATCGTACATTCGATTCAAATACAAGAAAAGGTAAAAATACACAGTAAAAAATAATACACTTTCTGTCCGTTTTATAAAACTGTGTTATATTTTATATGAATAATTTAATGAAAATATTATATTTGCAATTGTGATTGTAAAAATGTGTTGTGCGTCATACTTTTTATTCGTTTGTAATGTAAATGCGTCGGAAATTCAATTTTTTTTGAGGAAATTACCTCATTTTAACGGCTCTTTTCAATTTAGTTGGAGAAAATATTTTCAAATCGATATTTCAAGACTTCTTCTGCTTCTACGGTTTTTTTATAACGTGAACATATGTTAGTAATAAATACCAAATTATTCAATATATATATTTTAACTATTTCATCATCATCAGCCTGTGTCCGTCCACTGTTGAACGTAGGCCTCCCGCATGAGTCTCCATCCTCTTCGATCCTCCGCCTTCCGCATCCAGGTCACTCCCGCTATTCTTCTTATATCGTCAGTCCATCTTGTAGGGGGTCGGCCAATGCTTCGTTTGCCAGTTCTTGGGCGCCATTCCAATACTTTTCTTCCCCATCGACCGTCGTCTCTTCGACAGATATGACCTGCCCATTGCCACTTGAGTGTGCCTATTCGTTGGGTAGCATCCACTACTTGAGTTCTTCTGCGTATTTCCTCGTTTCGGATTCTATCTTTTAGCGACACTCCGAGCATGGATCTCTCCATAGCACGCTGGGTGACTTTTATTTTATGGGTAAGACTTGCTGTCAGATTCCACGTCTCTGCGCCATAAGTTAATACAGGAGGACGCATTGGTTAAACGCCTTAGTTTTAAGGTATTGCGGAATTTTCGCTTTAAAAATGTACTTTAGTTTTCCAAATGCTGCCCATCCCAGTTGTATGCGCCTGTCGATTTCTTTTGAGAAGTTATTTCGCCCTAGTTGTATTACTTGTCCCAGATAGGTATAGTCGTTTACAACCTCTATTTCTGTTCCTCCAATGGAAATAGGATCAAAGGTCTGTGAAATGTTAACTATTTATAATTTATGTAAATATATTTTTTAGAAAATTTTGGAAGTAAGTATGTACGAGTATTTTCGTATTTTCTTTTACATTTGAAAAGTGCTTCAACCCCGATTGACTGCTGCTCCCCGTGGACGCTGCTTTAACCATTTAATAATATTATTAATTAATAAAAAAATAATATATATACATACTCTGAATATATACTATAGAGACATCTATCGTTATACGATAGTAACAATGGTATAAATACATCAACTTTCGCGTATCTACTCAGGCAGAGAGATAGTCGTGTGGACTGCGCGGTGTAAAAGAATAGAGCAAAGGTTGCAAGGCTCGTGGTTCGAATCCCGCGTCTGCCGATATTTTTTCTGAATGAATTGATGCGTATTAAATTTGATGTATAATTGTATGTTTGTATTTAATTACTTAACCATTCAGTCGTCCGCCCTCCTAACCGGTAACATAAGCTGGACCATTATTACTACCTTATTTTGTATTGTATCATAGGCAGGTCACAGCTATAAAAAACAAAACATTTTCCAATCCTGAAAAATATATGTAATATTTATTATTTAGGGATAATAAAAACTATTTCGAGAAAATATATCTTATTTATCCACACTACATTTTTGGGCAGGCTTTATGATAGTATGAATGTAATTATATAAAATAAATTAACAAATTATTTGTTATTTGGACGAAAAAAATTGGGTTTAGTTTTTTTATTCGCATGTATGAAAAATAGTCTAAATAAGTACAAAAAAATGTCTAAATAATTACTATTTTTTAGTATGTACAACAATATACTCACTTCATACGTGTAAGGATTTTCTTAGCAGAGTCAACGTTACTTATACGAGTATATATATATTGATATCAGCTTGATATAGCTCCTTTAGGCTGATGCCGAAAAGTCTCGAAAAACGAATCTTTTGTCTCTTATTTTTCTTCGCTCGCCTGACATGCACATCTAATGTTTGTTTTAATTGTATAATCTTACACGGTGTTTGCATACGCCAATTTAATAGTTATGACAGTGGGCCCATTTCCTGTTGGTACCACTGTCATCTTGAATTCGCTTTTTTTTCTACAGCGACGGTTGGCAGCGCCGAAATGTCAGAGCGCGCCGTAAGTTGACAGTTGGAGTTTTGACTCGCGACCGTTATGGTGCGCGCCTAATAGCGCGTGCCACAACGGTCTTTTGTTGCAAGTGTTTGACAAATAAACCGTGATAATATGTTAAACGAAAACAAGTTTTTTGTATTGTGAACCTGTTCCTGCATCCTGTCATCCAGTAAATCGATATCAAACTTTGAGAGGAGGACATCAATATTTTATTGAAATTTTTATTCCGACGTAAATAAAATGTGAAATAAGAAATTCGCGTGCTACGTTTGTTAACTTTCTTGGACTTTCAATCAACTTAATAATAACCTTAATACCGCTGATATGAGAGAAGTGATTAGTTTAATTGGTGCGGGCGGTACGGGGTTGGTGGGTCATCACTTTATCTTGACATCGATCTCTTTCAGCATTGTGTTCGACACGTCGAAAATTCTCGCAGAGTTTACCCAGATATATGATGAATTGCCTCCAGACCTGACAAGAACGGTACTACATGAAAGCTGATACCTTGCTTTACGTAAATATTCGGGAAATTGACCTACATATTGTCAAGAAAAGATTTATTGCGGTCGTAAACTTTTGTATGTATTTTTTCTTGGCGCGATTTTTTTTAAGATTTTGATGTAAAACTTATTGCGTCACAAACCATTATAAATACGAGCATATCCCACTACATTTTATGTGGATATTAATATTCCTAGATTTTAATTCACAGATATATAATGATACAATTATTTACATGGCTCTAAAGACGATTCACGTTTATGCTGAATTTATCTATCTTTTCCCCGGATGAACCTAAAAGTATACTTAACACATCTCTCCAGTTTACCTAACCCATACCTTTTGTGACGTATATTTACAACGAAGGACACATATATTTACAAGATTTTTTATGAATCATGAACTTAAGGTTTTTTTCCATAACCGATATAATGTTTTGAAAAAACCTCGTATGTTTCAATTATCTAGGGTTGACCTCTTTTACCTAAAATACCCCACACTACTCCTAACCGCCCACACATAAAATTTCATTTAATGTATATTAATCAATATTTGGTGATAGATGAAAGTCAACCCATAAATACGACCCTTTCATAGTGAAACCATACAATAATGGACGATATGTGAATGTCACGTGGTAGTGTTATACTGTTGGCGGATCGACGCTCTTCATTATAGCCATCCTTAACCGTTATGCTGCTGAGGTCATTGTGTAAATTTAAGTAGTAAATATAAAAAATAAAGAAAAAATAAGTATATAAGTAACTTATAAAATCAATGGCACTTGAAATGTCAGTCTCCATCATTGCCGGAAGGATCAGATTTTTTAAATAAATTTTATCGCCCAATTTATTGACATAACGCAATTTTTGCTGGAATACTAGGCATCAATTTATTGACTCTTCTCAGTCTAACGGTTAAAATGTCGAGCGTCATAGAATACACAGTTGAAAATTCTCCATCACCGTCTGTAGTTATTCTGCTTTATATGTTTACATAAAAATAGTAAACTAATTATGAGAACGTGAGTAATTACAGCTATTAATAAATCGTACGATTAGTCTTAAAATCTGCCCTAATAAATAATAGTAATATCGATGGAACTAGTTTGATGGCACATGCCTCCTGGATGGCCCCAAAGCGCTTCGTTTATCTTGATGAGATATGTCTCTGTAATTATTCAATCCCTGTCTGTAGATGGGTATATTACGGTCGGCGATAGTCGATATTATCGGGTGTCTGACACGCGACATGACCGAGAGTGTTGCTAACCGGGGGTGGGTACGGTGATGGATTAGACGTAGTTCACTTGACCGGCCGGCTTGTACGAGGACACCCATACCGAGTGTGGGAGTGGCGACAACTACCCTTTTGACCCTGACAAGAGCTACATTATGTTATATCACACATTGAACCATTTGCATATTTTATTATAATGACCTCATCTAATGGAATAAAGTGCATGATATACATCCTACGCATTTTAAAATATAATGTAATGTGAAGTAATTTCCGTTTTTTATATATATTTGTAGAGTGTATATCATATTTACATCACAAGTTAGAGTATCTTACACGATCTAGTATATTGAACTACCGAAAGAATAGTGATAACAAGTGGAAATAGACTGGATACATTTACTGAATGAGTGCACAATAACGATCACATTGCTTACCCCTGCAAGATTGACTAAAGCATGAATGAGTGCACAAGAACGATCAAAATTGTTAGCCCAGTAACGGTCACGACTAAAGACATCACAATACCGCATTTTTCAGGTTGAATAAAAGAAGCAGTATAAAATTGTAAGCTCGTTCAGAGGTGGACGGTCACATGCTGATGATGATAATACGACAATTGTAGCGCATTTTTCAGGTTGAAAAGGTGTACTGGACTGGGCAGTCTATAGTATTTTAAACCCTTTCTTTATTGCTCGAAGGAAAACAAATTGTACTGTCAATACGGCGTGATTTTTTCAAAACATTTTTTTTTGCTTAAAACTAGTATTTGTAGCATAAATGTACTTACTATGACCTATTTTCATATATCACATTGGTTCTTCTATGCTTTAGCTATCATATGATGCATAAATAACTATTATGTTTAACAAACGTTCATTATCTAACTCTATACATGTGGTGGCATTGACACATGTAGTTTACAGAAAAATCGCTCCTGTGACGAAACCTAACGATATTTATTTACATGCTTTACAGATTTCTGTAAAGAATACATTTAGGTTGATAAGGTAATGACTGCACTTCCAATTTCCTATCGTAGATATATATAACAATGAGAACTGAAAGTAGCTAAACGATATATCACGTCAAGCGATGTCAATGGTCGGGGAATCTTTGACAGCATATGCCGACAACCGTTGCGAAAGGGTTAAATTATTAATACAACAGTAATATACTCATACATATAGTATGTATCATCTATTAACTGTGTGTATCACCTTTTAAGAAGTATTTTTTAAGTAGTTTTACCAAGAATGCATATCTGTATCAACTACGTCTAATTTATTATTGTCCTGGGATTAATATAAATCAAAGCGTTAATGAAAAAGTGTTTGCTGTTCAAAAGTACGTCATTAATTAATTTATTACTGTTTTTATAATTTATTGTTTCGTGCACGCTCTTTATTTTATAATGCTCGCAGACTTATAAAATATTCTATATCTGGTCAATAAAATCACGGATAAAGAGATTGCTGCGGATTAGCGGTGTAAACTTTTCATATAAATCTGGTGCCGTAATCGGTGATTTATAAATAATAACGGATAAAAAATAATTCCCAAAGTTTTACAGGGCGATTATCGACGTACTAATCCTTATTAGATATGGCAATGTGGTGCAGTGACGAGGTGTGATATGTAAGAGTATCAACGAGTCACATTAACTTTCTTCATAATACACCGCCTTGTAATCAGGCTAGCGTTTTCTACAACAATAAAATGGTGATTTGAAATTTTTATGACCTTATAAAGCACTTTTTGCGTAAAGAAGAATCTCTATCACAACTTGATGTTTGAAAATGCTAATTTATGGAGATAAAATATGCTTTTAATGTGAAAATGACCGGATATATTGTTACCAGCCACCATCTTATATGTTATGACATCCCCTGTCTTTAAAAAGACGACAAGTCGCGGGTTCGTCACGTGGCCGCGTAGAAGATGGATGTAGGAGCAGATTAACAACACAAAGAACTTGTTTTTGAAGAACAATTCGCATTTATTTTTATTAAAGACTTGATTTCTTCGCCCGACCGGTATGGCGTCCGCCGGCCGGGCGAAAGTTAACTGATAACTGCCGGAACACTGTGACATCCAGCACCGCCAAGGCGCTAAAAGAGTTATATCAATCTAATATCAGTTATTTTATTTAAATTAAAAATACATGTTTTTTAAATATTTAGTTTTCATTCGCTTTTATTTTTAAATGTCGTATTTAATCTCCTTAAAGAAACATTGTCAATAGTGGCACAATTTTTTACAATAATAAATTATACAAATAATATTGATTGTCTTATGCCCCAAAGCAGCCAGCAGGGTGACTCTGTTAATTGATTAAAATATGTGTGTAAACATTTTTTTAAAAGAGATCGAGAGTAAATGTAAATTTTTAATATTTCAATTAAATAATTATGTCATTAAATGGAAAATTGTTGTAATCGTTTTGATTGACTAAATCTATGTAATGTACTGCAATTTGTATCTTTTATTTAACATATCAACAACTTCAATAATAAGTAATAACTCATTTTACGTAATTTCACACAAATCCAACAGATGGCATAGTACGCGAAAAAGACGTTTGTAATAAAATGAACATATACCATAATAAAATTAATTGTTTCATTTTCAGACGTTATTACGCATTATTATATTAAATCGTTCTGTGATAATTATTTAAAAATCAATTATGTATAGATAGATCAGCAAAATATTCAACACTTTAAAAAAAACTCTTAACACAACGTTTTTTTCTTATTTACATATTTGCATTCTCAAACCGCTGCAAATTCTAAAAGTATACTTTGATTGATAATAATGTGGTAGATATTTGAACGTCGACCCTGTGATCTTTTAACGCCGTCTAGACCGGAGATCGCGCGCCGTGTGAGATTACAGTACATATGCAATTATTGGTCCAGTGACTTCAATAAGGTCAGTTTGTCCTCAGCACATTGTTTCACGCTAACAAAGCAAGAATACGGTCCAGAAAGTGATTTTCCTTAGGCATAAACGTACATAATAATAAGTTTTACATTTATACAACAAAAACACCGCAGAACAACAATAGTATCGTTAATTTTATAAAGTATGTATGCAATACTTGCTCTTTTTTTCAACTTAATATGTACTTACATACAGTGAATGAATTTTAAGTTGGAAAATAAATGCAAAATAATGTTTTTGCTCGATAATGTACTACGGTGATGCTTATTATTACCTCACTCAATAGCGACTTTTCCTTGAGGCTTATCGGTGAACTTTTCACTTAAAACTTTTTCTTGAATAAAACCGCTGAATTCGGATAGAACATCTGAAGAATTGAGTTACTACCTTTAGGTGAGTTTTCAATGTTTTATTTTAAATGACTTGGTCAACTATATATATTTTATTAAAAATATACTCTAAAAATGCTACATTCTAAAAAAAAAAAAAATTTTTTACGTGTTAATATTTCCGTGAATGCATGTATAAAATTAGGTAATCAATTAATATTTTTTATAATTTAACATCCTTACTTTTCAGTAATATGTAAGCAAACTGTCCTAAATTTTTAATATTAAAATTTATATACGTCTTTCGTCTACCACCAATTTTAATTAATAGGCTAAGACTGGCATTTTATGGGTGAGGGATCAAATTCTTACCAGCCGGGGGTATTTTAGAGCTCAGAAATCGATTAAAATCCTTTTATTTTTAATCTCTGTCGGGGATCGAACCCACGCCCTTGGCTTGCTAAGAAAACTCTTTGACCATTGAGCTATACCCGCCGGCGAATATATATATATACCCAATCGGAATTTAAAATTATTGTTGTTTTGAATAAAGTATATGTCAGCCGCCATAGTCTATGCCTCATTTCATACCATCGTGGAGCTCCGCCTAGTACACTTATGCATAGTGTCTGATGGTCGTCCAGGAAGGACGTACGCTTGATGTGTAAGCAACTATAATTCATTTTCTTCTGCGGCATTCGGGATTTTCAAACCAGATCATTCAACATGTTCAAACCAGATCCACGTTTGTATATTCCTCAACATTATGATAAAAAGCTTCCGTGTCCGCTCCTACACCTGTCACTCGTCACAATGTAATTCATACAATGCTTAATAATCTACGCAAACACGTGTTCTCAAAAATCCTTTTACTTTTATTCGTTTATATTTAGTAAGTTGCTAGAATTCAAATGCGATGTGTAACATGACTGACGGGAATTGATAAGCGTCTTCTACAAAAAGACTTCTTGCGTTAAAGGAACGACCTTGACACACGCTGCTATTGTTTTATTAACTCTATATATACACACAGTATGAAAGCTTACGCTCAATTCGGTTTAATTGAGCAAATAATGTCGTCCATCCACCGGGGCCTCTGAGAGACGTGGACCGAGGGCTATGACCTCCGCTTCTGCTTGTTCGGCGACTGCTTGTTTTTGTTTACGATGTCGCGCCCGAGACTCGGTAAAGCTTCGGCGAAACTAGGCGACAAACAAACTCGAGCTTTTAAGCTCCGTTTGATATGTTGGGTTGCGTCACCCACACAATCGATATAAATATATACGCCTGAAATAAACACTCAAAACCAATACATTATGTGTACTCAATAAATTTGTTATGTCACTCTCGTGTATATAATACATACATTTGATTATCATTAATATCATAGTATGTATATAGTTTGATTATTTTTTTTTATTATTATTTTTCATTAATTAATCTTTTAATCAAACATTAGTAACGAAACTCCAATTAATTTTGAACGATATATTTTTCAGTAGAAAAAACATAATATTGTAGTTTTTATAGAATTATTTGCCACCATTATTTTCGTTTCTGTAGAATATTTTGATCATTATTACAATGATTTAAATAAGCGCGATTCTCTGGAATTAAAACCATGGAAATTATTATATGTAATCATTTTCATATACCACAGCGGATAACAAATAACGGCCAAAAGATTTTTTATTTATCCTAGCAAGGATTTTATATCAAACCCGTGCCCGCTTCCCTAACTGGAACATATGGTCGTCACCAACAGCCTCCACAAAGTTCTATCAGTCGCTATTATCCTCGTCTTATCACATATCAACCGAGTATATTCTATGTTTAGTTTCCGACTGCCTTCCAAGACGGCGTGAACCCAGGGGCTTGAAGAAAATATCAATGTTTTCGGAGGTGTACATTTTTAGATAATAAAACATTTTTGAAGGGTTAAAATGCAATACAAATAGCATGTTTTTAAAAACCTTAAGCCGGCCGCCTCTCAATAAGATTGGTGTCCACTAATTTGCAATATGAATTTTCTGATCGTATTTAAATATCGATACTAATAAAAAAATCAAAACTTTTAAGTGCCGAGTTAATTGTACACGTTTTACTTTTTATTTAGTTTCGATAGCAATTCCATTTATTTTAGAATCTTCGTTTTTTGTTTGAATGATCCGTTTTCGCAGCGATTCTCCAGGTTTGCGGCCGCGGTCGCCTCGCCTAACGATTTCCTCATTATTCTAACAAGCCTGCTCTTGATAAAACTCGTAATGCGTTTCACGGTTCTTGGGTTTCATCACGGTTATCATTTGTGACCAAAGCAACGTCATTTGCGACGACCCAGCCAACCGATTACGAGGACGAAGAATTAACTTTGAGTAAACAACTAGCGGCCGGTTATAATGATACGGAATGGCTGTAAACCAAGCTTTCCTGTCTTTGTAGATTATCTTATAATTCCATGATATGACACTGAACCTTTTTATATTCACAACGTTATCAAGAGGATTAATCTGATATGTAGCACACTTCTAGAGATAATGTACAAAAACATTATTGTACTTACTATACATTACATTCACAAAAATATATCAGAATTTTTGTTCAAAACGTTATTTTGAACATAACTGTGTTGTATTAAACATCCAAAAGTCTTTAAAGTAACTGTTATATTCAAACTCTTTATCTTAAAGTCAGGTACGACACAGGGCATTTTGTCACTCTATGTAAATTAAGGAGATCAAGGTCCAAAACAACAAGTATCGAAGAATGTGCGGTGTATAACATTCAATGTATTAATATTACTTTTATAAATGCTTACTCATGTTGTAAACTAGGGTATAAAAAGGGGTCTCGTATCAAATAAATTAGTACCAACTTAACTCCGGTATTTGGTCTTATCCTGACTGCCGGAACCTTGGTATTCCGGCATCACCTGATGCTGTAATTTCGGGACCGTCACCTCGGTTCCGGAACAATTTTGTATATTTTCCATCGTTGACTCGGTTAATCTTCAGGATTGACCTAATATATATCGCGGATAAAGTAATAACGTTTATTTTATGTAAATACAAAAAGGGGAATATTCACATTTGGGATGGAGAAATATCACTAGTCGATTGTATGACGCTTGTCGTTTTTGTGATTGGTTAAACGATAAGTATAGGAAGTGTTAATCCGCCTAAGTCATTATACTAAAAGCCCGGTTTTAACGCAATATCCAATTACAAGAGAACGCACTGTGAATGGGTGGTGTTCTCGTTATCATTTTCGTCAACCACTAATAACGATTTCGTTTAGCCTAATTGAGTTAACCAAATGTATGTATTGTATCCATATTTCCATATATGTCTAATACTACAATATAATTGTGTTTTGTTTTTTTAAGTATTTAGTTTTTGTTCACATTAATAATGTAATAAAGTGAATATATTTTGTAATATAATTTTTCTTAGAATTAAATTATAATTATGCAGTTATGTATACGAAAAATGTTCAGGTTATAATCTTAACGTTATTTCCATGTATGGTACATTTAACAACTGCTGGGTTATATTCGACCAATATGACACGAAATTCTGCCTTAAAGGCGTATATTAATCCAGTTATTGCATACTAAAAATCCTTTCCGCATTCTACGTTATGATCGTGTTACGGCGCAGTTGAATCGTACATAAAACCCAAATAAAAACTGTCTCGGCGCTACAAATGCGACATTCACCGTCTTTCTTTTTGGTAAATATTGTGGACGAGAAAATGTTCCTCGAACGCTCGTAGTGAAATACGTCCATTTTAAATGGTCAAATTAGGGCCCGTGAGCTGGGACCGTAATGCCAAAGCGTTGCTACGCCTCAAAACAATGAAATGGAAACGACCGTCGATTTCATACACAAAATTAGTTCATATGCCGGCTCGCATTGTTTTGAAAGCGGAAAAAACAAGGCTGTAAAAATAACTTGAAATTGCGCATTTGACCGGCCGTATACCGACACTAACCCATATTAATATTTATTGTTTCGTTTTTTTACGCCGTGGAAGTCCAGCTTGCAGAGGACAGATGTCATTATTGTATTTGGTTACTTTTTTATGTACAGGCGGTATTAAATTAAACGATTTTAATAATGTTACTCGGTACTTAAATGTCAACACTTTATTGATTATGAAGGTCACATTGAATGGTTCCAAGAAGCGTACATTTCAAGTGTATTCGTTCATTAAAACATTAATATCAGTAAATGGTTATGCCATCCAAATAATGATAACCGTAATTTAGTTTTCCTTCGTCATTCATTATTCATACGAGTCTATTCTGAGTGCGTATGATGAGAAATACAATCCTAGGCTTTCAAGTCTAGTAAATTTGTATGAGAACTGGAATCAATGTTAAATGTCTCAATCTATTTACAAGATACAAGTATACAGTTACGTTAACATGAATACACTTTCATACGATTTGTTGCTTTTTCTTTTCTGTCTATTTTTGTTCATTTTATTCGTCTGTAAGTAGAAAAACGTTTATGATTTTTACTGTGGAAGTTCACATTTGAAAATCGTTATATATTTTCCATTGTGTCATGGACGGTGTATGGAGAATAAGTATCTCTTTTAACAATTTCGCGTCAATTTACTCCAATAAAAGTAAGTTAGTAAAAAAAACGCTCCTTTAACTTTTTATGTCGCTCTTCACGTATCTGCAAAATAAAGTAAGAGTATCATTTTATTTCGTGTTCCTTTGTCCGTTTCATATTTTTATGTACAGAGAAATAAACGGATATTATATAAATACTCTTCGTATTTGACAAACTTTTATTTATTCAATTATCTTGCAGGTATCTTTGAAAGTACATTTTTAGCACTCGAATTGTCAGCTTTTTTACACGGTTAATTTTCTAAATCAAGTAAATTATAACATGATTTAAATTTCGTATAATAACTATAATTACAATACGCTTTGCCAGTGCTAAACCGTAATATGTATAAACAAACATCTTACGTTTATTAATTAAGCATGGAATTCATATGCGAGTATGTTGTTATATTACATCATATTTTGAAAACAAATTGAATTATTAAATTATATTTTTTCCTACATCCGTAAGGTTTATTACTTATTTTTACCCTGACAACAACAAATAACGCACACGACACTACACCAGTTGTTGACATTAGTAATTTCACATTAGTAATTTCACATTAGGCTTTGTATTGTAGCACAGAAGGTCTATTATGAAAATACTTCCCCTCTTTGAAAGTACATATTTATATTTTGTTTTTCCTCTTTTATGCTCAAACCTGATTAATTCTGTAATACTTGCACTTACGGACTTATTCAGTTCGTTCAAATATTACGAAAACTAATTCATCGCATGAGTGTGTTTGCAGTATCTCATTTTCTGTATTATAAAAGACTCATTTTTTTTGCACAAATAAGTACTTCGGCGGTTGCATTTTGTAATATTATAGCTTGCATCAAAGTTTTCTGGAAAAGCCTTTCTGCTGCATCATGTCCTGCTTAAATTCAAAAGAACCTTTGTGAGTGATGCTCTCTTGCTACTGGGATGCTGAAAAACCTTTTCCGGTTATTTTTTTTCTTTTCGCGTGTACTTTTACGAATACCCTCAACCTCTCTTGAAACGTAACGCGATGCATGAATTTGGAATATACGAGTATTTTTTATCTATATATATATATATTCTAAAATATAAACGAATATTTATCTACATATATTTATATATATTCGTTTATATTTGAGAATAAAACATCCACTGATGAGATTTCTACAGTACCGTCTGTCAATATTATTGTTAGAGCTTACATAAAAATGTACAACTAAATACAATTTTCTGAAAAGTAATGTTTTTTTTTCATTCGTGTGATATTGTTTATAATAATTGATAACGTATAGTGTAACTTTTTAGGTTTTCACGTCCAGATTTGGTATTGTTTATTTTGGGTTTAGCCGTGTGTGGCGAATTACTCTTCTCCCATATTTCGTCGTATATTTTTTATGAAAATTACTATTCTACACAATAATTTATATCAGAAAATTTATTGATTTAGTAGAAATGGTCGTCATGTTTTTTCATTTACAATATTAAGTTATGATATTACATTTTTTTTAAAGTAATTTTGTTCTAAAAAATGTTGTGCTTTTTATTTTTGTATAAAAAGATAATCTACTTACTACTGACTTACATAAAATCAACCAAATTTTAAATACAGCACAACTATCGTGATCCAATTTTCCGATATTAAACACCTTTTTTCTTTTCATTTCAGGTGAGTTGTGGAGCTATTTTCCCGCAATAATGGCAATCGACTGACGGTGAGCTACAATATACATCATCAGGAAAAAATATGCAGTACCTTAAATAATAAAAGATTTAGTATTCTTTTTTTTGTATATATTGGGGAGTTAAAAACAAAATTTTATTCGCCCTCGGTGGCTACATGGCTACCAGTCGTCGTTGAATTCGAACCAAAAATAACAAACAAATCTGTATTATATCTAATCTAGGGATGCTTTCTTTCCATTCGTTAGACTCCCGGAGGAAAATTGTCTTAAATTGAGTAGCTGCTTTCAAACATTAATTCCTTCTCCTTCGCGGTGCAATTCACAACCCTGGGATTCTTTAATGTTTTAACTTCTACGTACCAGATAAGTACACCCGTGCTCATAGCCAGACATTGTTTTAGATCCCAGTTGATGCCTGGCGCTCCTAAATGGCCTACCAGCACACCTTGATACTTTTCTTGCATCCTTTTCCTCTTTTGTCGATGGTATTGTTCTCCTAGGACCTAGATCTCTGTGTTCTTTAACACGTGTCATCTACTTTTTATTTTATGTTTTTGTTTTTGTTTTTCTATTTTGTATGTATTATATGTTTATGTATACTCTATGTTTCTTATTCTTTATTATTATATGTACATTGGAACTGCGGTCTGTTAAATAAAAAAAATAAAAAAAATAATCATATATTCTAACCGGAGACAACGCGTATGAAAATAACTTTATTTCGCTTTTTTGTAACCGAAATATCGAGGTTAGGATTTCAGCGGACATTTCTTATCTTGATGAGCATAAAATATGAGGATTTAGTTTTGAATTCTTGGCTATGGACTTTAAAAGCTAGCCTGATCTCTTCATATTTCAGCATCCTGACTTGCGTAGGTCCATAAGTCACTCTGGCGCCTATCCCGCCCATTCCGCTATCTGAGAACATCTTCACGCTTGTCTTGCCATACTTACACAGTCTACATCAGAAACGGAGAACCTTTGGCACATGCTTAGCGAACACTTATTAAAACATATACAAGTTCAATGAAATCTTCTCCGACTATGTGGTCGTACCAAATGGATACTCTTACTTACTCCAGGACACTATAAATGAAATTTGAAGTTTTTTTTATGTAAACACATACAAGAGGAATACCTACAGATGGTGATAGTAATTCTGAAGTCTCACCTGTGGAATTTTATGACGCCTACCTTGGAGCATATGGTATAAGCGCTGCATGTGGAGTGTTGATCCGCCAACGTCATAGACTACAGCCCGAGATTTGCGCATCATCCTTATTATTACAGGAATTTTGTTATGAATGGGTGGTCTTCACGGGATGACTTTCGTCTACCACCAATTTTAATTAATAGGCTATGACTTTCGTTTTACGGATGAGGGATCAAATTCACACCAACCGGGAGATTTTAGAGCTCAGAAATCGATTAAAAATCCATTTTTAATTTTTTAATTTTAATTTCCGGCGGGAATCGATCCCACGACCTTTGGCTTTCAAAGCAAACGCTTTGACCATTGAGGTATATCCGCCGGCAAAGTATAGTAGAAGAAGTCATCTTGTAGCATTTTTTTATACAATGTCTACTCAACGCTGACAGTTATAGACAAAATTACTCGTATATGCAAACATTCCTACGTTGCCTGTACACATTAATCCCATCAAATATGAAATAGTTCAGCATTGCTGTAATGGTAAGTGTGATACGTGTTTTTTTTTCTTTTCCCGCATTAGATTGATGGAGTCAGCGTAGTGTCTCGCTCTCGGTATTGCTAAAGTCGCCCAGCAGACCATGGCCGATGCCGTGAAGCCGATTGTGGGCGATTACCATCGTTTGGGTCATGAAAAATTTTCCGCATGGCATCCATCGCAGCTTCGCGCAGACGAAAAATGGTGTTTTCTGATCTTAGACTGTATCTTATTAATTAGCACGCTAGCTTTATGCGAATAAAAGATTCAACAAATGTTTGATTGTGCTCCTCTCTCTCAGGTCGTTGACTGGATTCAATCGGTTACTTAGAAATATGAGACATCAATCTTACTGAATTTCTATTTTTCGAATGCTGACTTACAAAGAAAATAATGGCTATAAAATCGTAAAAACTGTTAACTTTATGAACTGAAAATACTTATCTACTCGATATTGTGGCTTTTGGGTTTAGCCGTTTGTGGCGAATTTCTTTTCACCAATATTTCGACCGCCATTGCAGGGGTCTTTTTCAGGATTGATGGTTTAGATGTGAGCTATTGTCGGGTTATCTTATATCACGAGCGTCATTGTTATTTTTTATTTTATTATTATTATTATTTTCATGGTAACTACATACTCCATTTTCATTGGTCCGGAGAATCGTGTACGGTAGGTATGTTCTAAGAATTGTATCTCCACGAACGTCATGTCGGACTGTAGTCGTCCTTGCTTGTCTGTACAGATTTAAGAGTATGTGCTAGAGGTAGAAGCCATTTTGTTTTGAGAATCAAGCCGTCATCCCTGATGATGTTGATGGAATGTCTTTTGATTTCAATGGCTTCCCTTACTAGGCGTGCATATTTTCCTTGCGTTCGAGCCACGATTTCGGGTTCGAATGAAAACTTATGTCCCGTGTCAGCCAGATGCTCTGCTAGTGCTGACGCCATTAAGTGGCCTAGTCTGCACGATCTCTCATGTTTGCTTACTCTTTTACCTATAGTTCGCGATGTTTGTCCGATATATTGGTTAAATGAAATTCGCCACACACGGCTAAACCCAATAGCCACAATAAGGAGACATCAATCTTACTGAATTTCTATTTTTCGAATGGTGACTTACCAAGAAAATAATGACTATAAAATTGTAAAAAAAGTTAACTTTATTAACTGAAAATTCGTATCTACTCATTTGCGAAATTCGTATTTTTAAAAATATTGTTTCATTAAATTTAATTTACAAATATAGCGAATACAAAAATATAGATCATTTTTATTTTTTAACAATCCTTAGCAGGGTAATAAAATGAACCTTAAACTCGACAAATGTTATCAAATAATAAAAATTGCTGTCAAAATACTCGTATAACTAATTATATATATATAAGTATAACTAATAAGCGAGTGATTAAAGTAATACATATCAACTCGTATTTTTATATGATACGAGTTAACTTCCTACTCTCTTTAAAAGGTGGTGTGATTAGGAGCAGGTTAATAAAACACAGACTTTCTCTCATATTTCGATAAACTTTACAAACTTATGGCCCGGATCTAGTCACGGCATTCAGGCCCGGCCACAATACGACCTGTTTCGCGGTCGGTACATGACTGACGCGCCCGTGATGGGCTGTCGCACAGCCCCACAAGTGAGGATCTCCGTAACTAGTCCAAAATGCCAATATGGCGACACATGCATGTACGACAAGAGAACAGAAAAAAGAGACGAAAGATTGTACATCGAGGACTTAGATAACAGTCAGCAAGGGCTATATCATGCTGATGTCACTACATAAGAGAATATATGAATAGTGAATTTAATAACTCGTGGCATTGAGTGAAAGTAGCTGACTGATATTGTTCTCTCTGTGTTATGAAATTGTTAGTTCTCGCCGATTTGTTAGTATTAATATACCTCTTACTTTTGCGCAATTCTACTAATAATTCAGAAGTTGCGTATACCTGAGTGCTTTTATCTGCTCAAATTGATGTCGCCAGTCACCAGGTAAGATGGGTTTCTTAACGTAAAGAAATAGCGGGCGTTATTCTTCTAAGACCAAATGAATGATTGCAGGTCTTAGATTAAATGCCACCAATTTGTTCACGCACTTGTAACATTTTTTTCTAATCTTGACATTTAAACATTTGGAACTTTTAAACTAACAAACACTAACTCTATATTCATTCTTAGTTAGAAACTTACGGTGTACCCTGGAATCATATAAATAATTTTAATACGAATATATTATTTGATATTAATTCCTTACGGCTCGGTGGAATACAAATTATACTGTCAATACGGCGTGAATTTTTCAAACCATTCTTTTTGCTTAAAACTAGTATCTGAAGAATAAATGTACTTCTCTGACCTATTTTCATATATCACATTGGTTCTTCTATCATTTAGCTATCAGATGATGCTTAAAAAACCATTATATTTAACAAACGTTCATTATGTAACTCCATACATGTGGTGGCATTGACACAAGTGGTTTACAGAAAAATCGCTCCTGTGACGAAACCTAACTATATTTACTTACATTCTTTACAGATTCCTGTAAAGAATACATGTAGGTCGTTAAAGGGAATGACTGCAGTTCCAAGTTTCTACCGTAGATGTCACAATGAGTACTGAAAGTAGCAAAACGATTTATCACGGCTGCCGATTTCAATAGTAGGGGAATCATAGAGGTATATATCGACAACCGATGCGAAAGGATTAAAGGCTTTGTAAGCCATATATTCATTTTAATCCTTTGAAGCTATTCATAAAATAATGTTGTGGACGATAGTGGTATGACAACTGTGAATAATACTCGTATTTTATGTGCTAACATTAGTTGTAAACCCGCATGAAAATAATAAAAACCGTAGGCTTGATTTTTTTATGTAAACACACACACAGGAGAATACCGACAGATGGTATATACAGCTTCTGAAGTTTTTCATCTGTGGATTCTATGACGCTTACGATTTTTACATATGGATAAGCGCTGCATGTGGAGTGTTGATCCGATAACGTCATAGACTCCATCCCGAGATTCACGCATCATCCTTATTATTACAGGAATTTACTATGAATTTGTGGTCTTCACGACTTTCGTCTACCACCAATTTTAATGAATAGGCTATGACTGGAATTTTTTAGACCTCAGAAGTCGATTAAAAATATCTTTTTTTTTCATCTCTGTCGGGGATCGAACCCACGACCTTTGGCTTCCAAAGCAAACGCTTTGACCATTGAACTATACCCGTCGGCAAGTCCTATTTTAAGTGCTATTACTGAATTACGTAATATATTTTTAAGTAATGTAATAAAAAATACCCAAAAATGCATTGCATACAACTGCTAACCTACTCTCGTCCCAATAGGTCGTCGAAAACTATATATAGTATGTGCTTGGCAGACCGTCTGATTAAAACATTACTATGGAATAGGCCAAACAATATTTCAATTTCCCCATCTCTTTACAACCCGTGAATGCGATTCTAATCTCTTTTACGGGTTCTTTCTTTTAGCACTTCTGTGCAGTGGCCACAATTGTTCAGAGGGGACTCCCACTGGACTTATCAGTTGCTAACTGATCATAATATGAATGAGCGTATCATTACGGAGACTAAACTGTCCTCCGGTGTGATGCGGGTGTGAGGCGTTTAAAGTCAAGGCAAAACAATATACCAGCTGATAAAACTCTATTGAGGACATTTGTGGCGACCATTTGCTCCAGCTCGGTAGCGGATATGGAAGAGGATGAATACTTTAATGATTTGCTTTCATAAAATAATTATCTATTTATCACGTAAAACCATTTGCATCACTTTCACATTTCTCTTCTCCGACGATATATGTTTATTTTTTATCACGATGGAATAAGATGACGTGATGTCATTTTTTCTGACCATCCAAATTTGCTACCTTTCATACCGTATCACATGATCGTCATTGTATCATTTATAATATTCTATGGCGATGAATTGTGAAGAAACAAATAAGCATATCACTAATTTAAATCAATAATAAAAAATACTAAGTTGCTTTGCATATTTATAATAATTTATGCATATAAAAAATATATTTATTGTTATTATTCAATTTATCTTGATTACTATAAATAATATTACTAACAATAAAGCGATACTGCAGTGCCTCAGGCATGTTGACGGAGGTGCGAGTGGATGGCTTCCATGCCATAATAAGAAAGCGTTGCGCTTCTCTGTGGTTGCGCTTTAGCGGCAGTCCCAACGCAATGGTCGCTGTGTGGGCGGATAAGTGGGACTCCCGGTTGGAGGGGCAGTGGATGCGCCTTCACAAGGCCATCCAGCGATGATTCGGTGCTCCACTCTGAGTCAGTTATTGTTCAAATTGTTAAATGTTATTTATTAACTTGTATATTATTTTTATATGTATGAAATAATAATAAAATTATTATTATATTGTCTGACTTTGTAGTGTTTTTCCTTCTGAAAAACATGTATGTATTAAAAAATTAAAAAGGTTTTTTTTGTAGATGTGTTCTTGTAAATGAATGTGTTTTCAGTAAATAAACTGTTTTTTTTTTATATATCTATTTCATACATTGTTTTTAATGTTTTATATACTGTTAACTCCAATCACTCGAACTGCAGCGTTTTTCTGTGGTGGGTGTTCATTCAATTTGATTTATAATACACTATTTCATTGCATTACATTAATCTTTAAATATCTATATAATACTGCACAATCAATAGATAATTATAATTTATATCAGATATAAAACAATTTCTACGAGGGATATCCGTAATATAAGATTCCCAGTGATTTTTCAGTGTAAAACATGTTTAATTCAATAAATGCGTACATTTTCGAAAAGTTCAGACTTTTACCTATTTTTCTACGTAGTCACCACTGAGGTCAATACAGTTTTACATGCGGCTTACGTGCTTTTGAATGCCCGAGTAAAAAAATCTGCCGCCAAGCCACGCAGTTATCTGAGAACTGCTTCATCCAGCTCTTCTCTGTCGACGAAATGCGATCCACCCAGGTGTTTCTTCATGCCAGGGAAGAGATTCAATTCAATTAAATTCTTTTTTTTTTTCTTCAATAACATTACAAAATATTTTACATTTTTATTCATTATTGAAGTACTAACAGTGTGGCGTTGTAAATGTATTGACACATTTAGTGTCAATGACATCACACTCAGAACAGTGTCGGGATACCCAACGCAAATAGTTGGACTTGTAACAACAAAAACCATGTCATAAGTATATAATTTTTGATTTAAGATGGTAGTCACTTGGGGTTAAATCTGGGCTGTAGAGTGGGTGTTTTAAAATACCCCATCCAAATTTTGCGATTAAAAAACTCGTATTAAGAAATGCATTTAACTTTAACATGGGGTCAAAATAGTTTTTTCCTTGTGACCCATTTGTTATGATTGAAGTCGTTCATATTTATGTCTAAATAAATGCTCTGTAAAACAAATTTAGCAACGTATCGTAAATATAATAGTAAATTTGATATATGTCTTCAAAATGATGTAATATTATAATTTGAAAAATAAATATCGACTTCGGCGTGTATTGACTTTGCTTTTATATCGCTGGAAATCATAAAATGTGTATATTTTTCTTTTTATTTGCAAAATAAAAATAGATGGGCAGGTCACGACCGAGCCGGCAGCATCTGGTTATTTGCTTGGGTAATGTAAACCTCTGTGAATCATCTTTGGGAATATTCCATATGAACGGATGAATTCACCTCTAGTGAACTCCTTCTTAAAATCTTTGATTGGTTTAATGAACGAAAAATTCAAATCGAACTATTCGAAT
The DNA here is from genome assembly GCA_022606575.1 of Glossosoma conforme. Taxonomy (NCBI): domain Eukaryota; kingdom Metazoa; phylum Arthropoda; class Insecta; order Trichoptera; family Glossosomatidae; genus Glossosoma; species Glossosoma conforme. Next base: position 208,912 of record JAGTXR010000143.1, on the reverse strand, counting down.
TTCATAATTGACGTATCAGTAATGGTTCCAGCAATACCATTTGTTATCAGCAGGACGTCATTTGGATTCATTGATATGATCTTCGTGTTATTGTGTAATTATTATCTAATTCGGTGACTCTTACTTAACCTTTTTGAGGGCACGGAGGACTTATGATTATAATTACAGTGGCGGAGCACTAAAATCAATTATGGGTTAAATAATTGCAAGAGGAACAAATAATGCGCCACAGGCGAAATATTTTTAACAAACTTATTACAGATGAATCCATTTTTGTAGAGTAACTTAATATGATCTAAATATGATATTATATATTATTAAAATTGTCATTTTTTTTTTTTGTAATTATCGGACCATTTTGCGATGCACTAGTGTTCCGTGATGCACCATTTAAGAATCAATGCTCTAATTTATAGTATCTACTACACTAACTAAAATATTAATATGAACCGAAAAAACAAAACTTATACGTTTATCTGCAAGATATTAATATTTAATAGAATATATATTATACAAAATAGGTTATTTGTTTATTATTGATTAACCATAACCATTTTTTCTGTGAATATATTTTATTTACTTATTTTAGTATTCAATTTATCATTTCAACGTAAGTTCACCATGATATTGCATTGGCAAGTACAAATGTGCTCATCGTATGAATAATATATCATTTGCTTTTAGAGTTCAAATTTTTATCAAAGGGTTTATAATTGACTCTTATATAATTCATACTAAAAGCATTTCGATTGACGGCCATAAAATAATTAAACCCTTAGAAGCATTTGCATACGTAAATTAAAATTTTAATTATACATTACATCTCGTGACATATACTGTTATAGTTAGATAGAGTGCCAAAATGATGCAGAACCTCGAAAGCGCTAATGGAAAGTTTTGTAAATAATGAATTGAACATTATCGTAAAGTGTTTGTTGGCCATGTATGTGAAAAAAAATCAATCAGGCTTCTCGATGATCTATCGGTAAGAGAAGAGATAATCAGCGGGCGGGTTAATCTTTTAATCAATCACACTAAAGTGAAATCACCGGGACGGATACCTTTACAGATTGACAGTGCGGACTGCGGACTTATTACTGACAGATTTCGGAAGCAGCTAGCCGTCTGATACTGTAATCAACTAATGTTTGCCAGTTACCCTATCACGCCAAGTAACTCATGCTTTCGTGTCTATGTCTATATATTTCAAGGAAACTACGACACTCATTGACTCGTTGTTTGAGACATTTTTTAACTGAATGATAATATTTTTTTTATCGCTGTTCTAAGATCTCATATATAGATAACTATCGATATAAAATCTATTTATAGACTGAACATCTAGATGGAAATATATTGTATACAATTAAATAGGTTGCTCCTCTTTTTTATATTTTAGGAGCGTCCGGCTGGTCATCCAGTAATACCAAAATTCAATCACAATACGACAATAATATTACCAAATTAATATGGCCAAAAAAATTAAAAAATACTGTCAATATTCTAAAATGATTTGACCAAAAAAACTTCTAGAATAATCCCAAAATAAATCAAAATACTACCCAAATATTGCTTAAATATGCATTACCAAAAACTGCGACTCAAATACTGTAAAAATAAATTCAAAATACTGAAAAAATACTACAAAATACTACATAAATACTACCAAAATGCTACAATACAAAATTAAAATTAACCAAAATACTGGGAGCAGCAAAATACAACCAAAATACGATCATAATACATATTACCAAAATACTACCGAAATACGACTCAAATACTAGAAAAATAAATCCAAAATTCTTAAAAATTACTGCGAAATAATACCAAAATACCACGATTATACTATCAAAATATATCTAAAATATCGACAAAATACTGCCAAAATTCTACAATAATATCACCAAAAACTGCTAAAATAATATCAAAATACTACCAAAATACAATCCAACAACCCAAACACAATCAAAATACTACTATAATACATTAAAAAAACAACCAAAATGCTGCATTTTTTTAAATATACGAGTATATAGGATGTAAGAATGTCGTGTTAGTAACACCTTTATTAAACTGACGTTTGTAATATAGTATTTTTCAAAAAATGTTTATATGTATTATGTTTAGTTTTGAACTGTCTGCGTATTTTAGACATAAGGTGAGCCTGCATACAACCGCATCATGCTTAGACTTTATTAGAAAGAAGTTACGAGTCTGAAAAAACCGGTTTCGTATCCATTTTTGCTTTTTGGCTAAATGTATATTCGGTTAGAGCCACCGCAGCTTCACCAGCCGCGCTGCAGATGTTTTTTCCTTCTTTTTCTCTAAACCTCGCCCAGAACACTTCACATGAAATCTGCCTGCAATGCAGATCTGATTTATGCATCCTCACTTATATGCCGGCGGGTATAGCTCAATGGTCAAAGCGTTTGCTTTGCAAGCCAAAGATCGTGAGTTCAATCCCCGACGTAGATTTAAAAAACAAGGGTTTTTAATCGATTTCTAAGCTCTAAAATACCCTCGGTTGGCGTGAATTTTATCCCTCACCCGTAAAATGCCAGTCATAAACTATTAATCAAAATTGGTGGTAGACGAAAGTCGTCCCGTGAAGACCACCCATTCATAGTAAATTCCTGTATTAATAAAGGTTGATGCATGAATCTCGTATATGACTTTGGCGGATCAACACTCCACATGCAGCGCTTAGCCATATACACCATGGTAAGCGTCATAAAATTCCACAGATGAGACTTCAGAATTACTATCACCATCGTCCATATTCTCCTGTATGTGTTATATATAAGAAATCTATGTTTTTTATATGAAAACACGCGCAGGAGAATATTACTAATATAGTAATTTGAACAGAGAATTGTACGAGTCTTGCATTTTGAGTATGGGTCTTGTATTTACGCATCGTCCATTTTAAGGCAAATTGTCATTTTTATTTGTTTGCTTATTTTTTATGCAAATTATTAAAGTATGCAAAAAAGTTACAAGAATTAGGGATTCAAAGTATAATTTTATTTTTAATTGAACAGACGTACTTACCATACCAAAGGTCAGACAGATCATATAATGAGCACATTTGATATAAATGAAGCATTTAATTGTGTTCTCCCAGCATTTGCGTTCCCTCTCTCATATAATATAGTATATATATATCATTTTCTCATATAATATAATATATATATATCATTTGCATTCCCTCTCTCATATAGAATATGCTAGCGTTATATGATCTCCCTACTATCGAACTCATATCGACCGGATTGAATCAGTCCAACATCGCTTCTTGTCAAGAGTTGCACGACTGATCGGCCTTGAGAGAAGTAGCTACTCCTATTAAGATATAAAGAGGCGACTTAATGTATCTACATTGGAGAGACGTAGAACAGTGACTGACTTGCTGTTTATTTTTTAAATTATGAACTCCATAATCGATGACTCGACATTATTGCAGGTAATTACGTTCAATGTTCCCTCCCGGTTCACTAGAGGCAGTGACCTGCTACATGTAAGGACATCCAAAACCAACTATGGATTCTATTCTCCTATGTTAAGAATGTGTAGACTGGTTAACTCCTCTAGTGACTTGGACTTTTTCGGGGTGGACCTTCCAGCATTTCGTAGATCCCTCTACTAATGTACTAGATCTGTTTTTTTTTACTCATGTTCATGTTTTGTCTAAATGTATTGTCTTAGCTATTATATTGTTCTGTTTTACTATTTCATTTATTGTATTTTCTATTTTAAAACCGTATGTATTGGCCTAGGCCGTTAAGAAAATAAAATAATGTAAATGTGACAGTATCTTTTTGAAAGTGAAAGGCTACGATTTAGTCGAAACTGCAGTCTCCTAATAGAGAACTTATCAAACGTGATCCATGTAAAAACAAGGTAAATAAATAAATATTTATAATTTCAAAGTGAATGCTGATAACATTGAAAAAAAATGAAAGTGATAAGTGAGAAAATAAAGTGAAAAAATAATTTTTCTTTAATTTTTTGTACATTCCTTCTCTGAAGAATTCTTTATTATATTCTGTATAAATACCGCAATTTTAGTTTTGACGACATATTTCGGCTTCGTCGATGAACCGTTCTCAAGAGTCGGCATGTTTCGGCTTTAAGACGAAATAAGGCGAAAAAAAAGAAGTAATTATACCAAAAATCCTCTTTTCATTTATTACATTAAAATTATGTAATTCTTTTGAGAATTATCAATCGAAAAAATCTACGTTGTGACTAAACACATTATGGCATCAATTTGTACTAACATCCTCCTGTCTTTCAAAAAGGTGTTATTCCGTCGCGTGAGGGCATGATTGGGAGCAGATTGATATCACAGACTTTTTATGAAGCACATTGACATATATTTACCTTAAAACCTTACAAGCTTCCGGCCAGGCGGAATGACATGCCGCCGGCCGTAACGCATCTTCTCGGCCGTCAAGATACAACTAACTCGGTGGAAAAACTATATAACTCACACAACCGTGAGTGGACTTGTCCAAGATGCCAATATGGCAACACATAAATGTATGACAAGCGAAAAGAAATATGAGACGAAAGATTGTTTATCGAGGTTTTCGGTACTAGTCAGCAAGGGCTACATCATGCTGATGTCAACGTATACTGTTGGGCTTCTTCTTCATAGTATCAATCCGGTGGATTGGTTTGCAGCAACAAAATCTTGCATCTCGAACACCACCCCTCTCGATCCTCTGCAGCCCTCTTCAGCTCAGCATAAGAGCTACAACTCATGTCCTCGAACACTCTCTGCGAATTCTCCCGTCTAGGGCGCCCTCTACAGTTTATATCCTCAACCAGCCCTTCCACAATGTCGTGAAGAAGACCATCGTGGCGCATGATGTGACCGATCCATCGGGCTCGCCTCTCTGAGATGGTTCTTATGGGCTTACTCGTTATATATATTTAAGACATAAAGGTGTGTAATCGTTTATTTTAAAATCACAATTTATATCCCCCCCATCGCGTGGCTCATCTATTTATATGAGGCGCGCTTTATTTGCACTCAGCCGCCCTAGAATGTTTAATTAACGGGGCGATTGATTTATTTATGTGTCGCCTCATCCCGGTAATTGATTATTTGATTAATTAACTCGCGGACCCACCGGCCGCCGGGCACAACTCGGAGCGTCACCAACCCGTACAACACTCCCGCAACATCATACACATCAAATAAGTCTACTTACTTTTTATGAAGCCTCATCGGTGTGAATAATTATTTGATCAATTTTCTTTAGCATTGACTTACCAGCTTTCTTTTTAATTTAACGCTTTTTTCATGATACACCGTTGCATTTTGAGACACATCTTTATGCCACTTATTTTTACACGTTGACATCAGCATGATGTAGTCCTTGCTGACTGGTACCAAAAACCTCGATGTACAATCTTTCGTATCTTATTTCTGGTCGCTTATCGTGCATTTATGTGCGAAATGTTGTCAGTTTGGACAGGTCCGCTAATGGGTGTGAAACAATGCCGCTCGTGGCGCGGCCGAGAAGGTCGTAGTACGGCCGGGCGGCATGTCATTCCGCCTAGGCCGGAAGCTTGTAAAGTTTATCATAAATATATGTCAATGTGCTTCTGAATAAGTCTGTGTTGTCAATCTGCTCCTTATCCTGCCCTCGCGCGACGGAATAACACCTTTTTGGGAGAGAGGAGGATGTCAACTTATTTTGTTGATCATATAATAACTCGATACTCACGCACAAATCTACGTCAAATATCATATTTTATGACATTTCTCTCGTTAATTTTTGGAGCAAAAGAAATGGCAAACGCTGGGATTCGAACCACGAACTATGCACCTCAGTTCTGTTCTATGCACAGCGCAATCGACCGTGACTAATTCTTTGCCTAAATGACTCGAAATATTTAACGTATTTATAAATTTATTCCCGGCCATCATCAGGTCTTCCTGTCCTCCTAATCCTGCCATCACGCGACTGAATAACAACCTTTTTTTTTAGAGAGAGGAGGATGTTAAAAAATATTAAAAAACTACTTTTATCATCAAATTTTTAATAATCCCCCTTTTAAGCTAAACTTAAAACACAAATAAACTTTCTGTCACGTTCTGCAATATTTTTGCAGCTTTTTGTGTTACCTTTAGCTTTGAAGTCTCAGAAAGCAAAAAAGTTAAGATACGCACGCTTAAAAAAACTTTTAGTAAATTTATCTCGCACACTGAAACGTCTACACACGAGTATAAAAGCGTAAAGTTGCATATCTACTTAGTTTCGTAGCTACGTATCGCTGTAGACTCGGCACATTTTGTATGGCGTAGCGTTCGTAACCGTCCTACCCCACGCTCTACGCCCTTGCGACCTGCTCGTATGGGTCGACCAATAATAGCCGCAACGCAAAGTGAATACAATTTAACTAACAGCTTTCACCGCCTAACCTTATTGATTTTTGTGCGGTTAAAAATAATCTCGGCCCGAATGGGACAGACGGTATGTTGCCTCTCACATATTGTAATGTTATTCAAGTTTATCTGGGTTCATAAGATTTATAAAATTTACAATTTTATTTTGATTCAATGTTTATTTAAACTGCTTATTTTTACACTGTTTTTTTTATTACTAAAATTATGCTTTCAACACAATAAGCATTACAATAATTCGACGTATAGTATAGTATACCTCTATATATTCTAGAATACTCCTTACCATATTTGGAGTATATGAACACCGCAAATTGCGTTTAACAGTTCTGTTAGCTTGTGTTGTCATATGCTTTGTCCCAGAACACCTGTATCCCGGAGGTCCACATGGGACTGCGAACTTGCATAGACTGCAGCTGTAGTATCAGAGAAATATTTGTGTGTTCAAGAATCGTTTTTTTAAGGAGATCGTTTGATTAGACCGACTATCCTGAGACCTGGACATTATTTTTCTTAAAGGGTCACACAAGCCTGCCGGGGGCATGTGTATAGCTTAAATTTGATGAAATTTGATTAAAGTCAATTTATTAAAAATCAATTTTCAAAAATCAAGCTTGTTCGGGTTTTGAACCGACAGCGTCATGATAAACGAACACTTTTACCTCTGGACTATTCCACCCGGCTACTTACCCTTCATGTATCCAATCACGATACAAGCATACTCCAGCCAAATATATAACTCTTGTGAGCAATGCAAAGATAAAGAATTTACACATTTTTATTTGGTAATACTTACGTCCTGAAAGGTCATCGGGAACTACCTGTGTACGTAAAATTCAATCGGCGGAGAGCTCTAGGAGGCGGAGTTTTTTCGGGATGAAGCGAAAATAATTGCAACTTGCAGACATTTAATGTGAAAATTTGCGACGTACATATGCTACAATTAGAGAACAGCCATGAAAACATGATGGCATTTCTTATTAAAAGATTGGATAATAAGATAAATAATACGAGTAAACCGTTATATAGTAAATAGTTTGAAATTATTAAAGACAGATGGCACCACTCGTAATAAAACTCTGCGTATTATTCTCTCAGATTCCGAAGCTTTTATTGATCGTCAATAACAACAAAATATCATTTAACACAGAATAAATATAAAAGTCCTCGTCCGAGTAACTTAAGTAAGTAAGCTGTCCTTTTTTGCCGAATCGTTTTTTGTGTCATATTATTTATCTGTCGCCAGAAACTCGACGAGGCGCAGAGTCGCCATTCTCGGTGGTTGTCAACCTGTATTACCCACAACTGTACTTTTCAAACAGTTTTCTATGCCATATTTTTATTTAAACTGCATAAGCAATTATTAAATCTTAAGTCTATAGTACAGATTATAGCACTAATTACATCAGGAGTACATAGTAAACCTTAATTATTTAAAAAAATGTCTGCTTTTGATTTTGTTTTCCTGATTGGAAAATATCCTTATTTAGACACTATTTGCTTTTATGCATGCAACTAACATGCAATTAAAAATCTATGATATCTTTACATTTTTTTCGATTGACTATTGTTGGTGGAAGTATGTAATTTGAATGATGTTATCGAATAAAGATATATATTTGCTTAAACATGACTAAATACAAACTTAAGCTTTCAATTTAGATAATATAAATAGTGATGTATTACGCCATATGCACACACTTATAATTACTCAATCATTGACTATATAAAGTAATATATTTCAAATTATTGTTACACTTTTGAATAATGATTTCTAGATAAAGCAGAAGCAATTCAAAATAACATACACTTACATCTTTGATTTGTAGATTTGTGTTTTCATTAATATTAACATTTTCCTCTCTCTAAAAAGGTGTCATTCAGTCGCGTGTGGGGCCGGATGGGGAGCAGATTAATAACACAGACTTTTTCAGAAGCACATTAACATATATTTACGTTAAACTTTACAAACTTATAGCCCGAACCTATTCACAGCATTCGGCCGGGCCAAAATACAAGATGCTCTCGCCGACAGGCGTCACACAACTGGCGTGCCAGTGATGGACTGTCGCACAGCGCTACCATTGACGATCTCCGTAACTAGTCCAAAATGCCAATATGGCGTACACATTCATTTCTGACAAGCGAACAGAAATAACAGATGAAAGATTGTATATCGAGGTTTTCGGTACCAGTCAGCAAGGGCTGTATCATGCTGATGTCAATATATATTATCTTTTCTGACATCTGACTTGGCAATCAGAGCATGTGGCCGTCAATATTCCACGCTTAAAACATTCTTCGATGTTTGATAGATTAAAACTACAAAATATTTGTATTTAGTCATGTTTACCATTCTTAAATGATTTTATATCCGATTAACCCTCGCTTTACGATGCTAAAAACTTCCGCGCGTTCCGATGGTGTCAACTCATTACACATTCTGATTTAAAGTGAATAAAATGAGTAGAAATTCGAAAAAATGAAAATATTCAAAGATATCGCTTAATTTTACAATAGTTGATGTCAATAAGCAGTAATAATTGACATTTAATAGCTAAAAACATCAGACGAAGACCTCAAACGGCCAGACGCACCTTCTCGCGTGAACTTCCGAGAGATACTAACATTACTTGGCCTGTCGATATATCGATGTGCCGACGCGCAAAGATATCATTTCGAAGTAGCCGACCAACTGAGGTTTCCCGTCTCGCTCACTCATATTAGTACGTCCGCGAGAGTGAGGAGTATAGATGCCGCCTCATTTGGGTATTTTTTAATTTTATTTTCGCACACGATTCCGACAGGTCCAATGATTCATGACAGTTGACGCGTCTTGATTGTAGTGGTGAATTTATTCCGGATCTTAGAAAAATATTTCCTGCTCCCGATGAGTGCCTATTATTATAAATATTTTTTTTTTTCAATACGTAAATGTATTAAGGAGGAATACCTAAAATCTGAACCCTGTGTGTATTATATTTACAGAGATATTTAAGTTATTACAAGCAATGTGTAGTCGATAGACATCACCGGGGAGGAGAGGTTAATGTGATGCAAAATATTTCTGATGATTTATGAAAAAATATTCGTATACTAAAATACCTACGAGTATTTCTTGTAACTAAAAATGATCAATTTCACTTTAGTTCCTTGGACTTAAGCTTTTTGTTTTATGCAAACGCATGCAGGAGAGTACACCCGGTCAAGACCAGTGCACTCTATGACGTTCAGCCAGGGAGGCTGGACGCTGCATGCGGGAAACGTGTGTTGTGTTCGTGTTTGTGTGTGGGTTGGGGAGATTGCAAGTGTATATTTATCTGTTTCTTGAAGAGATCCAGATTGTAGGAAGGAGGAAATACAAACGCTGGAAGAGCATTCCATAGCTTACCGGTGGCATTGCTGCGGCCTTCCGTATGCTTTTTTAGACTTTAGACGTCTTCATTCTTTATATTTTTAGCATAATATAGTAAACAAATTTAATTATAAAAACACTTAATATTGTTTTTCATGGGCACAGGAAAATCGATAAAAATGTGTATTTATTATACGCAAAACCTTTGAGAATGACTGCGTCGTATTATATAGGTTCTCGAAACATAGACAACTTAATACAAAAGATTTTTCACTCAAAAACGTGGGCCATATATAAAAACTTTCTAGTTAGTTTTCAGTGAATGCTTTCATTAGTTGTCTTTGTTGTGAGAATTAATTGCTTCGTTCACATTTTATCACGTTTAGGTTTATTCAATAATAGAAATTTATTAATGGTAATGGTTCATATATTATTTACTATGTCTCAATGGTCTTATTTGTTTATTTTATTGTATTTATTTGAACGCCATTAATAATCTAGTCTGTTTCTAAAAGATATACGTTTTGATATGTATTCACTACTTTTATAATATATAAAGTATATTTCTTTTACAAAAGGTTTTTATATGACGTATGATAATAATAATCATCTTAATTGCATTAAGAAAGAGTCGTGGCGCTAATGATCTCGTTCTGGTGTACGAGTTTCCTACTCTCCATTGAGTCAAATGCAAAAAAATATATGCCTTACTGGAGTAGTCCATCGATTTGTATAATAATATCATTTCATAATCATCCCATATCTGCTCCGTAGCCGTATGAGCGTACGGTCGTCACAGATTGCCGCCATAAATATCTGTCAGTCGCCATGGTCATCGGTTTCGGACGTTTTCAAGATAGCTTTATGCTCTCTTGCGGACTTTGGAGTATTCCAGTCACAATCAGTCGGACCATCGTCTTTTGATATACTACGAGTATATGATGGAAGGCTATTATGTCTGCTTCTTTATCTAGTCATTCCTGATAAAGTCAAACAATCGTATATTCTGCATTCAACACATAATACACCTGTTCTCAAAACCCACTGTCATCCTCATCATCATACCATGTCCGCTACTTCTTCTTCTTCTTCGTAGTATCAATCCGGTGGATTGGTTTGCAGCAAAAAAATCTTGCATCTCGATCTCCACTCCTTTTGGTCCTCCGCAACCCTCTTCAGCTCAGCATAAGAGCTACAACTCATGTCCTCGAACACTTTTTGCAAATACTCCCGTCTAGGGCGCCCCCTAAAGTTTCTACCCTCAACCATCCCATCCACAATGAAGACCATCGTGGCGCATGATGTGACCGATCCATCGGGCTCGCGTCTCTGAGATGGTTCTTACTATGTGCCTATCTTTCGATTGTCCGTTCCTATACGGCTGTATTAACTTTCGAAAACGTGGCAGGTTTCGTAGCTGTATAAATTTTCGGGGTTATACCGCGATTATATTATAAATATAAAATAATTAATGGTACGTGGCAGCAAACATAGATTCTTGGTGTTGGTGATTTAATAGCTTTTCATGTTAGAGGCAATATGGAAAAGAGAAAGATTATTTTTAATATGGATCGTGAACTGTTTAATCGTCTTCGTGAGCACCACTCGTACCTCACTCGCTTAGCAAAGTTCATCGCCGGTCCCATAATGTAGACGTCGTCATTAACCTACCGTAACTGCGAAGCCAGGTCCCCCGTCAGTCTTTGACCTGCGCCGTAAACATTATCGTCCGCTGTAAAGGTCCGCCTTCAACGCTCTATTTACTCCCGAATCAATCTTTGCTCAATCTTAGTACAATGAACACGTTTGCGGGGCGATGCCTAGTCAACACCGGCTCAGTACTGACCATTAGCGCTCGAGATACGTACAGCTAAACGACTAAACGCTTAGTAAAAGACACACAAGGCATTTTATTAGTCCTTACAAATATAAAAAAAATATCTTTAAATACAAACCTAAACTAACATAACAAACTGTTGAAGAGTTTAACAGTATGCCATTAATTTTCAGAATTTTCATCCAATTTACTACTACTTGGAGTACCCATGTTAGGAACGAATATTTTTTTTTATATAATAAACTATTTATTTGCCTGTGCACGTAGAATTATTTTATGATTTTTTGTTGATATCTTAACATTTTAAAAAATAATTCCCTTCTCATCAACATGTATACTCTCGTATATGTATGATCTACAGATTTACTTTTCTGTATATTTTCGATTATTTAGTATTTTGTAATTATTCATTTCATATCTGCCGTGTGTGCTGAAAAATCCACATCAAAATCAGATACTTGAACATGTTTAAACTCCTTGAACCAATAACTCTAACTCTAGTCAAGGATGGCGAAGTTTTGCTTCAAATAGTACACAACATTTCAATTTATCTTTAACGTTTTCCCATACAAAAACAAAAATTGAATTAATGAACAATTCTACACTTTTTCTATCATAGAAAAATCACGCTTTAGACTTACTAAAATAGCTGCAGAATCTAAACTTACCTGTAAATCAGTATCAAAATTTATTTCGTAGACCAAAGTAAATGGCATGTCTTTCGGTATAACAAATATGCCTTAGAAACGTCATCCATCTTTAAACACAAGTACCAATTGAGCAGCTCTAGTACAGTACTATTTACTAACTAACCCAACTTTACATACCATGAGATTATAGTGATTTTTGCGATTAACAATCATATTTATCGTCAGCATTACACCGCCTCTGCTCGACATCAAATGGCGTCTTCATCATGTGAGTTTTTGGACTTTGTGTTCTTCTACTACTAGTAATCGTTAATACTAGGTCCATGTAGACTAGACATAAGTGATGGTGAAGCGTAACATCTACCAATGCGCCGGTAACGGTTCCCCGTACCTGTTACAATAACGCGGACCGTTTACTTCTACCCGGCGGCTCGTGTTTGCTCTATTTGTTTCAGAAGCATTGTGCTGGTTCGCCAGCTTCACTGTAGATTATAGCTGGAAGTGAAACTGCTTTATTCCGTTGCACGACTCGATGCATCCATCTATTATGCCCATTTAACTATTTCATACGAAGTAGAGTTTGTCTTGAATGTGATACTGATAAAATAATCATTTGTTACAAAACTAATTCTAGGAATGTGATCTTTCCGCTTCTCTCTTTGACTGTCACGAAAAAAATACCCAAAGAAATGCTGTAGTATTTTTCTCTGAAAATTTCTCCCTTATACCATAAAGACTTTCTTACTCTCCGGGGATAGAAAATTTAATATATCTCAAGGCCCTTATATGACTTCATTTTTTACAGGGTTTCAAGAAGCTCACTATAACACAAGTTATTTTTCATTCGTGAAACTGGTAAAATATATATAATATTTTTGCTTAGAACATTTTTTCTTTTTTAAAAGTAAATAATGTTTATGATACCAGTTTTTTTTATTTTGTTTATTTTATTGAAATATCCGCTGATAAATTTAATATATTTATTAAATTTTTATCGAACCTGAGGTAAAGACGGCCACTAGGGTTTGTTCATTTAAACGATTAAATATATTACTGCGGTTTCAAAGTATTAGGACAGACAGCACATAAGAATTACAAGATAAAACCAGTAAATAGGACAAAAAGACACTTCTATTTTACGAATATGACATTATATTACGATTTTAAGTAGAAGTTATAGCGCTAGAACGCTCAGTTTTGAGTGTGATACGGACGATTGTTAGATACTATAGTAAGACATTTCTTATAACGATCGTTTTGCAATTTCGTATGTAATTTTTAAATTCAGAACTGAAATATTTATATTTGATTGATGTTCTTTATTAAATTCGTCGTGCCTCATACAATTAAATTGATAAACAACTATACGAAGAAAACAATTTAATAATAAGACTGTAATTTAATTTGACACCGCATATCCGTTTGAATACGTTTACTAAATGTCATGTGAACATTCGACACGCAATCTCTAAGTGCCGTGAATGCCATTCCTTCTTTACAAAATATGACTAGTTGTACATTTACGACTTTTAGAAAAACTTGATATTTTGAGCTGTAATAATGGCATTTTGTATAGAGCGTTTTACAATGTACTTTCGGCGATTTATCATATGCTGGATGAGAATATCAAGTAAGAAGTAAAATAATTATAGTTCAGAAACGTTTTCGAAAATTCACGTGTGATTTATAAGTGCTCTAGTATGTGCGAGTGTGCTTCGGAGTCCGATGGTGCAATTACTATTACGTAACAAACTAACAAGGCAATATTTTCCGATCTGATGCATTAATCTTGTGCCATTTGTAAATATCTCTCTCGTTATATGGAGGATTGCCGTTCGCCGAGTGCCCACTACGTAATACTACGAATGATGATTGTTCCGTATTTATCATTGCATTCAAACGGTAGCCCGAGGCAGCGTCTTGTACCATGCACGAAACAATATTTGCTACACATATGTTGAAAAATTAATCTGACTTCAACGAAGGATCGATCGTTATGTTTAGCTACTGAAAACTACGTTTACATATGTTATATTTGTATTATTGTTTACAATATTTAGTTTGTTTTCCAATTTCAATGGAACATTTCTGAAAATGTACACAAAAGAAAAATAAATTTGATAAACAACTCGATTTACATAACAATAGTATGTTGTGAAAATAATTTCGTAGCCTAACTCGCAGGCAAACTTAAAAACATGTTGTTATTAAAGTCGAGTGTTATTTATGAATAAGAAATTATTATTATCACTTATTTTACCTTATTTTATGAGTAACTTTCAGAATTATAATTTTAAAATTAATGTTATTTAAAAAATTAATAAATTAAAAATATTTAGTTTTGATTCACAATTTATTTTAACGATTACATGTTTCGGCCTTCCTGAAGACCATCTTCAATAATGAAAAAATAAAAACAGGCATTGGCTTATATAAGCATGTACTGTTAATTAGTTCCTACACACATATTTACAGGAATGTGAGGATTGTGATGTCGGACAAACGGTCGGGCTTTTAAAATTTGTATCAACGACCATATAAGATGCTGGAAACATAAAAATGATACATCTACATTTGGAAAACATTTGTAGGAAGAAAATCATACTTTTGATATGGTAAATAACTTCAAAATTTTACATGTTGCCAATAAAAGGAAAAAAATAGATAACTTGGAAATATTAGAAATTAATCGTTGTAGACTCAATAAAAACATTAATTTATTAAATGAACAGGCAATCTTCGCATCATCTCCTTTATTATATCCAATCAACAAATAACATACTAATGATAGATTCTTGAGAAACTAAAATAAATTAATAATATATATATATATTGTTACTAAATGAACTACTTGTGTACCCCTGTCTTTTTAATACTGGCATGTACTATTGTCTAATAATTACATTATAAAGTCGTTGATACTGCTTAAAATTATTATTCTAGGTATCAATCAAGCTGGAAAAAAGAAAAAACCAAAACAAAAATTTAGTATTATATAATAGCTTAACACATTAAAATGACAACTACCCAATCATTTTATAATTATATAATGCCTTTTTCCAAATTAAAAACAAAAATGATTACATACATTAGGAAAACCACATACTCATTAATTTGATGTCTTTTTTCAATTGTTTTACCCGCATACATATACAACCTGTAAATATGTGTGTAGGAACTAATTAACTGTCCATTACTATATAAGCCAATGCCTGTTTTTATTTTTTCATTATTGAAGATGGTCTTCTTCAGGAAGGCCGAAACATGTAATCGTTAAAATAAATTGTGAATCAAAACTAAATATTTTTAATTAATTATTTTTTTAATTAAAATTAATTCTAAAATTATAATTATGCAGTTTCACCAAGTATTGTCAGATGATAACCTTAATGTTAACTTTCAGAAAATATTATTTACAAAAATAAGGGTACATGTTCTTACTCAATCTTAAACAATCACTGAATCTTAAAATTTAAATATGTAAGACGAATCTATGAGTTAACAGTTGTGTTTAGTTTTTTTTATTAGATTTTAATTATTGACTGGTTTTTTATGGTAATGAAACTTGCACTACAGTTTTTGCATTACATTACACCCACAAACCACACATTATTACCACACAAAGTTATTCATGCCACACTTTATATTTTTTTATTATTTTTTTAGGTAACTAATGTGTGTTTACAAACACAGCAATACAATTTTAATTAAAACTCCTTTTTCAGTACTCGTATAAAGATGCGTTTAATTTATTCAGGAAAAGCGAATTTTATTTCCAATTTTTATTCCGCCTTGTTAAGTAATTAATTACAGCAATAATATGGAATGCCTCGCTTTTATTACTTCCTCTATTTCCGCAAAAATAAATAATCTGCACCGCGACCGCCAAACCGTCCTCCGCCAAAGTGATAAATGGACTACGTTAATTAAATAAATTTATGCAGTGCAGGTAAATAAATATTAATTATAATCGCACTTCACTCTATACATTATTCATTAATATTAACAATCATTTTGACTACGTAATATAGAATATAAAGGTATTACACATAGAGAGTACTGTTTCTTACACAAGCATGCATTTACTAATTATTTATGCATATTAGTCAATTACATTACACAGTTTATTCATTTGAATTTAATTTAAACTAGCGTAAATTCAATACACTTGTTTGAAGCATCTTAATGTATGGCTGTGAGACATGGTGCTTATCTGAAAGTGATAAAAAAAGACTAGAGGCCTTTGAGATGTGGTCGTACAGAAGAATTCTCGGAATTTCCTGGAGAGACCACGTCACGAACAATGAGGTTCTCAGAATAATCAAGGAAGATAGGCAACTAATAAGAACCATCTCAGAGAGGCGAGCCCGATGGATCGGCCACATCATGCGCCACGATGGTCTTCTTCACGATATTGTGGAGGGGATGGTTGAGGGTAGAAACTGTAGAGGGCGCCCTAGACGGGAGTATTTGCAGCAAGTATTCCAGGACATGAATTGTAGTGCTTATGCTGAGCTGAAAAGGGTTGCGGAGGACCGAGAGGAATGGATATCGAGATGCAAGATTCTGTTGCTGCAAACCAATCCACCGGATTGATACTACTACGAAGAAGAAATACAATACGTTACTCGATTTTTTATACGAAAGTTTTCATGCACTATTGCGAAAGTCCTGGATAAGGTATCATTCAAAAATATATAGGTTATATAATATTAAAATATTAATATACAATTAATCTTTACACCTAACTATAGCTTATAATAATAATAAAGTAACACTTTAACCCTCGCCTTACTATGTTAAAAACTTCCGCGCGTTCCGATGGTGTGTACTCGTTACACATTCTGATTTAAAGTGAATAAAATGAGTAGAAATTCGAAAAAATGAAAATATTCAAAGATATCGCTTAATTTTATAATAGTTGATGTCAATAAGCAGTAATAATTGACATTTAATAGCTAAAAACATGAAAAACATCAGACGAAGCCTCTAACGGCCAGACGCACCTTGGCGCGTGAACTTTCGAGAGCTACTAACACTACTTAGCCTGTCGACATACTGATGAGCCGACGCGCATCGAAATTATTTCGAACTAGCCGACCAACTGAGGTTTTCCGTCTCGCTCACTCATATTAGTACGTCAGCGAGAGTGAGGAGTATAGATGCCGACGCATCTGGGTATTTTTTAATTTTATTTTTGCACACGCTTCCGACAGGTCGAATAAATTCATGACAGTTGACGCGTCTTGATTGTAGTGGTGAATTTATTCCGGATTTTAGAAAAATATTTCCTGCTCCCGATGAGTGCCTATTATTATAAATATATATTTTTTTCAATACATAAATGTACTAAGGAGGAATACCTAAAATCTGAACCCTGTGTGTATTATATTTACAGAGATATTTAAGTTATTACAAGCAATGTGTAGTCAATAGACATCACCGGGGAGGAGAGGTTAAAATGGCGTCCAGTCGATACATCACGAATGTCTTCTAAAGTTCATTTAGGCAGTTTTTGCATTTTATATTTTATCATTTTTACAGTTCCGTAAATAACGAGTTGTGTTTCAGCTTTATATTTATTGAACAGGTTATTCCTCTGACAAATCCCTGAGGAGCGTAAGCGGGTTAGAATGAAGGAGTTATTTCATTACTTCGATGGTTTTCCAAAACGCTTTTCAATTAATTTATTAACATCGTTACGTTTAAATTAAATTTTTGTTGTAATATGATTACAGTCTGGTATAAAATTTATTTCAGGAAATATATGAAAGGAATATATATTTAATTCTGTAATAATAATTTAATCACATAAAAATCTTAATAAATTATTTTTTCCCTTGTGTTATGGTCGCTTTGTTTTTTTGACAATTTTTTTTTCTTCAAAATGTTATAATTTTAAATTAATTTTAATTAAAAACTTAATAAATTAAACATATTTAGTTTTGATTCACATTTATTTACTAACTAAATATATATTTTACATAACTATTTTTTTTTTAATTAAAATTAATTTAAAATTATAATTATGCAGTCTCACCAAGTATTGTCAGTTGATAATCTAAATGTTATATAATGTTATATCACTTTTGAAGTTCGAAAACCCCAAGGCAAATAATGTTAACTGCAAACGTTAAGTTTCGAGATAGTTAATCTTTTTTGTTTTGATATATTAGTAAATATTATAACCTTATCTTATATTTTTTATTCGAACACCGCATTCATTAGAAAATTTATTAAATAATATGAATATTAGCTCTATATAATAAAATCCTTTATATTTTTTTATTTTTTATCAGTTGACTTTAGGGATCTTCATTTGGTAGTATAGCTTGTGATGAAAAAATAATTAAATTTATCCAACGAACACTTGAAATACGCTACTCAATTGACATCTGTCATCTTCTCTACAGAAAAAATAAATAAATTATCTTCTATTATATGTGTTCTTCTAGTATAGTGTCCTCCTTTAAGCGATCTGGATCTCTTCAAGAAACAGGTCAATAAACACTTGCGATCTCCTGAACCCACATACAAGGAAAACACACGCTTTCCGAATGCAGCGTCCAGTCGTCCTGACTGGGCATTATTGGGTCCATTGGTCTCAACCGTTCGTGCTTTCCTGCATGCGCTGTCTTTCATAAAAAAGCTACTTTGTTTTAAAAAAAGTCGATACTGAATAAAATTAAAAAATATAGATATCATTTGTGATTTATTTGTAAATAGAAAAACATTTGTAAATAAAGCCAATGATAAAGTAATGTTGTTGTCAGATTTTCATTTGATAGTGCCTTATTAGCGGTGACGTGTCCCGGGGCGGTAGCTTCCTGAATCTGAAAGCGTCCAATCATTTCCGACACTATTTGTGACGTGTCAATAGCTTTGCTGAATATCTGTACCGGCGATTGTAGAAAGATGTCAGAATCGTGATACTGATATTGTTGAGCTAAAATATAACGTAACGCATGTCTATAACAATAAAAGTGAAACGACGAAGGGTGTGTGGCTTATAGATTACCCAAACCTGTAGAAAAAGACATTATCAACTGTTGACTATATCATCTATTATATATTGAAAACAATAAAATGTTTTCCTTAATATTCATATTTATGAACTATATTCTGCTTCATTTATAAAAATAAATACAAATATTTTTTAAGGATGTTATTAAAATTGTCGACAGGCGTATACAACTGGGATGGGCAGCATTCGGAAAACTAAAGTACATTTTTAAAGCGGAAAATCCGCAATGTATTACAACTAAGGCGTTTAACCAATGCATCCTCCCTGTATTAACTTATGGCGCAGAGACGTGGAATCTGACAGCAAGTCTTCCCCATAAAATAAAGGTCACCCAGCGTGCTATGGAGAGAAGATAAAATCCGAAACGAGGAAATACGTAGACGAACTCAAGTAGTGGATGATACCCATCGAATAGGCACACTCAAGTGGAAATGGACATATCTGTCGAAGTGACGACGGTCGATGGGGAAGAAGAGTATTGGAATGGCGCCCAAGAACTGGAAAACGAAGCATTGGCCGATCCCTTGCAAGATGGACTGACGACATAAGAAGAATAGCGGGAGTGACCTGGATGCGGAAGGCGGAGGATCGAAGAAGATGGAGAGTCATGTGGGAGGCTTACGTTCAACAGTGGACGGATACAGGCTGATGATTAAAGTTGTATGTTTGTGGTTATAACTGCATTAGTAAGTTGTACGAAATATCCTACCGCATTTTCATACGTATTTATTTAATGAAAATTGACGTTGACGTTATATATAATACAATAATGTGACATTAAGATATATATTTTTGTGTATTATATAACAAAACTATCTTTTTTGGATCATAAGATTGTATGTACAAACAAGCCTTTTATTTCTTTCAAGGTTCAGTACAAAAGATCTTTTATATAATTCACGAATTATAATGTCTTTCAGGAATCGATTTTCAGCGTGTGACATTCAGACATCGGGTGGGCGGTGAACTGAAACAAACATAATACACATGAATCAATACTACTTACCTTATCTAAACTAAAACCAACCAATTTCATTCACATCTTGTTCACAACAATAATCTTATTATAGCGGATTTCACCTAAATAAATTATTCATATATTTGCAAAAACGTCAAAAAAACTTTAAGGCTCTTTTCCATTAAATTAAAATCAATGATTTGAGAGTAAACTGGTTCCAAAGTAGTGTTTTTATTATGTATAAACACACACAGAAGAATACCGACAGATGGTAATAGTAATTCTGAAGTCTTATCTGTGGAATTCTCCAGTGAGATGAGATTCACGCATCATCCTTATTATTACAGGAATTTACTATGAATGGGCCGTCTTCACGGGACGACTTTCGTCTACCACCAATTTTAATTAATAGGTTATGACTGGAATTTTACGAGTGAGGGATAAAATTCACAACAACGGTATTTTTAGAGCTCAGAAATGGATTAAAAATCCGTTTTTTTAACTATTTTATTTTTCAACAAGTTTTTCAATTTTCACATGGATGATTAGGTGACCCATTTTTTGAAACCCTTGATCTAAATCCAAGCCTATTAATGTGATTTACAAAGTGAATCGAACAAACAAGTTGCATAATGTTTTAATTGATTTTTAATTGCAAATACATGTTTTATTTCTATTTTATTACATGGTCGGTAATTAATTCTTATATTCTAAATAAGTAACACGTTGAGTAAATTGGTTATATAATATAAATATTGTATAATTATCGTATATATGTATAATAATCAAGGTATATATTTGCATTATTAAAACATATATGTATTTACTTAATGTTAATAATAAATTTAAATATTTACGTTATTATTTTAAATTAGCCAGGCCGAATGAATATGTATTTAAATAATTAAAACCTATCTGTCATTCATTATGTTAATCCAAGAAGTTGGCTACTCTACGAGAGGTTGTATTTCACAGTTCACTTTCGATAATAGTGAATGTATTTTTACATTAGGAATACGAGCTCGTCTGGCGGAAAATACATTAATATTCCTAAACAGGTTTTTTTTTGATAAGTGGGTACCTACGTGTAATCGCGATGTAAAAGTATTTACCGGCAATACAGATCACGGTCAGGAGTCCAATAAATAACTAAGTTACTATGCCACGTACGAGTATAATTTATTCTTATGTCTACGGATGTGTAATAGCAACAAAAAACATATATTATTCAATTTTATGATTAAATAAACAAAACATCAATACATGTCAGTATTTAGAATTCACGCTTTACTACCTGTGAAGTTATTTTTAATATCAATAAAGCATCTCAAAGCTTATCTTAACATCCTCCTCTCATTAAACGGTTGTTATTCAGTCGCGTGGTGGCAGGATGAGAAGCAAATCAATAACACAATGACGTTTTTCAGAAGCACATATATATTCCGATAACTTTACAAACTTCCGGCCCAAGCGAAATAACATGCCGGGCCGGCAATAATGCGACCTTCTAGGCCGTCGTCACACAACTCGCGCGCTCGTGATAGGCTGTCACACAGCGTCTCAGTGGCGATCTACGTAACTAGTCCAAAATACCAATATGGCGACACATACATGTACGACAAGCGAACACAAATAAGAGACGAAAGATTGTTTATCGAGGTTTTCGGTACCAGTCAGCAAGGGCTATATCATGCTGATGTTAATAGGATATATTTAAACTTCTTAAAAACTTACTTTTTTAATCATCATATCACTATAAACAGTGATGTTGACAGATATTGGGAAAAAATAATTTGACGTCGCTGACACGAAGAAGAAGAAGAAGAAGACTATAAACATTATTAGTTTCCGTCAACTGTTGAACGTAGGTATCTCGTATGAGTCTCCTTCCTTTCGATCTTCTGCCTTTGCATGCATAAATAACGATATATTTTTTTATTTAATTATTTATTTTTTAATAGAAAATTATGAGAATAATTTATTTTTACCACTGCAAAATATTAGAGTGATATTTGCATCTCAACGTGATTCTCATACTTGTACAACAAAAGATTAATATGGATTACAATATTTACACTAATTAAACAAATCGTTCTATGTTGTATATGATTATATTGTAATATACATATACATGTAATATTAAACTGATAACAGCACAAATGTATAATTCTAACATTTTCTGCATAATTATATTAATGATGTAGATTTAAGTAGAAACTATGTTTTATTGTATAAATTATGTGCTTTTTTTAATTTAATAGTTTCACACATGTTAAACGCTAATTTATTTATTTATTTATAAAGGTTGAATTATATTTCCACGTTCGCCGGTCAAGGGCGAGCCTCAAACAAATATTATATATGTAATATTATCATCAAAAAAACACGACTTTTCCTTTGAATCGTCAAACTGGCTTTTTTATATTAATGTGTTCTGAAATTTAATGGTTTCACCTTTAAACTTTTCTTTAGTTCAATATAAGAACATTTTGATCTTTAAAATTCTCCAAACACTTTGTGCCCTTAAGCGTACTTTGTAATGGCCTTATCGTGTACATATGTTCAACTTCTGAGGGGTATCGTTGAGTGGTAAAGGCGTCCTACTCTCATAGTTACAGTCCAAGGCTCGAATATCAACTGAGCTTACTTTATTAATATTTATAAACACCGTAATATTGAAAATTATTCCTCGATCATAAAATGAATCGTAGACTACTTATCTGGCTAGATGGTAGAAGGAAGTCATTTAATAAACACTATTCACTCACAGTCCCTTAAGAAAATGCATGTGTTATTATAATATCGTGCAATTCATCTTTTTTTTTACTATCTAAGAAAAATAATCCAAATGTTACAGCGCGTTCCATGAGATTTTACATTTGCCTATCCACTGCTAAATATAATCTACGCATCCAGCTTTCTTCTGCTTTTCTTTGACGTCGCTAAAACATTTTCCATCCTACTTTTCACTGCCATAATACTTATATTTACAAAAATCTCCGAATAAGATACCTTCGTGTTAACAAAAACAAATATGGTACTTGTTACAGTCGTTGATTGGATAGACGACCTTCCATTTAGTTGTAAGCTTAAATATCACTCAAAAATTACGTCGGAAAAAGGCCGCTCGGCGCATCCGACCGTAAAACTAAAAACACCTCCAGAATAGAGACACGGACGAGTATTTGTCTGTGTGACTTGAACTTAATTGAGCATTTATATATCTATCAGGGGACAAAAGCAACAGCGTAGTAACTAAGTTTTGATATATGTACTAAAAGTACAAAATACTTTATAATTGCCTGAGGCCACCCTGCGGCTGAACATGTGGAGAAGCGCAACTGAGGGGAATACTTGGATTGCTCCGAAAGAGAACCTAGCTCCTGGACACGACCAAGGTCCTTAACAGACTTCGGACCGGAGTATGCAAGAAGAGGACACAAATGAAAGCCTGGCAGTTTTACAGCGGACCGACTGAATGTGACTGCGGCGTGGAGCTGACCCTGGCACACTTTCTGGAGTGTGCGCTGTTGCCGAGTAGCTGCATCCAGGAAGACCTTATGATGGCCGGGAGTAACGCCATTGACGTCGCCCACTTCTGGGCAGACAGGATCTGACCCTGTTGTTTCCGACACGATTATATATACTACAAAATACAATATAATTAAGCATCATTGATGACCAAATGGTAGCTTAATGTCAATTAGTTTGCATTTATTATTACTTTTTAATGTTTATTACATCACAATATATTCCAACCTCTCGAAGAAAGTATAGTTGTTATGTCCGTATAGATTATAAGGAGATTGCAATTCAGATTATATGTGGGAGGAAACACGAATTCTTGTAGAGCATTCCAAAGCCACCCTGTGGTATTAAAGGATGTTGTTTCGATACTATCCTACAGTAAAATCAATTAAAATCCATTAAAATATTGTGAAATACGAAAAAATATGTTGTGGAATGAAAAAAAAAAATCTTCGACTTACTTGTATTCTCTTTTACATAATAAAATTAATATTTTATGCAGACAAATACTTCACTAATTTTAAATTACAATGCTTCAAATGCTACGATCATGAAGTTAAATTCAATTATCTAACATAGTAACGCTACTGCGTCCCTCGTATATTTCACCGGTTTGTTTTCGGGTCTCGCGTTTACGTGTACGTGACACTCGACTTTGGCGGTCCATTCCATGCATTATCATAGGCCATTATGGTCTAGAAACAGGGACTTGCATAGCTTTTCATACATGTAATCTTAACTAAAATGTAATATGTAATAAATAATACATATAATAATATAAATAAATATTAGAAAACGAGGGTGTTGTTAGTTTTGGTTGGGCAACCATATTTCTAAAGTGATCTGAAAGAGTGCATCGCGAAGGAGACTTCACTGCTCTCAATTATCTGATTATATGAGGGGAGAGAGGTCACCTCCTTTGAACACGCTATGTACTCGTATAATGTATTATAATATACATATATTATAGTCGACGCTTCTATAATTTTTTTAAAGCTCAAAATATTAGCTCTATGCTTCTGAGGCTTGGACCGATTTGTCCTAATTGGCGGTTCATCCTAAAATAACAACAGGGACAGTAATTTAAAAAATAACAGCATACTCGAGGAAAAATCTCCGTTAAAAATAGATAAAAGCTTAAGTTATAGCAGTGTCGGCTTTAGACCCTGCGACGCTCTGGAGCCCTGACATTTTTTTTCTTGCGTGGGAGGGGAAACACTAATTTTATACTACACAAATATTAAATAAAGAAAGAGCGCAATCAGAAAAATTAAAGCAAGTTAGGCCGTCCTACGTGCCCTAGCCCATTTGGCGCTCTAGGTAGCCGACCCACTGCGCCACCCCCTAATACCGGCACTGGTTATAGGAGTGTTAACTTTATAGTCAAGTTTTAGCTTACGGATCGTGGAAAAAGCGGCGGACCGCATTATGACCGTGGGCCGCAGTTTACTTACAACTAGCATGGAAGTCTTCAGGCTTGTGTGGATGTGCGTGGAACTGATGAGACGGCTTAGCCGCAACGTAATCGTGTCGTGAATGGACCCGCGGTGCGTGAACTGCACAGGCGCGATGACTTTGCGGGAAGCAATTGCCGATGGTCTCGTGATAATGTTTGACCGCTTTCACACGTGACTGTTGCGGTAAAGGTGGTACATACCTACCATACAGAGCTGGCTATAAATGAAGTTACGATGTATTTAATTTTTTTTAATTTAACATATTAAATAATTGGAAATTTTATTAATCGGCTCTTGACTCGTTTTTACCTTATGCAATTTAATATATATATTTTTTTAATAATTAGTAATCAAAGGATGATTGTTGTCTACAGCAGATTGTGTTTGTGACAAATAAAAAAATATGAATTTCCTGTCGCCTTGAATGAATCAATAAATATCTTAACTTTTTTTTCTCCCCTTACAGAAACATTACAAATTTAAACAAATCAATTCGTTTCTGAAGTGCAATAAGAACTAATCATAAAATAAAAAAATACAATATACATATACTAATAAAGGTAATTATGATTACTTATGATAAGTACTATGAACAAAGTAATAAAAACAAGCAACAGAAGGTCCTAATGCTCATCAAACAGACGACGGCAACAAATTATTCCTCCAAAGAAACTCGTGGAGTTCATGTCTGAATTGGGCCTCCCTTACGTGAAATATATCAATATCCTAGGCTATATAATGCATGTAGGAAGATTTAAATATATATTTATCCATTGAATCAAATAATACCATATATTAATTAAAAGTTACTCATGTATTATCGCATGTATTTTTTATATTTTTACATCATTGCTTAGTTGTGAATAAAGGATTATATGATAATCATTTTGAACATATGACCATTTGGTGGAACTATAAATTTAGATTGTAATATAACAATATGTCTGTTGGTTTCTAATATTCCGTTAATTTTGAAGATTACAACAGTATTTTGTGGCCCGTGTGGGGTGCATATCCCCCATCGGGCGCGTCCCCAGGTTGCGGATAGGGGAAGGCCTTCCAGATATGGATGGTAGGAGGTAAATAAAATACCTCCCGCGAACAAACAGACTGGTGAAGGCAAACTTCGATACAAAAACCCACACTAGGAGGCTTCTTCAACACATTTTGAAGTAGAGGCTCCCAGTGGAAGACCATCCATAGGCTTCTCCGACATATTCGGAGGCGAGGCTATGTGGTGGGCAGGACCTCATAGCTGAGATGGTGGCGGATGAATTTTATTGGCGGTCAACGGCAGCTCTCTAGCTTTCCAAGAAAGCTACTGCCTTTGGTAACCTGCAGTAAAAAAACCCGCCAAAAAACAATCAATGATGCACGCTTGACCGATAATGCAACGCAGGACAGACAGACAGAGAGCCAACCCCAGATGATGGGTAATAGCGAGGCTAAAGAAAACAACAGTATTTTGTGGCTGAAAAATATTTATAATTTTATATTAATAAAAAAAATATCAAATGAAAAATATATAGTTTATCTTTTTACATTTATTTTTAAATGATTATACATGTTTCGGATAATATCAGGTCCATCCTGATGATCAGTTAAAACCATACCGTTATTTTACAAAATAATGCTAAAAAATCAATGTAACACACACGCACATGTTCCATAATCAGTCACGTTTTAATATGTACATAATATCTTACTAGCAAAGTTAATTATTGGAAATGTCTAAATATTGAATCCTTTGCATTATTGCTCAAGGATCCCACCTACTTTCTTTTTTCTATTACAACACCCGCATCATCACTCCTTATTAATTTCCAATATGAGCGCATTTCCAACTGACCTACTTATATAAAAAAAAACTGTACAGTCATCATATGTTGCGCAACGTCTGCCAATACTTTTAACCGAGTTTATGTTTCCATTGCAATAATTAAATATCGCCAAGAGAGCCTCCACCGACGACCTTCCGTCTAATGTATCGCCAGTCCGAACGGACCAGGTCATCGGGGCGCCTACCGCCCACCTGAGCCCGCCCTCGTCCATCCGCCCACCAGAGACTCTCCGATAATTGGATTTCCTCCACTCTTCAACTTTTGTTCTCGCTGCATGACGCTGCGGCCTGGCAAGCGGGATGGAATTCGATTACTCCACTCTGCAGTCTGCATTAGGTACTCCATCTGTCGACTAACTGGGTGAAAAGGTCAATGTCAAACGCTAGAGCTGATATAATCGAATATTGAATGTCCCTCGGACGTGTTCTGCAGTTGAAGCTCAGTTTTGAGGCAATACGAATCTTCAAACATTTTTCTTCTTTCGGAAAATTCTGTGGATTCTTTAGTATGCTATGATTTTAAGGGTGCTTTGTGTGGAGTGTTCAATTTCCAACGTTATTAGCAACGTCTTCTGCCTGACTATATAATATATATATCATTTTTACGAGAACTCGTTATGAATAGGTGGTGTTTACTAGGCGATTTTCATCCATGTAGGCTATGATTGGTAGTTTACAGATGTTGTATTATTTTCACACCAGCTTAGGTATATAGCTGAAAATTTGTTTTTTTTTAATATTCGTCAGGGTTATACGACTTCTGTCTTTGTAAGTTGGGGTTTTATCTCTAAGCCATTCCCGCGGCAAAATTATTGAATTACTGTACGAATTACTTAATAAACCATCACGGTTTATGATATACGACGGTCCGTCGATAACATACTATGCATAATTCTCGATTGCCTCTAGTGTAACAGGTAGAGGACTTAATAGAAGGTAGCTACAGTACCGGAGATATGTTTGGGCAACCATTATCTATAATACACGTTAAATTAAATAAATCAGCATTTGGACAAGTAGGCATATAAAATACTTGAAAATGATTGTTGTGTTTTATTTTTCATCATTTTCGCTGCTGAGCATCGTAGTCGTCATAATAAATATAATTAAATCCCTGCCGATTACTAATATGGGACACTTATCGGTTCCTTAAAAAAATCTGATAGAAATTAATAGTTTTTATCTGCATTGAAATCAATTTGTTGTTTATAAGTAGTTTTTATCAAAATAAAAATAAATATGTTCTAAAATATAACTTTTCAATTTGTGCGTATTATTTTGGAGAACAAATTTACAATTATACCTTTATTTTGTATTTTTTTAAATCTTGCAATCAAATAATTAAACTTTTTGTATAAATGATGGATTATAATGTTTACGTGATATTTGTTAAATACAAAAAACAGTACAATAATATTTTCAATTTGAATTTAAAATCATTATTTGTTAAACATAATGTATTACATAAAAATGTATCTTTTTCACATACACTAAGAGCATTTTTTTGTTTGTGTGTAGTTTTGAAAAGCGTAGGTCAAAATGATTGAAATATCTTGTCTAAAAATCGATACATTTTATATTCGTTAAATATATAATTACGCCTCGAACAATCCAATTATGTACAAAAAAAGCCTTTCATTTAACATTGTGGATAGGCACCCATTATGGAAAATTTGTGCTATAATTATATTTAATCTTCATTTACTGGTCTAGTCTCATACTGTACGGACAACCGTGGGAAATTTTTGCTTTGTAATTTTCATTGACACACTTCTAAATAAATAAATGACTTTTTTTTAATGCGATCGCGATTATTGCAGAAGGTATACGAAGCTACTCGTAGCTAACGGCGTGTAATATTATGAACCCATATACTTACTATGATAGTAAACCACGCTAGTTATACTATAATAAGTAACTTAGTACTACACTATTGTACGTACAAGGAAGTGAGTTGCTGGCTTTGTGTCGTGTGAGGATAATTATTTTTCTTTTGTACAAAGCGAATCGTGACTTTGAATAATGTTTGAATAAGTTTAAATTTTCATAAATATATGTCGTTCGTGGTTATTTACAATTTAAATTACACTTTTAGTACAATACATTACTATGTATTTTTTTTTATTCAAAAACATATGTATAGTACATAAATATGTATAGTACAAAAGTATATATATTTGAACAAATTAATTTATAAAGATATATTTTTTATTAGCGAATTAAGTAAAGCTGAAGTATGGCTAAGAATGGCTAGTAACTAATGTAAATTGTAAAAAAATACTAGTGTGTAAAATACTTTTTTGTACTGTCTAATTTTCTTAATGATAATAGCTAGTCATTATACATAATTAGACATTTATTCTTTTATTTTCAATCTTTATGCAAGCGTTAAATATAATTGAATTAAATAGACATGTGACGTATTTTTGTCATTTGGTCATTACTTTTTTTTTGTAGAGAAGATTAAACATTTTGTAAATACAATCTAACAGCAAGTCTTACCCATAAAATAAAAGTCACCCAGCGTGCTATGGAGAGATCCATGCTCGGAGTGTCGCTAAAAGATAGAATCCGAAACGAGGAAATACGCAGAAAAACTCAAGTAGTGGATGCTACCCAACGAATAGGCGCACTCAAGTGGCAATGGGCAGGACATGTCTGTCGAAGAGACGACGGTCGCTGGGGAAGAAAAGTATTGGAATAGCGCCCAAGAACTGGCAGATGAAGCATTGGGCGACCCCCTGTAAAATGGACTGACGACATAAGAAGAATAGCGGGAGTGACCTGGATGCGAAAGGCGGAGGATCAAAGAGGATAGAGACTGATACGGGAGGCTTACGATCAACAGTGGACGGATACAGACTGATGATGATGATGAAACATTTTTTGACTGTCTCGAGGGTATCTGTATAATTATATTAAAAATAAATGATCGATAACACGACGTAAATAAATTAATATTAATGGTTGTATCCATGTATTGCTAATAGTTTAATTTTTTTGGAGTCGTTTCAAATTAAGTCTTAAGGTGGAATTTGCTTTATGCTTACTCGTTAAAAATATAAATGATGCCCGTTCTGAGTGAGGATTGTAAAGATGAATAATTCTCGGATCCATTCATCAGCAGTCGCTTTGTTGGCAAATTCCCAATGAATGGGCGTCCTCCTCATCATACCTGCCTGTAACTCAACAAATTAATATATTGTTCTGCGTTCTGCAACGTTCTTACTAACCGTGGTGAAGTCTCATATCTAAACTTAAAATAGTCACTAGCTAAGAGACACTAGAAATGAGATGTGCTAATTTTGTATCACGATCAGCGATTTCTGAGCCGGGTGTTCTGATACGTTTATACTAACATCCTCTTCTCTCAAAGAGAGGGGCGTTATTACGTGGCGCGAGGGCAGGATGAGGAGCAGGGCAGCAGACAAAGACTTTCTTGTAGAAGCACAGATTATATTTACTTAAAAAATAAGCTTTCGACCACGCGGGTTGACATGCCGCGTGGCCGCAATGCGACCTTGCCACGCGAAAGAGTGGGGACCGACTGCCGGCCGTCGGTACTTCCGCGGCCCGTGGTCGGTTACCAGCGCTGCCGGTGGCAAAACTATGTAACTAGTCCTAATGTGGCCATACATAAAGGTATGGCTAGCGACAAAAATACGAGACGAAAGATTGTCTATCGAGGTTTTCGGTACTAGTTAAAAAGGGCTACATCGTGCTGATGTCAATACCTAGGGTTCCACAAAAAATAAAGGCTCCTAATCTTTTTTATGCGCATTCAGCACATCATCCAAGAAACCTTCCGAGAATCAGGTGGACGGTCTGACATAATAATGAAAGACACAGATGTGATGAGGAGTGTGTCGAACTGCAGGAATGTGGCTAGGATAGTAACACTTTTTTATTAATTCTTAAAAATTATTTAACAAGCAAAATTACCTGATTTCAAGATTATTATATATTAAATTATAATGGCAATGTGTATACATTTCATGTATTGGTTTGAGTTAAATAAAGTGCTTTCCGTTCATGCTAAATTAAAACTGTGAATTTCCTAGCTTTCGCTTTATAAACATTCTGGTATTTACTTATTTGGAAAATATATACGTGTTTCGTGAAACAATTTTCTTTTTGAATTCTTGAAAGTTAGATGAACAGTTAGTGGGTTCATTATTCCTATTGCATAGATTCTCCCATGACCACTGTTTCTATGCATCTCTATGGTGTTTGTCATTTTTCACTACTCTTTAAATATTTAAAACATTTAATAAAAATTAAATTAAGTAATGACGACTTAACCTAATTTGATTAGAATATATGTGGAATAATTAAATATTTTTTTAAATATACACGTAATTAAAGAGGAAAAGTGTTAACAATGCTATTCTTTCATAAATCTATTTAAAATACTGATTTCTTAGATCGGTATGTATTGGCTTAGACATATTTATGCTGCTGACATCTTTTTACTATAAATGAAGTCTACTAAATATCAAAATGCATTAAAACAATATTCGGAAAACGACAATGTCCCTGCCTTTCAGGACTGTTGTATAACTGAAAATTTTGCTATTTTACTACATGAATGGGTAAAGTTTTTGATGTATCCTGGTGATATGGAAAAGTAGTGATCAGCTAACTCAGACGGTGCGAAGAGAA
This sequence comes from Glossosoma conforme, assembly GCA_022606575.1. Lineage (NCBI taxonomy): Eukaryota > Metazoa > Arthropoda > Insecta > Trichoptera > Glossosomatidae > Glossosoma > Glossosoma conforme. The sequence goes on along the minus strand of JAGTXR010000143.1, from coordinate 177,183 downwards.
TGTTTTGCCCGAGCTCCTGAGGTCACAGAAGGGCAACGGGGCGGTGGCTTATGCTACATATTACAATGTACTCTGGCGGGTAAATTGCCATGCAGGAACTATCGGCCGCTATTTTATCTTGATAAATATTTCGTTAATTTGCTTGGAGTTTCACCCGAGATAATCAATATATAGTAACACCGTGAGTCGTGCGGCGTACACGAAGGTGAGGAAATCACGCCGAGATGCTTAGAGTATACAAACTGCGGAGGGCCATTTTCCAAGTCGTTCGCGTCCCGAATGGCTTCCTCGTGAATGAAACGATCAAGAGAAAGTGGCCCTTAAACCCAACCTAGATCACACAAATGTTGCAGTTTTATGTAGTCGGTTTTTTGTTCTTCTTTCTAGTCTGGTAACATTGTAGCACCAATGTTATTTTGCGAGTCTTCTCCGTTTTTCTCTACATCCATCCTACATGCATTATGCAGCTACAGACAACGACAGTCTTATGACTTCCTTGGCCTGTCGAACCAACTCTTAGTCTCCCAAGTACAACTTCGTTACATGTTGTCAATGACTGATAGCTGCTTTATAAATCTATTTCATTTATTTATAATATCGATGGTTTTCGAATAAAATGTCTTGACCCTATCAGGCATTCTCTTTTTTCCTTCTCCATCTCCTTTTTCTCTTCTTTAACACTTCTGTTCTAAAATAAAAGAAACGTAGTGGATAAAATTGTTCAGAGAAGATTCCCACTGGTCTTATCAGTTGCTAACTGATTGAGCACATCATTAAGAAGATTTTATTATCCTCTATTGTATACTGGAAAATATCCAGCTTATTTTTTTATTTTGCAACATACTTGTTCTAATTTAAAATATATTATTTATACGTGTTGATTTATACATTCTCTTACTATTTTAACGTCGTTTTTCTTCTTTTTACAGGTAAGTTTCCTAATCTGATACAAGAAGCTTACGACGATAATACCAAATTTCGAGATGAGAACAGGTAAGTAACAATAGCCATCATTATAAAAATATAACATCCACAATGAAGCCCAACTCATAAGCCGCTCTGCAATATTTTTACATTATTTTCTTTGTTTTTTTTTTATGTAAACGCATGCAGGAGAGCACACCCGGTCAAGACCAGTGCACTCTATGACGCTCAGCCAAGGAGGCTGGACGCTGCATGCAGGAAACGTGTGTTGTGTTCGTATTTTTGTGTGGGTTGAGGAGATTGCAAGTGTATCTGTTTCTTGAAGAGATCCAGATTTTAGGAAGGAGTAATCACAGACGCTGGAAGAGCATTCCAAAGCTTACCGGTGGCATTAAGGAAGGAACTTTGGAAGCTGCCAGTTCTTGGTCGACATACATTAACCGTGTATGGATGTTCGGCAAGTGCAAGACGAGTTTGTCGGCTGTGAGTGGGTGCAGGAGGAATTGTGAAGTTGACGTAATGGAATATTTATTTAGGGTATTTAAAAATAATAAAGTTTTAAATTAACGTAAAATATACAATATTTCACACGAGTATATATGATGGAACTTTTCATTAAAATTTCACAATAAAATGGATCAAAAATGTTTGCACTATCTTCGTGCGTTCTCAGCGCATAAGTTTTTTTCCTTTGAACGCGATTCACGTATCGAAGCTTCTAGTGCCATATTAAAAATGAACCAGTCGTATAATTGTATAACAATAATGATATACAGCACAGCCTGCTGGCTCCTGTGGTAATGGATTTCTTGTTTTACGAGACGCTGAAAGATGACGTCCAGTTTGTGCCGTTATTTTTGGGTCAAGGATCTAGTTTCTCGACATATTCATTTTGCTTCACATTATTTAAAAATGCATCTAAAAGTGATTTTTATTATTTTAGCATTCACTTTGATATCCATTTGAAATATCAAATGTAATTAGATTTTCTCGTTTTAACATGAAATAACTGTTTATCACATAAAGGTCCGCCAAATAACTTTTTTTTGTTGAAAATGGGGCGCAAAACATCGAGTGTAGCTTCGGCTGTGTGGCATGTAGCGCCGTCCTGTTGAAACCAAATGTTGCCAATATCCTCCTCTTCAATTTTTGTGAACAAAAATGGCCCGATAACGATCGGCATTGACTGTAACGGCCACTCCTTGCTCATTTTCGAAGAAAAATAGCCTGATTTTCAAAGTAATGTCGCAATATTTCCCAGCGTTGTTCAAGCGTATACACAACCATATTCGTTCAGCGGAAAGATAAAACTAATTATCTGTCAAATCAGACATGAGCTTAGTATTACCATTCACGAAATAAGCACTAGTTGAAAAAAAAAACGTTAGATGGCGGACCCGTTAATTGAATACTGCAGTTTTACACCCCCATTGAGTGCAAAAACCATGGTTAATTCTGTCATAAACAGTGCTCAACGAACGTAATCCATTTAAAACAATAGAAAAAATAATATTTCCCGTAAATATATATATTTAAGAGTTTTATATAAGATTGGTCCTCCAATTAAACATTTACGTGCTAGATTCTTTAAAAAGTTGCTTAAAACACAAACATTATATAGGTTTTATTCAATTTAAGGTCCAAGATTGAAATCACAGCTCAGTAAATTATTCAATATTCTTGCACCGTTGTACCGTATTCATGCATATTTTTAGCAGTTTTATTCTGTAAAATTCTCTTAAATTTTATCATGTTTAAGTTTGACGATCTGTAAATATTGATCCATAAATAATTTAAAAAAAAACTTACCATTTACCCAATTTGAATTCGATGCAATAAGATTTCTGTACGCTCTTATTTGTAGTACGGCTTGTGACACTTGTCACATAAAGCAGTACTTGATATGTTTTTTTTATAGTTGATACTCTGTTTATTGCACAACCGCAGTGTTGAATTGTAACCAATTGGAGTGCAGTTCAACCTCGCTCCCACTTCCCGTTATATTCCGTGTAAACACCAACTGTTTATTATTCCAATTTATTGCGAGCAATCTTTAACCCTCGCTTTACTATGTTAAAAACATCCGCGCGTTCCGATGGTGTCAACTCGTTACACATTCTGATTTAAAGTGAATAAAATGAGTAGAAATTCGAAAAAATGAAAATATTCAAAGATATCGCTTAATTTTACAATAGTTGATGTCAATAAGCAGTAATAATTGACATTTAATAGCTAAAAACATGAAAAACATGACGAAGACCTCAAACGGCCAGACGCACCTTCGCGCGTGAACTTCCGAGAGATACTAACATTACTTAGCCTGTCGATATATCATGTGCCGACACGCATAGATATCATTTCGAACTAGCCGACCAACTGAGGCTTCCCGTCTCGCTCACTCATATTAGTACGTCAGCGAGAGTGAGGAGTATAGATGCCGCCGTATCTGGGTATTTTTTAATTTTATTTTTGCACACGCTTCCGACAGGTCGAATGAATTCATGACAGTTGACGCGTCTTGATTGTAGTGGTGAATTTATTCCGGATTTTAGAAAAATATTTCCTGCTCCCGATGAGTGCCTATTATTATAAATATTTTATTTTTTTTTCAATACGTAAATGTATTAAGGAGGAATACCTAAAATCTGAACCCTGTGTGTATTATATTTACAGAGATATTTAAGTTATTACAAGCAATGTGTAGTCGATAGACATCACCGGGGAGGAGAGGTTAATATTACTCAGAGGTGTACACATTACAATCAACGTAAGCATCATACCAAATTATATACGTGATGCGTCGGACAATTTACGTATTGTACAATACTAAATTATATTATACTTTGCTGTTAACTCAGTGGTGACATATTTCTTGCGGTTATCCCTTTGTTCGTGTGTCTCCTTTGTTTCTGATATTATTGTATGACGAACGAGATACAATACTCATATTGGCACGTTTTTAACGCTTAACCTTTATTAAAACGCGTGATGCGACATCCCGCTACGTACATAACTTAACTTTTTTCATGTTAAATGGATATATTGAATGAATTAAATATTTTTATTATAATATCATTATATTATTTCAATATTATAATCTAATTTTATAGATCATTGACTATATTACTATATTATTAGTAATTAAAAAGTATAAAAGTAGATTAGAATATTCAAATAATAAAATAATATTCTAATCAAAATATTTAATCCATATAATAATGTCACCTTGAGACAATATCAAGAAGGTAAAATTGTTCATCAGTAACACAGGTAAAATGACTGATTGTAAAGTTCGCGTCGGACCTACAAGAGGTTGTTTCTCATCCATTCAATCTATAGTTCGGTTCGAGACCCGAGTGGTACTTACTAAAATAAATAGACTGTCGGAAAGTAATAATATAAAAATACTGTTAATAAATGTTGACTGATTTGATAATAAAAAATATAAAAAATGTACATACTTTGAATATATACTATAGAGACATCTCTATAGTATTATAGAGATAACTTATATTTATGTCATTGTTATCATCATACGATGATAACAATGACATAAATACAAGTTCCAACGCGAGTCAGCTCAGGCAAAGAAATAGCCGCGGTGGGTAAGCGGTATGAGTACCTGGGCATATGTTGGTTCCAAGGTCCGCGGTTCGCATCCCGCTTCTGCCGATATTTTTTCTGAATGAATTGACTCGTTTAAAGAATTTTATGTATAGTATATGTATATTTAATTACTAATGGATATATTTAAATTAAATTAAATGTCAATGTTGTGTTTTATTAATTATGAGCAATTTATTTAAAAAAACATTCATGACTAATGTATATAATTACTTACACTGCTTACAGGACCATTGGAGATTCCCAATTTAACGAGTTTATTTTCAATGATGGTTCCTACGTCGCACTTAACGTACTGCAAATTGAATTGAATAAGAATAATTTAAAACACTAATAAAAAACATAAAAAATAATGACATTTATTTTACGAGTACACTATATACCAGATTGTGTAATAAATAGTTAACATTTTTTTAAATATACGTTGGTACATATATTGTTTGTATTACTTATTTATTTTCATAGTGGGTAGTATTTTGCGCAGCAACGTTAGGGACCGCAAATATTTTGCTGATGTTTTATGTGATCGCCATGTTGACTTGTAATTTAGTTTTTTTTTGTAATTATATTTTTATTTATTAAGCCAGACCAGGCGCTGCGCTTAAAATTTTAAAACTAAGCACGTCTCGTGTGGTCGCCAACCTTTAATTTCTTCAAGGGCTATTCATACGAGCGATACAACTTGCTGTGTTGCATCAATTTGCGAACATTTCGGAGCGTACACGTACAAGCAATATTGCAAAATTGAAGTAAACACAGATACCGTAGAGAGTAACAGATCGATATATTGATGGCAAATGAGTTCAATGCAATACAACATAATCTAATTGCGATGTTGTATAAAGTGTTGTAATATATCGTGCAACTGGTCGAGAAAACTGTTGCCTATGAAGTTCTCTTATACTGGTTCGTTACTGAGCATCCATGATCTCGTGTGAGATTCCAACTTCTTCCACGCCGCAGTAGTCCATTGACTTGTCTATACACCTACGAACCCTGTTCCCAGCTCGTAGATAAATGTTACTTTCAAATGGCAGATTACTTGCAACAATAATATTTTTTATATCTCTCCTACACTCTTATTTGAGTAAAACACAAAATCAACTGAATATTTACGTACTAAATATATAAGAATTTCATATCTTGTCTTAACATGGATCACATTAAGCACTGTTTGACTTGCTGGAAGACTGCAATTTTGCGATCTATCGACTGTTTACGTATTTTTTAAAAACAAACGAAAACATTCAAGGTGCGCGTTTTCCTATTTTTATGACGAAATGAATCGTTTAATTGAAATAAGTTAAGTGGTTTACGTAAGGTAATAAAGTAATATTTTTATTCTTGCGAACTACTTCCTCGTAATAAGACTTATTATCCCTTTATAGAAAAAACTCAAAGCAATGGGCACTGAGACAAAAAGTATTTGAACAATTTGGCGTTGACTTCATACTTTAGACTCCAGAGCAATACGTGCCGAGTGAAAGTTTGAATTCGAGATACTCGGTTGCTAAACATTATATTGTTATTAAAGACGTAGTATTGCACAAAATGCGAGTTTCCTTTGGTCTAAAACCGTTTTTGGCGATTTAATTTCACCATTACGTACGTGAAATATTAAATTATCATCTGATAAATTGCGACCGACTAAATATATATTATTTCAATAGAATTGCTTCGCGAGGTGTTTCACGTCTATTGCAATAACTTACTTTCGAGTATAACCACTCTCAGGGAAGACTACCACAAAAATCTGCCTATTCCTTTTGTCATGTCTACGTTTTAGTTGCAGAATTTGGGTAGGATTCTTTGTCAGTTGGCAGGACTTTATCTCGTTAGTTAGCTAACATCGCTATATTCCGTCACATTTTATACTATATCGTAGTAGACTAGCTGTGCCTGCTAATACTTTGACAACGAACAGGCTCTCTTAATTTCAAGCATCCCGATGAAAGAGAGTTTTTTTACCTCTCACAAGGTTACCTAATATCATTTACAATTATCATAAATTGCAACTAGTTTCTTTTTTGATCTAAAGAAATTATATCTCTTAATTTAACAAAAGGTCTCGCGCGTGCCTCTTCGAGTCCCATGAGAGTAGCAGACGTTTGTTAAAACAACGATGTGTAATTAAATTAACATCAGCATGATATAGCCCTTGCTGACTGGTACCGAAAACCTCGATATACAATGTTTCGTCTCTTATTTCTGTTTGCTTGTCGTACATGTATGTGTCGCCATATTGGAATTTTGGACTAGTTACGTAGATCGCCACTGGGGCGCTGTGTGACAAACCACGGCTCCGCACGGCAGTGTGTGTGTGCCGACGGCCGAGACGGTCGCAAAATGGCCGGCCCACCATGTCATTCCGCCTGAAATTTGTAAAGTTATCGAAATATATATGTCAATGTGCTTCATTAAAAGTCTGTGTGTTATTAATCTGCTCCTCATATTGCCATCACGCGACTGAATAACGACATTTTAAAGAGAGGAGGGTGTTAAAATTAACTACAACTAAACCTAAGGTGATACCAACAAAGACTAGCAAAAAAGAATTGTAATCTCTATTCAAGAATATACACGAAATAAAAGTATTTTTGCCAGAGTCAAATTTAACGTGGAGTAAAAACTGCTATACATATTTTTTGATTTATGCATTAAAAAACATCATTTCGTAGGCTATCGTGATAACACTGAAAATTGACGCAATGCCTGTATATATATTATATACCTCCTCATTGTACCTTTGTGAAAACACGACATTAGATAAGGTTACATTTTCGTTTTTCATTACTTTCCCAGATTCTTGGCGCTTTTTTACTCACGGTGGTTTGGCGAATATTGAATAATGTAGTCACGGGTTATTTATAGAATTTGAGTGGAGACTTATTTGGAGTTCGCTTCATAAATCACTGCCTGATATTATAATGTTAGTGTCGCACTGTAGAATGTTTCAAAATGTCGCAGATTCTTTTGTATTACTACCCATAAAATTAAAAAAAAATCTAGAATAATTATCATTTATTATTACCATAATTGTTGTTAGTCATCATTTCAGAGACTTTTTTTTTCTAGTTTTGTTATGTCTTTGAAATGCTCATGGTGTGTTGTTAATTAAACAAGTAATTTACGTCGGTTTTTAACCCGGCTTCCTTTAACCCTTTCATTACGGCTCGGTTTGACTACAAATTAAACTGTCAATTATAAAACTAGTATTTGAAGCATAAATGTGCTTATCTGGTCTATTTTCGTATATCACAATGGTTCTTGTATCCTTTAGCTATCAGATGATGCATAAAAAACTATTCTATGAAAGTAGAAAAACGATATATCACGTCAAACGATGTGAACGGTCGGGAAATCTTATGACGACATATGCCGACAACCGATGCGAAAAATTTAGTAAAAAAATAACGATACGTCGGTTTTAATTCGGCTTTCTTTAAAATATTATTCAATATAATTAATAAAATGTATTAAATAATCACAAGTTATGCAGCTTCATAATGCTCGTAGTAAGACTTTGTTACCAATTTAGACATTAATCATAGTAATATCAAAGTAGTTTCTTCAAGCCACGTTATTCTCATCACAATTCATTGGCAATATTCGAGAAGCCAACATGGTATTAGTAAAAATATCTAGCTGTTGAATTTTTTAATGTTAATATAAAAATGTGCACAGATGTTCCAAATTAATGGCGTACAGCACAGTCATTAAAACATGAAACATAGATATGACATGAAAAATAATTTAAAATAATGTAGAGAATATACAAATCTAAGAAAAATTAAGGTTTTACAATACAGTATAATGATAGACATGAAAAAGAAGCTAAATAAATATGAAATAATATCAGTGGAATACTGAAAAATTACAACATGGAGAGTAAATACAACAACGTAATATTCAGTAGATAAATAGTCAATAAAAATACAAAAATTCTTGAGTCAAAGAATATTACTTTAAAGCTCCGCAAGCAACTTGCCAAAACATTTGTTTGGAGCATCTTAATGTACGGCTGTGAGACATGGTGCCTATCTGAAAGTGATAAAAAAATACTAGAGGCCTTTGAGATGTGGTCATACAGAAGAATTCTCGGAATTTCCTGGAGAGACCACGTCACGAACAATGAGGTTCTCAGGATAATCTAGGAAGATAGGCACCTAATAAGAACCATCTCAGAGAGGCGAACCCGATGGATCGGTCACATCATGCGCCACGATGGTCTTCTTCACGATATTGTGGAGGGGATGGTTGAGGGTAGAAACTGTAGAGGGCGCCCTAGACGGGAGTATTTGCAGCAAGTATTCGAGGACATGAATTGTAGCGCTTATGCTGAGCTGAAAAGGGTTGCGGAGGACCGAGAGGAATGGAGATGAGATGCAAGATTCTGTTGCTGCAAACCAATCCACCAGATTGATACTACGAAGAAGAAGATTCAGTAGATAAGTAGATTACATTAAAAAGACAAAATAGTAGTTATTGTAATTAAAACCTAGAAAGTTTAAAATAAGTATGATTAACTAACACGGAAACAAAAGCATAATATAATAGAAATATAAAAAAACACTTTTTTGATTTATGGATTTCATCTACATATTTATATTCTTCCCTAAAGGTATTTCCTTTTTTACTTAACTGTTTTTTTAGCAATATGACTTACAATTTTTTCGTATGTTGCGGTATGAAATCAAATAAGACATAATTTGAGTGTTAGGTACATTAATATTTCCATGTTCCCCGCATTGTTCAGCTGTGTATCGCATAGATTTCTTGTGACCCTTTTTTCTTTGTTTTTGCCTCATTGTACATCAGGTAGGTACACTACGTCATTCGATTTCTCCTCATTTCTTTTTCCACGCTGTCGACGTAATACCACCTTTCAATTTATCTCGACCAGCTTTACAAACTACTCGTTCTTGTTAGCTCTATTATCTCAATAAATATACCTGTACCGTGTGTAGATACAGTCATTATTATATACTATATTTTCTGATTTATAACTGCGAGTAAGCTTTAAAAGAAAACTTGTAGTACATGTGCAGTTTTTAACGTTTGAAAATCCGCTGATCGATGGCCATATATATTGATATCAGCTTGATATGGCTGATGCCGTAAAGCCTCGAAAACAATCTTTTGTCTCTTATTTTTGTTCGCTCGCCCGACATGCACATCTAATAATGTCAATTTTAATTATATAATATTACACGGCGTTTGCATACGATATTTTATTTGTTATGACAGTTGCTCCATTTCATGTTGGTGCAACTGTCATCTTTAATTTGCTTTTTTGCCGCGATCATTCATGTCACAATGTTCCACATTTGTCAATCAACTCGGGCCCGGCCGGCGAAATGCCATACCGGTCGGGCGAAGAAATCAAGTCTTTATTTAAAATAAACGCGAATTAAGCTTCGAAACAAGTCTTTTGCTTGGTAATCTGCTCCTGCATATTTCCTCCTGCCACTACGTAATCGAAACCCAACTTAGAGAGGAGGATATCAATATTATATTAAATCAGGATATTATTTTCATAGTTTTCTGTATACTAAATTTTATTTAAAGCAGTGGATCCTAACCTTCTTTAAGCCATGCTGCATTTTGACATACGACAAGTATAAATCAAAAATTGTCGTTGACAACTTTTCATGAACACCGAAATTAATTTGAGTCAATTTAAGTATGCGTTGTTGGCGATTTTTTACTTCAGTTTTAACCCAGCTGAGATAAACATAGATATCGATTACGATAGTTTTGATCTTTATTTTGGATTTTTATTTTGAATGCAAGGTTGTATCTTGTATATTTGTAATACAAGGAAATTTTTAACCGTAAATAATAATTTTATTTGACTGCGCATTTTTCGCGAGCGTTTTCATGACGGCTCTATTATTTTCGACTCATCAAAGGAGCACCCGGTCATGAAAGCACTGAGGCAGGAAGTTCACATTTTATATTCCCCTTGACCGCCAAGGATTTCCTCTGAAAACCGCACAAAATTCACTCCACTGAACAATGGAAATTTCAGAAAATCACTCTAGAATTTTTACAAAAATGTTATTCATTTAAAGGTTAGTACTCAGTAAATACTTTACTGAATATTATTTTTATTACATATGGCTAACTGGTAATACTTTGTCTTACTTAGGTCTATTTAAATATATAAAATGTGTGCAAATATTTAGCATAGTACTCGTATATACCAACCACAGGTTTTCTACACAGTAGAACTGGTGTCATAAGATTTGTGGTAACAATGTAGGCTTACAGACATCGGATGGAGTAAAAATCAAAGCTGTCTTTGTATATTTAATTACTAAACTGTTAATTTTCATATTCACTACTACGAGATTGACACAGAAAAACCATAATCTACGATTTACATAAGTGGTTTTAGTTACAAAATTCTTCTTAAAAAATTAATATTTATGAGACTTAATTGCGATAAGTTAGTTAGAAAGTGTCTAATATACAGAGTAATGTATGAATTACAAAAAAAAATGCCTGTGAAGTCTACTTAATTTTTGCAGAATTTGAATCATATGAATATTGATACCCCTCGGACGTAACTCGCTTTAAAAAGGCTCCGTAGTTTCAAAAAGGTAATAACTACTGTGTTACATAATGTATTCATCGAAACATTGGGATTTGAATTATTGATTTCGAATGAAGCGATGTACAGGTATGTAGACTTTTTCAGAGACTCTTTATCCACAAATGTTAGTTGTATTATGATTCAAATTTAGAATCAATATTCGTTTATTAATTATACATACAGGTTTTAAATTTCTTCTATCAATTTTATTTCCTTTCTTATGCAATTGAAAAATTTTGAAACAGAAGATTTAAAATAAACTTTTGTAATATCTCCAAAATAAGATTTTTAATAATGTTTATTGAAGTTTTCTTATTGTATTGTTGTATCGACAAGAACAAAGTTATCAATACTCTTTAAGGTAAAACAAGAGCGTCTTTCTCTCTCTGGGTTAATAGTTCAGTCATCTGCCAACGCAATACGGTGCCCCATTTACCCGGCGCTCCCACCCCTGGACCGCGGAGTCGTGTTCCCGGATTATTTAGGATACGCCAATGCTAAATCTGAAATCCTTGCGAATATTCCGCATTGAGCTACACTACAGCTGCCGCAAAGTATTTATTATTTACACATTTATTTCTCGGATACTCTTTAAAGAGATGAATTTAAATATTTTAAATGGAGCTAAAGACTCGGAAAACTGCTGGTCAGCTAGAATTTTTCAAATGCTTTACAAACATCTTTGTCAAATATAATACATGATAGTAGATTATTGAATTATAAATATACCAGATTACACAGAGAAGACACTAAAAAATAAATAAAAAACTCTATAATTGCTTATTGTAATTTTTTATTGTTTTTTGTACGCTGCTCTCGTATTTGAACCATTTTATCGTTGGTGCTCCGCATACTTTATTTATATCAAAAGCACCTCGTTGCCTAAAAACAGTTAATTAACCCTTTTAACTCCTATGTCAAGACGTACTTGACATTAGATGTTTTCCACCAGCTCCTTTGTCAAGTATGTCTTGACATTTTTTCACAGGCAGTTTTTTAAGTGTAAATAGCTGTCCTGGTATTTTTTTTTAATTTCTATTTGGAACGATTGGAAAGATGTAACCGAAACTGAAATAAGAGAATTCCTGGGTTAATAATAAATATGGGCATTATAAATTTACCGAAGATGGAAGACTATTATAGGTTGCACGATTTTTGTTCAAGAATACCCCTTTTCAGTAAAATATTTAGCCGCAAGCGATTCTTCCAGATTTTCTGGTCAATACACCTTGAAACAATAACAGATAGAAGTACGGACTTGAGGAATCCCGGAGTTCATCCTGGAGATTGCTTTCAAAAATACCATACATTGAATGAATATAAAAATTAGCATAGTGCATGTAACAATAGAGAACTTACATAACGAACCCGGAGCCCAACTACCATGCATTTTCTGTATTCGCGGCGACCTTCGGCGAAGAAGTCAAAAAGTCCAAATTTTAACGTCTGAACTACTAACTTTTACACCCACGATTGGTGTTGCTCACCAAAACCCGTTACTTGTAATACGAGAAAGTACTCTGAAAACAATGCCTTGGTAAGTGCTCCCAAGGAGTGCAGGTACAAGGCGTTTTTTTTTTATTATGTAGCATAAATATTATTATTTAACAAATTCACTTAAAATAGCTTGGAATTGGTAGAAACTTATAAAAAAACATAGGAGCCCAAAAGGTTAAAAAGCACTGGTGTAGACTGTAGTGGATAGTGAATTTGTTTAGCTAGAAGTTCCGGGTTCCACTCTTTGTAAAATATAAAGGTTTGTGTGTTTTAAATATATTTGTAATAACATTTGTTCTTATGTATACATTACGAGAAAACATGCTATTAGTCAAATAAGTTAAAAGATACTCGTAACCCTTGCAACATCACTATTTACATTAAATACAATGAAATCGATCTTTATTTATTTTATTACTTCCGTGAAAAAGAGTGTTGATGCATTGATGTTATCTTCGAATGAGTACCGTTATATTATCGCTGTTTGTCTTTTTATGTCGTAATCTGTGAATATACAATCGTTGCATCACACGAGACGCATCACATGCGTTAAACAAGCCACCTACGAACCTGTACATAATGTTTTTAATACATCTACCTTGTTTACTGGCTCCGTACAATATTGTATTGGCAAGCAAGTGTTCACGCATACCGCTCCCCGGGAGCGTGCACACACTAGCGGCTCACTCACACTAGTATAGCGATCAGCTGATCAGCGCGGTGCGTTCGCCAAGCTTCAAATCTCAATGCGCTAACATTGCACCGAGGTTACTTTTATTATTACTTCATTAAAATATTCATTTTAATTTAGATATTTTGCACACAAAAAACTACAATAAAAATAAGTATTTTTATCATGACTTTACTACGTAATCAAAGTGACATTTTAGTCGTTGGTTAAACAACAGTTTCAAATCCGTTTATACACACTGTATCATGGTTATTTCTAATACAATACTATGTAATACTATATTTTCAATAATAATTCAATTCCGCGATTTTTGTTTATTTTTAATAAGGATTTCTAGTTAGCTTATTGAGCAGGTGTAATTTAATTAAATTGTGTCATAAAAAGTATGTTAAGAAGACGTTTGATAGTATTACCAGATTTTAAATGAATTTGTGTATTAAATTTTTATTTTTTTTTATTTAAACACATACAGGAAAATACCGACAGATGGTGATAGTAATTTTTTTTTCTCATCTGTGGAATTCTATGACGCTTACCATGGTGTATATGGCTAAACGCTGCATGTGGAGTGTTGATCCGCCAACGTCATAGACTACAGCCCGAGATTCACGCATCATCCTTTATTATTACAGGAATCTACTATGAATGGGTGGTCTTCACGGGACGACTTTCGTCTACCACCAATTTTAATTGATAGGCTATGACTGACATTTTACGGGTGGTGGATCAAATTCACACCAACCGGGGTATTTTAGAGCTCAGAAATCGATTAAAAATCCTTTTTTTTTTAATCTCCGTCGGGGATCGAACCCACGACCTTTGGCTTGCAAAGCAAACGCTTTGTTATAATACAATAATTAGTATACAAAATTTTCACTTGATATTAAGCCTTTCATTACGGCTCGGTTTGAATACAAATTATACTGTCAATTATAAAACTAGTCTTTGAAGCATAAATGTGCTTATCTGGTCTTTCTTCTAGTTTCCATATATCACATTGGTTCTTGTATCCTTTAGCTATCAGATGATGCATTCAAAACTATTTTAAGAAAATAGCAAAACGACCACGTCAACCGATGTCAACGGTCGGGGAATCTTATGACGGCATATGCCGACAACGATGCGAATGTGTTAAAAATGCCAGTTAGTAAAATGATAATGTTAACTGTACAGATTACTTAAAAAATGAGTTAGAACTTTTTTATTAACACTAATTAAATACTAGTGTATTAATAATGTTTTACATACAATATCTACATCTAAAATGGAATATAATACATAAAATAGTCGATCACATTTTGAATGGTAAAAAATGGCATTGCATATTGAGAATTACATCGTAATAATAATGTTATTCATTTAAATTAATTGTATTTTATGTAGTCGATTATAAATCAATTTTGAAATAATTTCAAATTTGATCCTTAAAAATAGTGGTTGTTGCATACAAAATGAGGTGATTGCTTCCATATGGTCCAGCCTTACCGTTAGGAAGCGGTTATATAAGAAGAACAATGTTGAAAGAAACTTCATGAATGACTTTAAAATTAGGCGTATGTAAATTTAGTACATCCTAACTATAATATATTTAACAACCTGATGTGAATCAATCATCATATTATGCAAAGAGCGTCGATAATATTACTCTACTATGACTAAAAATAGAATACCATATCTTGATAAGTTTAATTATGAGGCTGAATTTTTTTATATAAAATCGCTACTACACCAATAAATAATATTAGGTACTATGCATATATATACCACATCATATTTTATCAAGAGTAAAAATCATTTCATTAGATTTTATTAAAATACCTTAATGTAAGTTTCTAATTTCTGGCACTTCAGTCGAACTGGCGCGAACTGTCAAACCTTATTGATGTGTACTTCCATAAAAACAAATATTCATCTCTAATATACCTAAATGTGTATTCAATGTACCTAAATACCTTTTTGGAATGTCGAATCTTTGTAGAATTTGAATAATCCCTACATTTGGGGATGATTCCGCACAAAAAATATGTTTTAGGACAATATCGTTGGCTGAGGGCAAACCTGCGCATCGTTATTATTTTTTGCAAGCTCACTTTCGAACAACTTGCAATATTACGTCGGCGCAAAGACAATGCGTCACAGCGCATGCGCGCGGCGCGCCGTCAGCTGGTGTGCGGCAGTTGCCTCTCGGTCTCCGAGCCGGTCGGACGTTCTTTTTGTATATCGCGGTTGCGCAGTGTGATAATAACACCATAACCTCGTCGTTCTGTCACTGTCCGATTTAAAATAACACAAAAAAACATACCCTGCGAACACGCAACGATTTCGTATCGAACGTCGCACCTAAACGAAAATTAAATACGAAACGATTTTGATATTATTTGTACGTAACTATCTTATATTTTTTTCGTATTGAAGTAAGATCGGTAAAAGTGCTTGTTTGTTGTGCTTCGATTTTCGAATATTTGTTTTTTTTTTTCCTTCGTGTGACACATTTTTTTGTTGTATTGTGTATTGTCTGTGATGGTGTTTTCGGTTGGATACAAAGTCAAACGAATAGTTTATAATACAATACGTAGAGATAAAAATATACAAAAAAATGTACCTACGTATTATGCTATTTTTACGTAAACCTACACAGTAAAAATATATATTTTTACACTATAATATGCAGTCAGAATGTGTCAAATGCACAAAATAAGTTTCCCTTTGCAAAGAATGATTAAATAGATGCAAATCTGTGATAATCTGCATCTTGAAGAGATTCTTACTGTCTCAATCTTTATTTCTGTCGTTTCCGTTTACGATTCAAAGCATATGGCCACTTGAGACTAACAACATCAACTATAATATTGTTACCTTTGTCGTTATTCAGCTAAGCATCCTAAATGCCCGCCAAACACATTATAATCGGCTTGAGACATATCCATTTTATACGAAATCATGGATTATTTTGGTCTATAGAAGAATACAGTTTTTTGTGAACTCAATGACGTTCTCCGGATCAAAGTGATGCTGCATTCGTGTATAATATGCAGATATTGTACGATTGAGGAGTGTTTGTTTAATTTCGTTCGCGATTTTGATGCTCAAATTGCAATTACTAAGAATTGAACACCGACGCTCGAAGAGTGTAGCAAAGTCTGGTGTGTTTCAGTTTGCTTGTTTGTTGTTAGGTCGGTGCACGTGTATCGGATGCGATGCGGTGGCCAAAAATATAATTAAAAATATCGTCCGGCGCGATTCACTTTATCTTCGAGGAATCATCTTTATTTTTACCTGAGCAGAAGCCGACGGCTTTCTTTCTTTCCGACATGCAAAGTGTTATTATTTTTTCGAGCATTCTCTTGCTAATGCGAAAGTGGTAAGAATAAAAACGCTACAAAGAAACCTATTATAGTGAATTAAATGGTTATATATATATTTTTTTGATACTATTATAAAGTATTAAAGCATATTTTTCATCTGTTCAGAATGATAAATTAAATGTATAGATGTTCGTTGATTCTCAGTATTTTTTTCAAATCAATGTTAATGGTAGGTAGTAATTAAAATAAGATATTAACGGGAATCCTAAAAATATATACCTTACAGCCGGATTTAAGTTTTAGTATTATTTTCTTCGAGCTTATGTATTTAAACAATAAATATATATTGTTATTAGTCAGTTGTATTAATAATTGTAGAAGTTTTATGTATTGGATGCTTAAACTTTTCATGAAGCAATATGAGAGCATAACTTTGTAGCTGATTTTGTTGTGTTTTATTTCCATTATAATTTTTAGCCCTTACTGTCTATATCAAATGTGATTTTAGTTATTTCATTTGCTGTATTTTATGTTCTCGTGCGCCATCTAAAGAACAACACGACCAGGTCCATCTTCCTCTCTTAACGGACTATACGATTGAAAGATGCCTTGTCCCTCCCTCACGTCGTCATTCCTCAATAATTTTGTTTAACCCTTTCGTTACGGCTCGGTTTGAATACAAATTACACTGTCAATTATTAAACTAGTATTTGAAGCATAAATGTTATTATCTGGTCTATTTTCATATATCACATTGGTTCTTGTATCCTTAAGCTATCATATGATGCATAAAAAACTATTATAAGATAGTAGCAAAACAATATATATTATATCACGTCAACCGATGTCAACGTTCGGGGAATCTTATGACGACAACCGATGCGAAAGGGTTAATAAAAGTAAATTGAAACATTATAGAGTGGAATATATTCAGAGATCATTAACTTAGAAAACCATTACATATAATATGTTATACATATTATTCGTGATGTACAATATCAACCTATTAAATTATTCAATAGTCCAATGACTACTGTAATTTTATAATTATTTTTGAATGTTGTTCGAAACATATTGCGTTTGTTGTGTCTTGACGACATAACCTCAAAGCTCCTCGGAGCGGATGTGCGGAAGAGCCCGGCAGCAGATGTTTCCAGCCGTGTTTATGTGTTCTGCTCGCGTCCTGGTCCAGTTTCCTCGGAACTGTTTCGCCATAAACTCCATTCGGATCGCAACCACTCTCCTAGCACCTCCATCGCTTAGCACAACTAGGTCAACGCAGTATGCCTTTCAACAGCGATAGCAAACCAACAACTTCTACATGCTTTGCTTTGCTATGCCATATTCGCTCCCATTATATATGTAGGTCTTTGATTGCCGCCACACAGTTCTACCAGCTGCTGTTCATTGTAGATGCCTTGTCCCTGGTCATCTCTATAGCTACATATCCAAGTGGAACTATATAAGGTTTCCGAAGGCCTCTAAGACGAGAACCCGTGGAAGATTCAGTTTCTATAGCATCTGAGTCATACTCGTATTTAGGTGTATGTATCTTAATTAGCATTTTTAAGATTAACCCTGTGCTCCCAAAGCCTGGACCATTTATTGGTCATAAAAAAACAGCTCAATCTAACCAGTTACATGCGGTGATCGCCATCCATGTTATGGTCGGCGTCTAGTGTCATCTAACTATGGTGATCGAATGAGAATCGCCCGTAAATGGCACTGGAATGGTTATTGACAGAATAATATTTTAGTTTAAAGTCAGTTTCCTGTACTAATACTCCATCGAATATTTTGACGATCGTTAAGAATAATATTATAATCTCTTTTACTATTTACCTGTATAGTTTTTCTTAAAAAATACGTAGTGATGACAGTATGCAATTTTTTGTAAATTTAAATATCTTTTTCTGGTCCAAAATATTCCAAGAAATTTACAGTTTTTTTCTTGTATTTCTAAAACAAGTGTCATAGACGAAGTGTAAAATCCCTTTTCATTTTTTTTTAATGAAAGTACATATTTGAATTCAAATAAGACGTACTTCCGACGTAATCTAAATCAATAATGTTATGTTGATGCTCCGCGAGAGTAGAAGCCCACGTATTTCAATCACATGCTTTATTGCCACTAAAAAAAGTAATGAAGGTGTCTTAAACGTTTAATGATCACTGCCTTACGCGATGCTCACATAGCGCTTATGAAATAATCAATTATTATATAGCGGCGGAACACACGGAGTGATGGAATAAATGATTTTATGCCGATACATGCAAAGCTCCAAGAGTTATCAAACTTTCTCATTACGAGAGCTCTGGTCTTAAAGCGGAGGTGCGGATACTACAGGAGCACGCACGCTCGCTGTCCACACTAGTCTGTAACACGCGACGTGCAAGTGTGACCTGGGTCAAGTTCGAAACGAACCACGCCTTAATGATTCAGCAATTAGTAATTACAAAGTCATTAAAAAGTCAAGTGTTGAAAGGATTTAGTATAATTTCATAGCCAGATTTAATATTGTTTACTTTTGTTTTGTTTTACTTAGAACTTTACTTATTTTGTTATATTTCTTCAGCACCTTTTTATCGGAGTGTCTACGTAGCAGTTTTGTGTTTTTTTTGTGATTGAATTGATTTATTTATTACCGGAACTGATGTTCCAATAAAATAATATAATAAAATTATAATTGGAAAAAATATAACAATAGAAACATGTAGACATTAACAGAAGTTAAAATACTCACTTTATAATTTACCATACATACAAAAAAAAAACTATTTATACTTAAAATACAGTACATGTGCATCTTATTAGCAAAAATATATTATTAGTCTTAATAAATCTCAAATATGTAATATAGGGTGCGGCAAAAAAGCTGACGGTTTTCGTCCTTGTTTTGATTTAAAACCGTCAGCTTTCTATGTCGCTCCCTGTATTTCAATTTCATTTTTTCTCTTACAGAAACATTACAAATTTAAAAAACTCAATTCGTTTCTGAAGTAAAATAAAAATACTTAATAAAATAAAAATTAAATATATACGAATATAGGTACTTATGATTAAGTACTAAGAACAAAGCAATGAAGACAAGCAACAGAAGGTCCCAATGTTCATCAAACAGACGACGCCAACAAATTATTCCTCCAAAGAACCTCATGGAGTTCATGCCCGAATTGTGGCCTCCTTTACGTGAAATATATCAACATCCGAGGCGATTTTGTTAAACAGTCTGATCCCTCTCCCAAGAGGCATAGGCTGCATAAGAATTGATAAGATTGCGGTGATTTACGAGAAGTTTTCAGACAAAATCTTATGATTATTGCTTTAACCTTTTACTTTTTAATTTAATCTTTTTTTGTACTCCATTTGTATATGATTAGTCATTTGATTAATTTTACGAATTACCTATCAAAACATGTCTTCTCGGTCGTCAAGTGCCGCCTATCGGAGCCTGGGCTCTGCAGTCGAAGTCTTTATATCACTCGTCCATTGTATACTGTGCCAGTTCTAAAGCACAAACGTCAGTCAAGATTAGCGGCGCGGGAACTTTCTAATGCTTGTTCATTTTTTGCAACGCGTTGTTGAAATGTATTTGCGTGAACAATGGAAAATATCCACTAATATATAGTCTGGGAGCGAATCTTTCGGCATAATTCTGTATTTCCATATTTGGCAAAAACAGGGATAAATTAACCCTCCAGAGACGAAAGTTTTTTTTTGATAAAAACTAATGTTTTAAGCCATATTTTAGCAGCATGTAGTCTTCTTCATCTAGCAATAATATTTAAAAAAATACACGATGCTTTCTTTTAAAAAGGCTATGTGGCCGTAGGGTCACGCTAGTCCCTACCATTGACAACTTATTTTGTATGAAACATTATTATTTATTTTAAAAATAAATCGTAAATCATTTTTAAAAACATAGAAAATTGTATTTAATCTTTTGAAGTATCCATTTTGTAGAAAAAAATTCAACCCGAAATAAAATAACTTAAAGGGTACTTGGTAACTGTTTCCATTGCCGCGGCTGCAGAATAACTGTGGTGGAGACACTTCTTAACCGAAACTGAGCGAAATATACAATGTTCAGGAAGAAAAGGGACCGGAGTAGGGATATATAGACAATAGTGTTCACTTTGACCATACGATCACGCTCGTATCTGGATAATTAGTGAAAATATTTATATTTTAGAGTACATTGTATGACAAGTAATAAAATCTATTTTTTACATACCAATTTTATATCACTTCAATTGAGGAGTTTTTAATTCTTCTTATATCTGGAATATATGATAACTACATTTTCTTTTGCCATTCTCTATGCCACATCCTATGACATCTCTGCGCTCCTAGGTCCATCCGGAAACAAATATGGTTCTCGGCAGACTCCAGGGCAGAATTTGATGTACTTATGACGCGGTGTTATTGTCACAAATCCTAACTATTGGCTCTCCGGTTTGTCTTCACTTGTACTGAATGTGAGGTCGATGACACTAAATATGTCAATATTGAAGCATCTTTTTGAAATTTTGTACTTCAGTTACGATTTGAATTTTTGAAATTTGCAATATTTTTGTAAGGAAAATAAATAAATAAATTGCATAAAAGGTCTAGGACATGAAGAGACGGCAGCTTTAGTATCCAACGTATAATTTTGGATTGTTTATTAATCTGCTTTTTAATCAAATAATTAGCCTGACTGTAACTCATTATTCCTTATGTTTTCAATTTGACTATTTATAAATCCAACCGACATCATTACTGTATGAAACATTTAACAATGGTGCATTTAGACCAAACGAGCATTAGTACATATTATTAGTACACATGTGTTTTTTTTCAATGTTAGCTGTTAATACAAAATGAACATTGTCGCTCTAGTTCTATGTTCGTTTAGTCAAAATGTATCCTAATGTGTATATTTTTTTATGACAGATCTAGGTCAATCGATTTATTGAATGCGAATGAAGTGATTAATTTTAAAATCGAGTTTTTTTAATAATCACATGAATAATAAGTGCTAAGGGAGCAGTGACCGATCACTTGTGATACATCACCGAGAAGAAGCGAAATTCACAAGTAATAGAAGTGAAACATATTGACGTATTTGAGTGCATTTTCTGCGAACGGAGGAGCAAAATTTTCACTGAACTGAGTCAATCTATGTATTGAATGTAATACTTGACAGATCTAGGTGGATCGATTCATTGAATGCGATACACGAAGTGATTATTTTATTTTAATATCGTTTTTTTTTAAAATCTGACGAATGTTAAGTGCAAAGGAAGCAGTGACCGATCATTTGTGATCGAAGTTGCGAGTGAAGCGTAGTTGAGTCTCGTCCAACGTATCAACATATTTGAGTGCGTTTTTCGCGATCGGAGGAGCAAAATTTTGCCGAAGCGCTTGGCGGAGGATGGTCTGGGGCGCGTGCTCGTGCTGCTAGCGCGCGGCCGGCGTGCCTCCGCAGGCCGCGCGAGCATGCTGCGCTCCCCGGCGCACCGCGCGCCCGCGCCGCCGCTGCCCGCGCTGCCGCCCGCGCACGCGCGCCTCTCGCTCTTCGACACCTGCCACAGGAAGATCCGGCTCATCGGCGGCGGCCCGGTGGCCTTCCTCGGCGGACTCGTTGCGTAAGTACTGCCCCCATCCACTGTTTCATTACCACCACTCAGCTAGTACGACCCCTTCTTGACAGTGGCAGCGTGAGTGGGAAAATTCAAAATGCTTTCTACGAGGATACTTCCCATCGATTCGCGAGCGAATGGCCATAAAGTGGCTTGTCCCGAACCACTACACGAGCCAGCTGCTATCCGGACACGGATTCTTCCGGAGCTACCTCGACAGGTTTGGACAGTTGGAACAGTTGGAACCCACATCCCAGGCCCATTTAACGGCAGCTCTCCGCAGGACGCACCTCACGTTTTGTGAAACTGTCTGTTGCTCGGATTGCGCTCTTTGAAGTGGTCCGGCCGGCATCAGGTCCGGTCGGATACCAGGACTTCGTTGCTAACAAACGAAATTACGCTGCTTTTGAGCGCTTCTGCGCGTCCGTCTGCAAGAGTGCAGACGCAAGTAATGATTCCTAACTAATGTCTGCTTTTTGTATAATCCATTTCCGAACCTTACCATTTCCTTATCCATTCCCACGTATTTCGTGGTTAGCAACGTGTTACCAAAGAAGGCAATTCGAGACTCGCTGTAGTATACTAATTTCGTAGCCTTAGACTGAGGTCTATTTGACATCTAACTGATGCACCTAGATTCATGGAAGGCTTTCAGCCACTCTCTAACAAGTAGCTTTTTGCGTGCGGCCAGTAACGGGTCCCCATCTGGGTCTCCAAAAACAGGATGGGACAGGGAGGGTTTTCACCAAGCGACCCCTCGAGTTTATTAATCCTTCCGTCGCCTGCACACAAAACAATCCTCAAGAGCAGACTCGATACCCAAGGACAAGAGTAAAACTGGCCGGGCACGGATTCTTCCGAGTTTATCTTACCAGGTTTGGGAAACTCGACCTCAAATCCTAGGCAGAGTGTCCATGTGCCGGCAGCTCTCTGCAGGACGTACTTCACGTCCGGTGGAACTGTCCGCCTTTCTCCTAGGTATCAGGTCCAGATAATATAGTATGAGGACTTAGTTGCTAATAAACGGAAATACGCTGCCTTCGAGCGCTTATGCTCCATCGTCTGCAAAAAGGGGGAGGCGACAGACGAGAGATAAGTAAAAAAAAAGTAAAATAAATGGAATATTATGTAATGTAAAAAAGCCTGTATTCATAGATCTAAGTATTTCAAGTATACTTTAGGTGAATTCTCCAATTCATACAATTTAAGTAGGATGGTGATTCCTTCTCCGTATTATCTGTATTTTTCTAAGAAACCCTGTAAGGTCAGTAGCGGCCAGGCGGCTTTGCTCAGCGGCCGAGTTGCGTAAGTCCTTGGTCGTCGGACTTGTATTACATTTTATAGCGCACTAAACAATAAGTCAGCAAGTTTATATAAGAGACGCATAAAGAAATGTGGGTGGTGGTGATACATTATGCAACTGGCTTCAAATAACCTTGTTTGTGTGTTATTGGCGTTAGAAGACTTTGTTATTGTAATTGATTTAAAAGATGAATTCAAGGATATTTGCCTTCACATCAGAAGATGTACATATTTTATTGAACAATACTTTTTGCATGTTTGTAAGCCTCACGATTATTTGGAATACTTTTTAACATTAAAATGATAAAATACTGTCTTAACTTAACGTATTATAATATTTTTTCTGACCGATTTTATGATATTTATTACTACTAAGTTATTCATGAAATGGTATGTACTAAATGTTCGTGCCATAATCACTAGTAAATTTGATGTAATAGAGGTCTATTTTCACTGTTAGAACACGTGTTCATAGATACTCTTGTTTAACAACTAATAGTTTGAGCGTGTTCCTAGAAACCAATGTAATATTTTACGCTGTTCAATCAACAAACCCAACGCCCTTTATTGAATGGATTAAGTTAAGGCTCCATCTCCTGTCAAGTTTTGCGTACGTACACGTCATTCAGATTTACGAGAATTAAATATACAGTTATTTTTTGCTTATTTTAGCTATATCATTCCGTCGGTACTACACTTTCTATTTGCCGCTTTAAAACGTGTACTTTTTTACGAAGTGAATTTTACTTGAATTTTCTTTTGCCTTTTCTTTTGAAAATAATGGCAATATCTTGAAAAATTTCTGCGATAATACTAGCGAAGCGGATGCGGACATAATAGGCTCAAGGAGTTTTGAAACATACTTACAACTTCTCTGGGTCTCGCAAATTTCCATCGTAAGCATGTCATATTATTAAATACTCCTATACACAACACTCCCTTTGTCATATTATTATTTACTTTCGCGTATTAAAATCAAAATTCTTGATAAATTATGCTCAACAAAAAAAAAGATACTCGTGTAGCGTCGTATTTCGCTTCGTATGCAGCAATTGAGTGGGAAAATTAGTGTTTTAAATATGCGTAGGCCAGGGATTATTTTGTTGCGCACAGTATGACACGATTACAAGGAAAATCGTTGTCCGATTGATGTAATCCATTTTCTCACACGGTTCCGACACGGGTTTTACATTAACATTGAAATAGTCTATTCAGTGTAATCGCTATTAGACCCATGCATTTTGCAACTTCGGCGTTGCCTCACAACCTCCATCCGCAAATGGATTTGTGTTTTATTCTATCGCTTGGGGGCCTCTCTTTGTTTGAATTATTCGATGGGGGGTTTGACTGTTTTGCACCTTTGTTGATGGCTTATAAATATGTCGCAAATCGGCTCGCTTCAAAGACATTACCAGTTACTGAAACAAAGAAAATGTACACGATGTAAAATTATTCATGCATCTGGAGAACTGTCGATAATAAATATTAATAAGGAATCATTTTAAATTATGCATGGCTTATATAAATATGTAACATTTCTAAACGTAATAAATACAAAATGTTTTATGTTTTTAGTTTTTAATGTTTAATGCTGTTATAATTTTTCGTATGAAGTGAGAAACACAGATATTTGGAGAGTTAACCAGAGTTTACCGATGACATTTAGGAGGGAATTATCGAAATAGCCAGTTCTTGATCGACATACATGAATGTCCAGCGACATATAAGTTTGTAGCTTAACCAATAACGTCAGTGAATATTGTACTACTTCCTTTCTTCTTCGATATCCGCTCTCTAGGTGGAGCGCACTCTCGTATCAAATTGCTGCCATAAAAAATCTCAGCTTCCATAATACTTGCTTATCCCAAGTCATATATACATTTATATGGTTAAATTTTATATCCCGACGGCCCTTAAAGTGGAGGCTCTCGTTCTAAAACCTGAAGAAAAGGCATGTCGTTCGTGTAAATTTTGACTTAGTTTGTTAGCTTTTTAAGAAGTATATACAGGTATTATTGACACGAAGCTCCCGAGGCCAGGACAATTACATTCTAAGGAATAACTCAATGCAATTTACACGACTTGAAAATCTCAGGTCTTCTTCTTCTTTAGCTTAGCCATTTCCCATCATCTGGGGGTCGGCTCTCCTTGTGAACATTCGCCATGTCTGTCTGTCCTGCGTTGCATTCTCGTTCAAACCCAGAGTTTTCAGATCCTTGTTTATAGTTTTAGTCCAGGTCGCCTGTGGCCTTCAGGTCTTCTTCTCAGCGTGGGTATGTTGAGGGCTCTCTTCATAATGTGGTCCGTGTCACATCCCCATACCATCTTAGGCGGTTTTCCCTTATCTTTTCAGGTATGGGGGCCACCCGAAATGAACCCCGAATACGCTCATTTCGAACTCTTTCCACTCTAGTCACACCGCCCGCCCACCTCAGCATCTTCATCTCTGCCACATGAATCCTATCCAGGTTTCAGCAGTTGAAAATCTCAGGTCATCGACTGCATTCATTGGTCCGGTATTTAGTTGATACGCATGGACGGACGAGTGCAGCGGTGATCACCGACCACGTTATCAACACTATTGAACGCGTGCGCTGCAGTGCTATTAATAAATTATTATAGTACAAAATAATAATAGTTGCGTGGCCGATAGAGGAGTGGTGTGCTCACTACCGGCGAGAGCAGCTCCGCGCCGGGGCAGCAGAGCGTGCCATCAGCTGATGTGAGACGAATTGTCCAATACTTCCTTTGTCTCTCCTCCTCCCAGTTGCGCCTTTATCCACTCTCCCGAACTGCTCGTAAATTATCTCCCATTATTTCCTCGACGCTTGTCCCGCAGTAGACTTAGCGGACTGCTTTAATAGTGATGCGCTTTGGACGATTTCAACCGATTCTGGTCCACTTTGTTAATTATCAACGCTACTAGGCATTATATTATATTACCCATCCGGAAAAGACGGAAATACTCTTTATGGCCACAGCTCGAAGACAACATCTATTGGACTTACAACCCTTGGCCATTTGTGGTAATGATGTCATCCCTTCTACAAGCGTCAAGCTGCTGGGAGTAGAAATTGACCAGTTCCTCAATCTTAGCGGTAATATCACAAAAACGGTGAAATCTGGATTTTTTAACCTGCGGCAGATACGGTCGGTAAAAAGATGCTTACCCAGAGACGCTACAAAGAGTTTGGTAAATGCGTTTATAGTCTCCAAAATGGACTACTGCAACGCACTGCACGCAGGCCAGCCAGCCAAACAATTAAATCGATTGCAGTCGTTACAAAACGCAGCGGCACGACTAGTCTACAACGCGCCCAAATTCTGTCACATTACTCCAATACTACACCGACTGCACTGGTTGAGAGTTTCGGCTAGAATCCAGTATAAATTATGCCTCTTAGCTTACAAGGCACTCAACAGAACTGCACCGGGCTATCTGACAGAACTTATCAAGCCTTCAGAAACAAGCGCGCGTGGAGAGACACTCAGATCGGCTAGAGCATAGGTTCCCAAAGTGGTCCACATGGACCCCCAGGGGTCCATGGGATCATCCAGGGGGTCCATGGAAAATTAAAATTGATTTGGGGGTCCATGAACATCGTTAGGGGGTCCACGGAGGGTTCAATATAAAATTATTAGAAATTTTGACACATCAGTATTAATTTGGAAGTTACAATAAATAGCAATATATAAATGAGATATGTGTGATGTAAATATTTTAAAGTGCATACAATTAATTTCTTAGCCTGAGACAATGGCCGAATCTAAAAAGAAATGCAGACAGTACAATGTCGATTATTTGAAGTTTGGCTTCATTCCATCACAGTCGAACAAACAATTGCCTTTGTGCCTTTTATGCAACAAAGTTTTAACCAATGAATCTATGAAACCATCCAAGCTGGAGATTCACCTGAAAAGATGTCACCCTGATAAAACAGATAAAGATTTGGAATACTTTCAAACACTCAAAAATAAAGTGATGGTACCTTCGCTAAACGAAATGTTCGGCTCGACGTCAAAAAGAAACGATGATGGTTTGCGGGCGTCGTACAATATATCGTTACTTATAGCAAAATCTGGAAAACCGCATACTATCGGAGAAAAGTTAATTTTGCCAGCAGTCGAAGAGGTTTTAAAAACTGTTTTACACCAACCTGCATCTGATATAATTAACAAAATTCCTTTAAGCAACAACACAGTTCAAAGACGTATTGATGAAATGAGTTATGATATTGAAAGTTTCTTGTGCAATTATTTGCAAACGACTCATTTCTCTCTACAGCTGGATGAGTCAACTTTACCTGATAATGAAGCATTATTATTGGCATATACTCGTTTTATTATGGATCAAGAAATCCACGAAGAACTGCTATTTGCGAGAACTTTGCCAACCGACACTAAAGGCGAATCAATATTTCATGTTTTGAAGGATTACTTCACAGAAAAAGAAATTCCTTTGTCAAATA
Source organism: Glossosoma conforme (assembly GCA_022606575.1). Lineage (NCBI taxonomy): Eukaryota > Metazoa > Arthropoda > Insecta > Trichoptera > Glossosomatidae > Glossosoma > Glossosoma conforme. Next base: position 149,148 of record JAGTXR010000143.1, on the reverse strand, counting down.
TTATGTCAGTTGCTACAGATGGAGCTCCTGCCATGGTTGGGCGTTATCGTGGCTTTATAACCTATTTAAAACAAAATGTACGCGGGGTGTTAGCAATACACTGTGTCATTCATCGACAACATTTAGTTGCTAAAACTCTGAATATTAGATTGCATGAATCTCTTCAATTAGTCATTGATGCTGTAAACCGAATCCGAATCAATGCGTTGCATACGCGGCTATTTGCGCAGTTGTGTGACAAAAATTATGAGAACTGTCGTCATTTACTCCTTCACACCAAAGTGCGCTGGCTGTCGAAAGGATTGTGCTTGACAAGATTTTTTGCTCTCTTTGACACTATTTTAGAGTTTCTGGATGATAAAGATAGAATTTTACAAGAAAACTTTATGATGTGGAAAACGGACATTGCCTATTTAACAGATTTGTTTGCTAAATTTAATGCGGTTAACTTGCAATTACAAGGTGACAGTCTTAATTTGATTCAAACAAAGTCCATAATTTCAGCGTTTCTTGCCAAAATAAAGCTAAGGAAGCAAAATATTGGACGGGGCGAATTTTCCCAGTTCCCCAATCTGTCACAGATAAGCTGCCAGGAAGACGATGTTTCAACCTACGTTCAACATTTAAATGCCCTATATTCAGACTTTGAAACAAGGTTTGAGGATATTTTGACTATGGTAATACCGCAGTGGATAATAAATCCATATGGTGGTGACATTGAAGAAACGAATGTCATATTACAAGAGGAAATAATCGGAATATCAACTAACGAAGAACTCAAAGCACAGTTTAATAAAGGATATCAGCAATTCTGGCTTCAAAAAGACATACCTGTCACTTATCCCGCATTGTGGAATATTACGAGAAAGTTTTTACTTGCTTTTCCATCTTCATACCTAGTGGAAGGGGGTTTCAGTGCAGTTGCCAATCTCATAACAAAAAAAGAAACAAACTGGATATCATCAAACGAGGAGATTTGAGATTAAATCTCACGAAATTGATGCCAAATGTTGAAAAACTATTATTAAATCATCAAGTTCATCCCTCCCATTAAATGCATTTATTTTTCGCCTAGTTGTAACAGATCGTAAATTATGATTGGGTTCGTTACAATTTTAATTTACAAAATTGTTACAAATATAATGGAGTAGTAAACTTCAATAGTCTGCCTCGGGAAATTAAAGCGATCACATAACAATGAGAATAAGGATATGTACCTGAAGTGATATTGTGGCTTTTGGGTTAAGCCGTGTGTGGTGAACTTCCTTCAACCAAGATTCATCTTTAAGTGCACGCCACTTAAAGATGAATATTGTGTGTGGCGAATTTTACGAAAAAAAAAGAAGGAAAAAAGGATTGTATTTATCGTCACTAAAATCTTTAACTGTATTCTTTTATATTTGTTTAAATAAATAAAAATATATATGTAGATATAAATGTATATATTCTCCGACGACTCTATTATCAAACTTTTTTTCTTCTAGGCATATTTTCTTTTCATTTGTTCCGCAAGAAAATAGCTGCACTCGAACATTAATTTATTTTTCTTCGCGGGGCAATTCCAACCTTTTTTCTGTGATTCCTTCTTATTTTCTTCTCTTACTTTTCTGTTTTGTTTTTCAGGAATATAATATTATCATTTTTATTGTTATATTGGAAAAGCTCTGTGAATAATTAAATTATTATAAAACGTAAAATGTGTTATTTTTGTAACTTTTTCACAATACACTTAACCCTTTTGCACTCCTTTTATTATAAATATTGTTTGAAAACCAACTCTCATTAAAATAACGACAAAAAATATGTATTTCAAATAAAAAACATTAAAAAAGAGTCATAACTACTTAATTATATTTTTATGAAGTATGATATTTCTTTAAGCACTGCCCAAGATGTAGATCTAGTTTTCTGAAACAAACGCATATCGTATTTTGTCGGCTATCACCCAACAAATGAGTTGTAATGTACAAGTAGATAAGTCGGCTGATGCCCGACAAAGGAGTGCTAAAGGTTAATTACTGTTTTTTTTTTAAGTTTCAAAGTGACTATCAGGGGGAGGCCTAGCTCATGCGGGAGGCCTAACTCATGCGGGAGGCCTACTCATGCGGGAGGCCTACGTTCAACAGTGGACGGACACAGGCTGATGATGATGATGATGATGATGATCAGGGGGTCCACCGATAACTGAAAATCGTGTCAAGGGGTCCACGAGTGAAATAAGTTTGGGAACCTATGGGCTAGAGCAAATAGAAGCACCCTGCAGCTGACGGGAGGTAGTCCTAGCACGGTCTTTGGCAATCGGGCTTTCAGCTACGCTGCACCAATGGCCTGGAACTCACTACCGGAAAGCATAAGAGAGCTTAAAGCGGAGGCATCCTTCAGAAGCAGACTCAAGACCCACCTTTTTACTCAGAGAGGCAAAGAAGCGCTTTTGGAATGATCATTCGGTCATAAAAGAGCGCTATACAAATACTAATATAATAATAATAATAATACCCAATCTTCGTCGGCCTAGACGAGAGTATTTGCAGCAAGTGTTCGAGGACATGAATTGTAGCTCTTATGCTGAGCTGAAGAGGGTTGCGGAGGACCGAGAGGAATGGAGATCGAGATGCAAGATTTTGTTGCTGCATACCAATCCACCGGATTGATATGTACTACGAAGAAGACCCAATCTTGTAATACTGAAATCTCGAAATAAGATTTACCTCTTATAATGTCATTATGTATTAATTTTTTATGTCTCTTTACTGTGAGATTCTGCGAACAATTTTTTCTTTCTACTTTTGATGAAAAATAGGAATTTCTTAATAGAAATTAATACCTTCGATGTTGCAAATAAAGAGTTTAAAATACTATTTTATCAAAAGCAGCCTATGATAACAATTAATAATCTTTTAATGCACATTCGTCTCTGGTTAGTTTTTGAATATTTAATTCGTTGGCGTTGTGAAGCGTGAATTGAACATTTTAACAAAACGCTTTTATGAATTTCAAATTGACTGCAACAATTTAGGTAACACAGTTCTTTATTAGCCGTGAACATAAATGGGTTAAGCGTGTTCGGTAATCGAAATTATCCATTGTTACCGAACAATGCAATTTTCATTATGATTTTATAGATTAACCTCTCTTACTGCACGAGGAAAGTCTAAATTAACTTACATAACAACATATTATATTTATATACTTGTATTAACTCGATTGATGCTACCATTGATAATGGTAGCTTCCTACTAGTAAGTTTTTCTTCAGAGATTTTAATAGGAGTATGTTTGTTCGACATTTATTTTTCTTCCTATTGTTCTCGGTAATTAGTTACGTTATTCGCTGTTTCTTTTCCTTACATGGATATATCCTATTTTAGTGATAATATGTCCTCTTATACATGACTGACCTATGTCAACAATATGCTTTATTACTATGCATTGGCAGTACTGACTGCTCCTGTCCATAAAAACTATTATCATTAAATATTGATCATCAATTTTTTTCTTATATTTGTGATTCAGTACCGAAAATGAACTCACTTCTTCTTTAAAATGTAGACTTTCATGTTTTAACGTCAAATTTAAGTAGAACTGTAATTCGTCGTTTGCGAACAAATTTATTGTTTTTTTTTTTAATATTTTACGCATTTAAAAGCAATGCTAGTTTCAATTTTCAATTTTGTTTTTTTTCCTTTCAGAAACATTACAAATTATATTAACTCAATTCATTTCTGAAGTACAATAAAAAAAATAAAAAAATACAATATGTGCAAAAATAGGTACTTATGATTAAGTACTATGAACAAAGCAATAAAGACAAGCAACAGAAGGTTCCGATGCTTGTCAGACAGCCGACGCCAACCAATTATCCCTCCAAAGAAACTCTTGGAGTTCTTGTCTGAATTGGGCCTCTCTTACGTGAAATATATCAACATTCGAGGCGATTTGGTTAAACAGTCTTATCCCTCTCCCAAGAGGCATTGTCTCTGGCAGGTTAGTGTTACTCTTAGGGAGAGCGAACAATCTATGCTTCCTTATTCTCAGATATCTATCGGAGTTATTTTGATTCTAAATTAATTTTTGAAAAAATCAATTTAGATTGTAAATCCAGATTAATTGATTATGATTAATTTTGTAATGTTATGTTATCACTTGTTTCCAACGTATATTTTTTATTATAATGGTTAATTTATAATCATGCAGTTTCTTCTATTCAGTCAGTTAACAATCTTAATTGCGAGGTTCCTTATGTTTTAGCATAGCACACTGTGAAGTGGTTGAGTTTACACACTCGTATTTGATGGTCGCTTGGAGAAGTTCGAGGCATTCTCATCAAGTTATAGTATTAATGTGGGTATCAATGATCATGCCGTACGATTTTACAAGCCGTCTTTATAATAGATATTCAGTAATATGCTCTCGAGTCATTGTCCTACCGCTGATGGAGACCGTTCTATTGTCCCAGAGTAATTTATTCACGAAGGGTTCAGTCAACTCGGATCGATCTTTCCGATATCAATTATTATTGTTTTGTTATTGTTTAATGGAAGCTTGGATCAAAACAGAACTTCTGTTTACAGTGAAAATATTAGAGAAACGCACTGTGTTCTACATAATACATTTTTTTTTGTTATTTTGATAATTTGTTGGTAATTTTAAACGTTATATAACACCTAAATACTTATAATAAATTGAAACGTAGACACGTGTTATGTATATGTTAACTGCTAGGTTTATTGCGATACGATTTTTACACGTTTATTGGGAATCCGAAATAATGACTAATGCCAGTAAAATGAAATAAGAACCATAATCGTTAAATATTTAAAAATATCTTAAATTCTTGTAGGTGAAATATTTTTCGATTACATCTGTTATAAAAAATACATTCAGTAATTTTTTTCCTGGATGAATTTTAACTACATAGCTGTACAATATACACCAGGCCTGTAAAAACGTTTTGACTTGGAGGATCACAAGTACAATATTGGTCCCCAAAATATTTTGCGAGCAAAAAAAACAGTTTTACCACCACTTTGACTCTCACAGTTTGACCAAGCATAGTAGATTAATTTAATAATTTTTACTATGGGTATGCTTTTGCCGTGGGCGGCATTTGGGTATTGTTATTACTAGATAGATTTCTCTGAGAGTAGTGCATATCTCCATCTTATCAATGCTGCATGAGTGAATAATAATTACTTAACGGCCCGGTTTATTTTTTTCTAGTTGCACGTATTTATTTATCACTACCAACTTAAGCGTTAACTGCAACCTCATTTTCAACATTTCTAATTGAACTATCATATTTTGATGAAATTATTTTTCATTTACTGTTGTTAGATCTAGATTTAATCAAATAAACATCCACCTACATTTCAAAAATTAAATGAGTACTGTGTTTAAAATGTGAAACATCTCAAAATAGTATATATTTATAATATATATTCTTATTTATTTTATAAAACATTTAATATTTACGGTCCGGCATTTGAATAATGTAGGCGGAGATTCTCAACATTGTCTTCATGTAAAAATGCCTACGCACTTTAGTGAAAATAAAAATTGAAGCCAAGTCATTGATATTCAAGATGTACAATGTACATAAATAAAATTTATATTCACATAATATTGTATATATACGAGTATTTAAATAAATTGAATATCAGTCTATACCTGTGTATTTTTTTCATGCGAAGACGTGCCTATCTACCCTGAAAAAAACTGAATTATATATTAAATTAGAGTATATATTATTTTAAATCATGACTAAAAACCATTAATGTTTTGAATTGTTTCATTTCCATAAATTTTTGGGTGGAGGTTCTGTTCATCCTCCTGATCCTAAAGATGCTTTCCCGATATGCCTGACCAGCTGTTCATGCCAGGATTTTATTATAGGAAATCAACGCAATCGATATTACCTGATACTGTGCGGTACTTAATTTTCGCTGAAGAACGCCACAATTTGCGTCAATTCGGGGTGATTTTAATGTCTTAGATTCTCATTCATCTACGTGTTTTCCGAACAGCTGTTTTCCATTTCGTTTCATTAAAGATGCGTCATTCTGCGTCTCCGAGATACCTGTTCAACACGAGACTTTTAAAGCGTCTGGTTCCATCGTCGTGCTGATGGGAGTTGTAGATTGTGCATCCCTGGTGCGTAGGCGGATCTACCTGTACCCTTCCTTGCTGCCGAGGGTCATGCCCAGACCCGCACTTTCCGCCCACGTCGTGCGCTGTCTCTGACATTTGGGAGAGTATCAGAGTTGGGATTATTTATTTTGGCCTAATCAATATTTTGGCTTATATCATGCTTCCATACTTGTACCACATGTAAAAACATGTAGTACAAGTAGCAACGGCTGCTAAACTAGTATGACTTTACTCTTTATCTCAACAAATACTCCCGAAAGTGAAACATGATCTGATTAAAGAATAACTCTACACATCTTTTTTTTTTAGTATACATTTTCAAAATCGTTTTTCTAAAAATAATTGTAATGAAGTGATGAAGGAATTAACGAAACTTCTAAATAATTTCCTAAAATGTACTAGCAAAGTTGTGTCTATGCTCCTTCATTCAGTGCATTCTTTCTCTCACCTTTATAAAGTGATACGAAGAAAACAATCAGCTTTTTTTGCCGCTCCTCTATTTAAATGTATTTAGTTCAAAGCATATTAATATGACAGAATTATAAGTGTGTTGATTACTTATATTTGATATTATCATTATCACAATTTCGCTCATATCAATCAACCACATATACCACATAATATGAGTTTCCTCTAAATAATTTGTGTCTTCTTCATATGTTTATTAAGCACTATTATGAGAGCTTAAAAACATGTTTTTATATGATAGTGTAACGTGGATTCGCCACAACAACACCACTTCTTCCCATCATTCAATCAAAACGTCTATTCACATTAAAACAGTTGTTGATCCAAGCGCTCGCGTATTATGCGCCTCTAATTGGGACGAAAATACGCGGCTCTTGTCTGCGAAATTATCGGCTTGACGGATGGGAATCATCATCTCGGAGCCAAGTTTCAGATGGAATTGTAAATTATAATTATTGATGATCTCGTGGCCGTGGATAAAGGAGACGCTTAATGGCTCTGTGCTTGGATGCTGTCAGCCATTCATTTATCCCCGGAAATAATGAACGACGATAGTAATTAAACCGAACAATAAATATCAATACTAAATAGTTATTGCGAAACAATGTATACATATCCTTTCTATATATGCTTTATGTCAGAATATTTTATAATATAGCAATTATTATGTCTAAAATCATCACACTTAAATCTATAACGCCATTTCCCACTATACTTGTATTTACAGGTATGTTCGTCCAACCATTGACTCTATAAACATTAATCAAAATTAAAAAATAACTGTATAATTCATTCCAAAGAAATTCTAAAAAAAACTTATACTATTAAATTAATATATATTTTTAGTATAAATACTTGTTTCTCAATTATTTCGCAGGGCTCGGATTCATTTTGGTAACTCTACACCCTATTGTTAATATTTTATTATATGCTATTGCTGATAAATTCACATAATCTGGTAAAATACTCCTATGTAAGCCACTTTTGAAATGATACAGTTGATTAATAGATTGCTTTTTTGATTATATCCACCATTTTTCAAAACACTTATTTTCATTGTCAAATTGGTGCAAATACTATCCTCACCGAGCAATGATCAGTGTCCAATGACACCGAGGAACCAGTTTTCAAGCGCCAAGAGTGGCCTGGAAAAGGGGAATTTATTTGAAGCCGGGTTTTTGTGGTCTCTTCCAGGTAACGTCATCCTTACCTGTCTGTTTTCTTCTCTAGTTCCTGTCCGCCTCGTCGTCAATCACTGCACTTTACGACTCTTTGTTGCATCCAACAATCACTCGTCCCTCGGATCCATTTCGCTCCTCGTGACAATGCCCACCTTGCTGCGTCACCTATTAATAATTGTTATTCTTGAACCGACATCACAGTTGTTGTAAACAATATAAATATAATAAAGTTTGACTTTCTTTAGTTTTACGATAGTTACTTCCTGCCAAGCGATGAAGGTGAGAGTCAAACTAAAAGACAATGTGTTTACTTGATGATTCACATCATTATCCTTGGTGTGGTGTGTGGAATTGTAACACACATGAAAGAAATAGTAAATGTACCAACATCCTCCTTTCTTTAAAAGGTAGTTATTCAGTCGCGTGGTGGCAGGATGAGGAGCAGATCAACAACACAAAGACTTTTGCTGAAGCACATTGACAGGCCGGGCCTCGCCGACGTCGGCACACGACTGAGCGCGTGATGGGCTGTCGCCCAGCGCCGCCGTGGCGATCGGCGTAACTAGTCCTAATGGCATTACAAAATGACGACACATACATGTACGACAAGCGAACAGAAATAAGAGACGAAAGATTGTATATCGAGGTTTTCGGTATCAGTCACCAGGAGCTATCTATATCATGCTGATATCAGTACAAATGTATACGTAGTTTACAAGGCGTAAAGTTAATTCTCTATCGTTGGTTTGCTCTTGTTTCAATTATTATTTATAATATTATTCTTATTAAGATGAATTGCAATCAATAATGATTTAAATTGAAAATGATAAACATCCTTGACATTGATGAGACATCGATTATAGCAATAAACAATACGATTGTTAATAATTTAAAAGACATAAAAATAAATGGTCAGAATTCAAATCAAGTTTTGGCAAGAATAATAAAATATATTTGTGTTTTAGACTGGTTTAATAATGTTAAGTTCTATATCATGCTGATATCAGTACAAATGTATACGTAGTGTACAAGGCGTAAAGTTAATTCTCTATCCTTGGTTTGCTCTTGTTTCAATTATTATTTATAATATTATTCTTATTAAGATGAATTGCAATCAATAATGATTTAAATTGAAAATGATAAACATCCTTGACATTGATGAGACATGGATTATAGCAATAAACAATACGATTGTTAATAATTCAAAAGACATAAAAGTAAATGGTCAGAATTCAAATCAAGTTTTGGCAAGAATAATAAAATATATTTGTGTTTTAGACTGGTTTAATAATGTTAAGTTTGTTTGCCTTATGTAAGGTAATAATACCCTGGTAAAACATGTTCAATAATGCACAATTCAAAAAATAAAATCATTTTTGTGGTAAAAATTTAAAATAGTGCTATTATAACATTTTCTTAGGCAAAACATTCCTATTGAATTTCATGTGAATCATTGCAAACTACTTATTACAATGTGTCAAATTGCTATGTTCTCAGAATGTGGTATCATTTTATTGTATATATCATACACTCGAATTTTTTTTTTGTTAACTTCTACTTTATTTGCTATTCTGACTATTTTTATCCTCATACGTCTGAAATGTGTGAGTTAATATTATATTTATTATTTTACTAAAAAGAAGAAGGTTGTACAGTATAAATATTCGGTAATATAATTGAATTATTCTTCTCTGAGTATCAATCCGGTGGATTGGTTTGCAGCAACAAAATCTTGCATCTCGATCTCCACTTTTCTCGATCCTCTGCAATCCTCTTTAGTTCAGCATAAGAGCTACAACACATGTCCTCGAACCTCTACAGTCATGAGAGTAAGCCGCAATGAGCAGGAGAACATTAATGTATCAATGCTAGGAGTAACCCTAAAATATGCAAAAGAGTTTGTATACCTTGGAAGTACGATCACCTGGGATGGCAGAACAAAAAGAGAAGTCAACAGACGCATACATCAAGCAAGACTAGCGTTCAATAAAAAAACGAAAATTCTTGAGTCAAAAAATATTAAATTAAAGCTCCGCAAGAGATGCAAAAGAGTTTGTATACCTTGGCAGTACGATCACCTGAGATGGCAGAACAAAAGGAGAAGTCAACAGACGCATACATCAAGCAAGACTAGCGTTCAATAAAAAATCGAAAATTCTTGAGTCAAAAAATATTAATTTATAGCTCTGCAAGCAACTTGCCAAAACATTTGCTTGGAGCATATTGATGTACGGCTGTGAGACATGGTGCTTATCTAAAAGTGATAAAAAAAGACTAGAGACCTTTGAGATGTGGTCATACAGAAGAATTCTCGGTATTTCATGGAGAGACCACGTGTGAACAATGAGGTTCTCAGCATAATCAAGGAAGATAGTCACCTAGTAAAAACCATCTCGGAGAGGTGAGTTCGATGGATCGGTCACATCGTGCGCCACGATAGTATTCTTCACGATATTGTGGAAGAAATGGTTGAGGGTAGAAACTGCAGAGGGCGCCCTAGACGGATATAATTGAATAGGTAGTGTATATTGTTAAAAGTCATCAATCATTTATACTGACATTATCAATTTAATGTTAAATGGACTCTGAATTATTGCTCATTGTTCATAACATTAATTATAATTCCTAAAATATCACGTTTGAGCGATACATTGTCAGTAAATATAGTAATTGATCTGTTTATGAAATGTACGATAATTAAATCACGTTAATTGAGATGGAATAGAGCATCTGGACATGTAATAAATTACATGTCAAGATGCGGCTGTTTACTTAGTCTGCAATAGATGATTTTATGGCGCAGTAACTTTTAACGAAGAACTCAAACACCCTTTGCCGTGATCTACAACTATAAAAAAATAATGAGGTATTTGTGGTCTTCTCCCTGGCATGTTTACGATAACCTTTGTATAAAAACGTGAATAATATACGTGGCAGGATCCATGATATGTATAATAAATTATTGGACGGAAATGTAAATGTATAGAATGGTATGGATCCCTTTTCTAGCTTCTCAGCAACATTGTAATACTGGCTACTGCGGTCGACAAAAAGTAGGCCAAGATTCATGGTATACGGCAGACTGTTATTACTGATAAGAATTCAAAGGGTTTTGTACAACTAGAGCTTTAATAAATCATTTAAAAGCTAAGCAGTGTTACATAATTCTCTTTCTGTGTGGTTAGGATTTTATATATGCATGCAGTCAATGATTCAGTTCACCATACATATTATCAGCTTTTATTGAACGAAAAAAAAAACTACATTAAATTGTAGCACAGTATAAAAAAATATATGCATTCGACAAAGGAAGTATTCAGTTATGATATAATTTAAATTATTAATTATATTTATTTATATATCCATTTTATCACTGGGATTTCGCACTCACTGAGGTTTACTTTCAGTTATTGTTGCTTTTTTTTATGTAAACATACAGGAGAATACTGGCAGATGGTGATAGTAATTCTGTAGTGGAATTCTATAACACTTACCATGGTGCATTTGGCTTAGCGCTTAATGTGGAGTGTTGATCCGCTAACGTCATAGACTACAGCCCGACATTCAAGCATCACCCTTATTATTGCAGGAATTTACTATGAATGGGTGGTGTTCACAGGACGACTTTCGTCCACCACCAATTTTAATTAATACGCTATGACTGGCATTTTACGGGTGAGGCATCAAATTCACACCAACCGAGGGTATTTTAGAGCTCAGAAATTTTTATTTTTTTATTTTAATCGGTGATCGAACCCACGACCTTTAGTTTGCAAAGAAAACGCTTTGACCATTAAGCTGTATCCTCCGCAAATTATCCTTATCCTTTTATCTGCGTTTATCATCCTATTGTGTGCGCTGATAAGGAGAATCTTCTGTCCTTTAAACATCTTTGGAAATGTTGTAGAAGCCTAAACTTTTCGCTGTATATATATTAGCGAAACAGTCCGCAATTTTACGACTCAGGTGGTTGACCCGTGAATCCGGACACGTGTAACGTGTCCTTGAAAGGCCGACCGGTGGTTTCGCATGTCGCTCCGGATTATGCAACGCGGGGCTGGATTCGTCTTTATTTACCAGCAGCCGCGTTATTTCCGGATGTTTCCAAACAGAGTTGCAGCCGCCGCGCCGGCAAGCGATAAATCACTTCAAAGCGTCGCATCGTCTCGGAGTATTTCGGTGATATCAAAGCCAGAACTTGCATGCACAGTACGACGAAAGATCAAGAATTCGCTATAAGCGTATTTATTACTATGAATCGTTTCCAAAAGAGATAAGCACACATCTTTTAACCCTTTAGATGCGAGATGCGGATATATCCGCACCAACTTGCACTGCTCTTAAGTGCGAGGTGCGGATTTATCCCACACTCTGAAAAAAACACGTCGTTTCAGTACGAGATGCGGATTTATCCGAATACTATGTTGAATATAATTTTGTTTCGTATTCCGACATTCCTTCGTCAATTTTTTTTTACGATATGTATTGAGTTGTGGGTCATTCTACACATGTTTCAAATTTGCCCTTTTTTTTTAAATAATAATGGATTTATTTAATTTAGTTCTGAAGATGAATATAAATGCAGCACTGATCTATCAAAACACTTAAAAAAATCGTCCTAAATATTCAACTTTATTTTTCATTGACTAATTGACTTATTTCGTGACTTTTTATAAAATCTTATTCCGCACATAAAGGTTAAACTAGTTAGTAAAAGTAGTGGATGCTATAGGCTTTATGGCAATACACGTCGACAGGTATACTTTTGAATAAATGGTGAAAAGATGGACTGACGATATAAGAAGAATAGCGGGAGTGACCTGGATGCGGAAGGCGGAGGATAAAGGTTTGGAGACTTTAATTCAACAGTGGACGGACACACTAAATATTAACATTAATTTTTATAAAATCTTATTCCGCACATAAAGGTTAAACTAGTTAGTAAAAAGTAGTGTTAAAACTTTATGGTATACACGTATACAGTATACTTTAATAAATGGTGAAAATAACTTCGGTACCTCATAAGTTAAAGGTTTCTTTAATTAGTGTTCACCTACTAAATATGAACATTAATTTCTACTCAAGAGGAAAAAGCGGTATGGTAGTTGCATAATGATTGGCATAATACCAATCATGTATCTTAAATAGACTATGACTGTTATCTCACTTTCTAATTCGAAACTAATTTACCTAATAAATGATTAATTATGTTGTCTTACATAAAATTACTAGAATATATATTTATTAATCTATTAACTGTTAGCTAATTGTTTGGTTATATACAATGGAAAAATGAGATGATCATCATAAATATTGCTTTAATTATATTTACATTACCGACAGTTGCCAGCTCAAAATTGTTTAATTAGAAAAAGAATAACATCGTTAATTTTATCTTTTATATAACCTACACATGGAGTACAGATTCTTGATATTAATAAATAAATAAAAATGTATAGAACATGTGCCCCACAAGTAATAATGACTAAATAGTGAATGGTTCATTAGAGGTAGGCATTCATTAGAGTTCGAATATTAGACGATTGCAAGATGCTGGTTACACCAACTATATTATAATACTGTAATGACCACACACTACGTAATAGTCATTATTACTTTCCAAATTTTATACATTACTAAAAATAATCTTAACTCTCTAAGACTACTTTTATATTATACTTACTTAGTATTGTATTATATATCAACTTGTTAAATAACAATTAATTATAATATACAAGTTATTGGCCTGTATTTCTTTGTTCGGTAACTAGTTCAAGGTTTTGACAGTAAGTTAAATCGTTTGGCAGTTAATAAAAATAATCGGCAGTAGACTAAATAAATTGGCAGGATCCACTGTGTCAGTATCATTGTGGTCAGTTTTAAAATTAAAATGGCAGTATTTTATTAAATATTTGTAAACATTAATGTTAAATAAATGAATAATTAACCTATAAAATGGAAACATAACCTACCCTTACGTCTTATTAATTACCATTCTTTGATTATTTCATGCCAATTTATTATTTTTATTCTGCCAATTGATATTTTTCTATTGCCAAATGATTATTTTTTACTTCTCTTTTTAGGTATTTATTACTGATCGTTTGCTAAATAATTACTGCCCATTGATTGAATGAAATACTGCCAAAAAATAGTTGGCCAAATTATTTACGACTTAATGTTATGAAGTTTTAAAATGGTTTGCTTTGTAAATATACCAATGAAGATAATTAAAAATTCACCAATTTATGATTAATAAATTTGTATAAATATTAGTTTATTTATGATAATGAAGTATGTTGTTGAGTAAAACTTCTTAGATTGGTAGGCTTACTTTATTTTTTATCGTCGCCGGCATTAAAAATTAATCCAACTCGGTTGCTCATTACGCCTGGGGAACACGATAAAAAACGGAGATTAAAAAAAGTTCAAGTTAATGAACTTCGGTAATGAAGTTTGTTTTGTCAGCGGGAAGGCTAAACGGAAAATTTGCGGGAAGGCGTGAAGAGTTGGCCCCGCCCCGGGCGATTGTATGTCGCTCTGCAATTTAGCCCGGATCTGTTTTGGTCGCGAAATATTTCATAACACGGCTTTCCGCGCCAAAGAAAATGTATTTCACGCTGTTCGTCAATGGGCGATTTATTTTCAACGGTCGTATATTGAACTCGGATTCTCGTTTCTTGCTCGAAAAGAAGTTCCGCTTTTCATTTATAGCTCAAGTGAAACAGTTCTCGTTATGTGTCGATGACTTTACATGCACTTTGTGTTGCAGCGAATATCGACCGGAATGTTACTCTCTCGATTAGATATGTTATGTGTATTGGAGAGGAAAGTTAAAGGTACTTAAGAAAGTAAATATAGATACATAGAAAGTAGTTCAATCCATCATACATCATATGTACGTCTAAAATTGAGATGCATATTGATATGATTTGTCGGTAGTATAAGAAAATCTCTTGCACTTGTATAATAATTACTAATGTATAATGATTGAAATAAAATACAACACTTCTAATATTATACAGCCCTTATGTAAAACTGAACATTGTCTTTTCTACTTTTAATGTGTCGGTCAACCACCGGGATATACAAAAGCTAAATGTGAAATTGATAAGTTCGCAGTATCCGTCATATGAAGTGTGTCTTAGGTGAACAATATGTACTGTACATTGTGTGTACTTGATACTCTGATGTTGTGGTTGCAAAAATGCCTGACTTCTCCCAACTGTGTCACTGCCTCAAGCAAAAATAGTAACAAAATACACCATCTTATATTTAAAAAATCCATATAATTTTTATTCGTAATCGATGACCGTTATCACTCGCCTTCTGTAATTTATATCAGCCAAACACGTGCCAAGCTATCTTCTTGTAGTTCTTCTGAATATAGTGCACATTATATTGTATTTCGCCAACTACTATAAAATGTTCTGAGCTCTTTTGATTGAGTGAGTCGTGTATATATATTGTGTATATATATGTTTCAAGGTTATTTTTTTATAATCATATTTACCTAACCCTCAAACCGGTTGCTGACTGTACAATCTATGTACATTTTAGGCTAAGTTTTTTCGTTTTTTTGATACTCCAGCTTTTGAATATATATTGATAGTACGTACTCTACATATTACTGGATTAATTTTAGTTAAATCTAGAAGTTTTGAGATTTCTCTTTTGTGGGCATACTTTTTTCCCTTGTTAACCTTAACTTCCACTAATTTATTTAAGCCTTAAGAAGAGGTCTAACAAGCTTTCTTCGGCACCATAACTGTGGTCTTGAAAGGTTAATCCACTATATGAGTATAATTTTATTCTGGCTCTTATATTTAACTTTGGATATATTCATATGATAACTAATTAAAATACTTTATTTATTTATTAATATGTTATGAAAGATTTATAATATATATATTAAACTGGGTGCTTAACTTCAATTATTTGTACAACATGGTTATAATCTTGTATATAATTTATACATCTTAACTATTGTATTCGAAGAACATAACTTAATATTATAAATTTCGTTTTATATAACAGAAGTTCAAATAAATTAATCAATATTTAGTTTTAAAATAATTTTAAGTTTCTTTAATACTGTATGTCGTCATAAAAATGTATTTTAATCGATCCATTTGCCTTACTTTCAAATACATTATTAAATGTATTCTGTTATGTCATTTATATTTTATTAATACAGTCTATCATACAATTTCAAATCAAGATTTAATGTATTCATAGCCTTGATGAAACATCTTAATTCACTATTTATTTATGAAATAAATGTTTCTTTTAAAAGTTTTAGTTTAAATTGACGACCTAACAATAAGGATGATGTGAATTTTAGTCAAGTATAGTAATGCACTTGACTTGCATATTAGATGTGCTCTTAATGTGATTTCCGCGTCTTTTCTGCAGTCTCTGGGCTTCTATGCACTTAAATATGATTGATGTTACTTGAACTAAAAGCCTCTTTAACTTTGTTTCCATATTATAGTGTTTTTGAGTTTGCTATAATAATAACATTCATGTGATGCATTGCTAATTTTAGTAAATGAAACAGTGAGATGTTGTCGGCATGAGAGATATGTATTGCACATTAAAAGTCGTCTTATAAATTTGTTGCTCTTAAACTGCTTAGAGTAGACGTAGTACTTATTTATTAGTTTTTTTTTTTATTAAATACCTATAATCATATTTTCTTACTACTTTACAGGTGATAAACATTGCATCAAATGTAGGTTATTAGTAAGGATTTTAAATATCAATATTTATTTATTTTTTTACAGTCAGCGACGTCAAATTATTTCTGCCCACTATCTGGCAACATCGATAGCCCGTGTATTGTATAGCATTAGGTCTTGAGGTGTGCAGCTTATTGGCACATGGTGAAGAATCTTATATTTGAGGTGGTCTGCAGGTCCAAGCATTCCCATTTGCATTTTTTTAGTGTCATTTTGATGTTATTGAATGTACAAAATTAAGTTATATAAAAATATATACTTTAACATTCACATTTTTCTAATTCGTCAGAGAAGTAGGTAATGAACGTATTGACTTCATGATCTACATATAATTATTTATTTCACAGAACCGAAGTTCCAATGCACACATAATAAGAAACATAGAGTATACATTAATATACAATACATAGAAAAGAGAATATAAAATAAAAATAACATAAAAGAAGAAGAAGAAGACACGTGTCAAAGATCACAGAAATCTAGGAGAACAATACCATCGACAAAAGAGGAAAAGGATGAAAGAAAAGGATCGAGGTGTGCTGGTAGGCCATTTAGGAGCGCCATTGCCGTTGTACTAAATTGAGTGCCACGAGTATCAACTGGGATCAAAAACAATGGATGGCTACGAGCACGGGTGTACTTATCTGGAATCATAATTATGAGAACTCTGCTTCGCATAAAAAGTTATACTATTTTGCGATGGTATCAAATGACCTAACATCCTGCAATATATTCTTCATATAAGTTATTCAGCCTGGTATGGGCATCAATGAGATGGCAAATGTAAGCAAGCAAATATATTCCACGTTTTGTGACGTTATCTCAGAGTTCAGATAATTATTTCTGACCTTTTAACTTCATTAGAAGTGTCCTGCATACATGACGACTGTACCCGCCTATCTTTGACATGCGCAAAAACTCGCATTTGCTTTTATTTGAATAATGATGGCGTTTTCTGTAAATAAATACCATTATTTGCGAGAATCGTTGCATCGCTAATAATATGATCCTTGCAAAGCCAGTTTACATCTTTCTGGCTCCGCGTCCAGTTTTATGATATACTCGTATAATTAAAATATTGCAACACTGTTCATGTACTTCAATATTATAAGATTTGTAAGTAATTTATGCAAAATAATAATTAACAGAATGCATGACTTTACAGTACAGCAGTCGCATGGGATATTCAGATTGCTAATATTACACAAATATGACCTCTGTAATTAAGAATTAATTTCCCAAATCATTTTTATATTCAAATTATAGGAAACCACGCATTTTTTTTACATTTGAACAAAATATTTTTTTTAGTAATTGGACAAGGTTTGCACTTTCAATATTTGCAATCTTATCATTTAAGTATCCTTTGCCTAGCTTTGATCTATAGTAACCGAATAGCTTAACCTTTCGTTACGGCTCGGTGGAATACAAATTATACTGTCAATACGGCGTAAATTTTTCAAAACATTTTTTTTTTGCTGAAAACTAGTATTTGAAGCATAAATGTACTTATCTGACCTATTTTCACATCACCACATTGGTTCTTCTATCTTTTATCTATCAGATGATGCATAAAAAACTATTATATTTTACAAACGTTCATTTATTTCAGTTATGTAACTCCATATATGAGGTTTACAGAAAAATCGCTCCTGTGACGAAACCTAACGATATTTATGTACATGCTTTACAGATTCCTGTAAAGAATACATGTAGGTTGATAAAGGGAATGACTGCACTTCCAATTTCCTACCGTAGATGTCACAATAAGTACTAAAAGTAGCAAAATGATATATCACGTCAACCGATGTCAACAGTCGGGTAATATTTGACGGCATATGCCAAGAACCGATGCGAAAGGGTTAAGTCAGCTGTGTCAGGATCTTTACCTTGTTATATTAAAAACATTTCGATTATTACTTTTTTATAGCATTTTGTTATAAATAATAATAAATTATTTTATATTAGATTATTAAAGTAATAAATATTATCAGCAATATAATTAAATACCAGAGTTTTTTTCATTCTCAATACCTCACATTTTCTACGACCTGCTTTTTCAGGCTAGAAGGCGTCTTGAATGGTACGCCCATCTGATTCATATGAGCCATCGAGAAAAAAGCATTTTATCTGTCATAGAGATGCTCG
This sequence comes from Glossosoma conforme, assembly GCA_022606575.1. Lineage (NCBI taxonomy): Eukaryota > Metazoa > Arthropoda > Insecta > Trichoptera > Glossosomatidae > Glossosoma > Glossosoma conforme. The sequence goes on along the minus strand of JAGTXR010000143.1, from coordinate 130,464 downwards.
GTGACTGTATGTTTTTTTTTTAAATATTGATTAAGAAGATAATTCAACTTTGTCGTGATGCGACCATTGACGAGTAAAATATATATTGGTTGTATTCATCAGTGTTATGACGCTCGTGTGATGTTGTTGATGTGAGCACGGAAGCTGCGCGTAACAATTATGATACTGACAACATGTCACACTGGACCCCAGCAGATTCATAAAACGGTGTAATGGACGAGGCAGAGATTGAAATTGATTGTGCAAAGTGTCGCACTATTCCGCATTTCGCAAGCACACATCCTCTGTGATGTTTTGAGACTCTAGAAAATTTGAAACAACAATTATATTGATCAAATAGAGACTTAATTTTGTTAATGTTTTTACAGATATTGTGCACTCTTTTGTACCTGATAAAACGTTGATACTGCTCTGGAAATTTTGTTTCACCATAAATTTCCCCAGACTTTGCAACGTCATTAGCAGTATCATCAATTAGTGATATATCTATTTAGAATTGAATAGCTTCCTCATCTACTTTTGGATTTTCCACCAAAATTTTGTTAAAATTATCTAGAATTCTTACTTAAGTGCAATTAATCTATTGATGTAAATATTTATTGTTTTTTAATGGCCTTTGAGATGTGGTCGTACAGAAGAATTCTCGGAATTTCCTGGAGAGACCACGTCACGAACAATGAGGTTCTCAGAATAATCAAGGAAGATAGGCAACTAATAAGAACCATCTCAGAGAGGCGAGCCCGATGGATTGGTCACATCATGCGCCACGATGGTCTTCTTCACGATATTGTGGAGGGGATGGTTGAGGGTAGAAACTGTAGAGGGCGCCCCAGACGGCAGTATTTGCAGCAAGTATTCGAGGACATGAATTGTAGTGCTTATGCTGAACTGAAAAAGGTTGCGGAGGACCGAGAGGAATGGAGATTGAGATGCAAGATTCTGTTGCTGCAAACCAATCCACCGGATTGATACTACGAAGAAGAATGGCCTTTGTTTTTATACATACACTATTTTTTGTTGTTTTCATCAATGAATTCTCTTATACATTATTGATTTCCAAATCACATATACTTCACCACACAATTCTTATCCACCTTCTCACTCACTCTTTGCTTTATATAGAGCCAACACTCACTGCACTAATTGACTTGAAAATGGCCACTCGACGTGGCCGAAAAATGTCGTCTACAAATATATTGTGGGATAAATTCTAAATATTATTTTATTTATATCTGATATATTGTGCAACTATTAATTACATGAACGTGACTATGGCGTATATTGCACGCTTCGTCATAAGGCTTATCCATATTAGAACTTAAATTGCATAGAAAACCATCGAAAAATTATTTTGTTGCCTTCTGTGTGTTTGTATATGAAAAATTGTTAATTTGTTTATAAGTTGTTACATTACGTTGTGTAATGGCTATATATAATATTAATGTTTTGTTACTATGACACGAACATGAGTAACTAATAGTGATATTGTTATGTTCAAGATGTTTATATATACTAGTAGTTATTACACTTTGCACGTCATTTGATCTCATAAACGTGCATCATTATAATATCTTATCATTCTGATAACTATTAAACATTTGAAATAAAGGAAAAAAACAAGGAATATATTTTCATTAGATTAATTAACTTTAAAATTAACAATTTACGAAAAACATCAACATGATTTCTTGAATGCGTCATTGAATTGTACAAAATTACTTATATTTATAATTTATATTTTTTTACACGGACTTTCGTGTCATTTATAATAATATATTATTAACAATCTGCACCGCAATAGAGATTAACAGTTATTGTGTGAAAATATTACAACAATTATTAAATAAATATATCCTGCGCTTAATGTCGTGTGTCTGTAGTAATTATGGATAACATGTCGTATTATGTTATACTGATAGATGATTATTATGGGCTGTGTTAAAAGCATCGACTCTATCATTATCATCCTAAAGATTATTTTGCAAAGGTGGATAGGTACAGTTGTTATTTGTAGAGGTGTTACAATGACCCATGATTCGAATGAAATATTTAGCCACATACATTATTGTACTAGGTTTTCACCAGTCTACTTCTGTTGTGATATCTATACTATACACCTAATACTTACCTTATTTACTGTTTGTGCCTTCAAATATTAACGCGAAAATGGAAACCTATTGTTGTAATATATTTGTTCACTGATGAAAGTAAACCACCATTATCAGTCTATCCAGTTCAACCGTCGCCAACCCGTTTGCCTGTTATTGACTATTGTTAAAACTTCATATTTTTTCTAAAATCGTAGTTTCTTAAGTAGTGTATGGTATACATTTACATGTACCCTGAGTACTTTCAGAACAAACATGTATTGTTTTATATACGAGTATGTATACGAATTGCTTGCAGGTCCTTCCCGGGAGTATTCGTGATACATTGGTACATTGCACGTACAAATTCTGATGTTAGAGATGAGAGCGTTCCCTTTCTGTGGTGGTAATAATACAATGGAGAATGACGTATCGAGAAAGATCCTGTTCTAGACCAAATTATCATTTATTTTCAATATTTTTTACAAGTAGAAACAACCATTTGGTACTAAGCGACGACTCATCCTAACCTTATCAATAAATTGTAATGAATTTTATGTGTTATAAGCAGGGTTGTGTATGAAAAAACACTGCTTGACGAGGATATTACATACACTATGTTAGGCAGTTAACTTCGTAATCAACTTACTGGTTCAATAAGCCCGTTTGAAAAATGATTTTATATAAATTAAAAATCTTGACGATTTTTCCTAAAAAATCATGATATCACAATAGAAGGAGGCAGGTGTAAGCCTAGCCTAGGTTGTAAGCGATATGTGTCCCATTGTATCCGCTCTACTACAGTCCCACAATCATGAGGCGAAAGTTGCCGCGATTGTGTTAGCCGCAGTGGCGAGGTGAGGACGAGAACCGATTCAATAGAAACGTGCGCCCGCCGGTACAAACCACCTAATAATTTCACGCGAATGAATGGACACTGCTCTATCGGGCTAAAGAAAAGCCCATTTGCTGGAATAACGAGACTTAAAAGAATGTACCATCGCATGAATGGATGATTCATACACGATTTATTCAATTCATTTTAAATAATGTAGGTGTATTCAAATACATATTAGAATGTGTACTTATTCTATATATTGTAATTTCAAAGTGTGTTTAAAACTTTCTCTATCTCACCCTCATCATGCAAAAATCTATTTATTTGTTACTCTTTTACATAGACTACTTCATATTCTTATTATAATGAACATATGGCCACCATAAAACGTTGTCGTCTTTATTATATTACATTTTAAAAATCAATAACGTAATAAAAAACAGGATTATGCAGGCATATTTTTTCTTATATTTTCATATTATTGTAAAAAAATGGACTAATCCAATTAAATTTAATGGGGAGCATGAAAAGAACCTCCACGCGGTGCCCCCTGGAAACGGAATCTCGGACTTCCTCTTCCGGCCAATCTTTTCAACCCAGCGACAACACTATCAAAGCCGCTAAAGACAAAAAAGCGGCTGGATTGGATGATATATGCGTAGAACAGATAAAACACTTTGGCCCCCAGGCTAAACAATGGCTCCTTGAAATGTTTGATGCCTGCATGATCGGCAGTCAAATCCCAAAAATATGGAGAAAGTCCAAGGTCATAGCCATTTTAAAGCCAGGGAAAAACCCTGATGATGCTAAAAGCTACCGCCCAATATCTTTACTATGCCATATATTTAAAATCTTCGAACGGATACTACTCAACCGACTCACCCCCTTTATCGAACCTAAAATGATACCCCAGCAGGCGGGCTTCCGACCCGGAAAGTCATGCACTGGGCAAGTACTAAACCTGACCCAACATATCGAAAACGGTTTCGAACTAAGGAAAGTGACCGGAGTGGTATTCGTCGACCTAACCGCTGCATACGATACAGTGTCGCACAGCACACTCCTCAGTAAATTGTACAGAATGACAGGTGACTTCTCGCTAGTGCAGATGATCGCGGCTATGCTGCATAACAGGAGATTCGCTGTGGATTTTCAGGGGAAAACCAGCCGATGGCGTAACCAAAAGAACGGCTTACCACAAGGCAGTGTACTTGCTCCTATGCTATTTAATATATATACAAACGACCAACCCACCCCTAAAGACACAAAATCTTTCATATATGCGGATGACTTAGGTTTGGCAGCACAAGCAGTAACGTTTGAAGAAGTTGAGGACATCCTAAGCCAGGGACTCAACGAGATGTCCCATTACTACGAAACCAACCATCTCAAACCTAACCCATCAAAGACACAAGTCTGCTGTTTCCACCTTAGGAACAGGGAAGCTAACAGAAAGCTTCGTGTCACGTGGGAAGGTAGAGTACTGGAACATAGCGACCATCCAAAATACCTCGGAGTCACTCTAGATCGCACCCTCACCTTCAGGCGTCATTGCAGCAACACCAAACAGAAAGTTGCAACAAGGAACAACCTCATCCGCAAACTGACCAACACTCACTGGGGAGCCCAACCACCCCTTCTTCGTACCTCAGCTTTAGCACTTTGTTTCTCAGCCGGAGAATATGCGGCACCAGTGTGGGGTCGATCAGCCCACTGTAATCAAGTGGATACTGCCCTGAATGATGCATGCAGAGTCGTCACAGGCTGCCTCAAACCAACACCCATTTCTAAACTATACCCCTTGGCTGGTATCGCACCACCGAACATAAGACGCAAAGTCATATGCGCCGAAGAAATGCGTAAGGCAATCAACCAACCGTCCCACTGCTTGTATAATCAGATACCCCCAACACCAAGATTGAAGTCTCGAAGCAGCTTTCTGAAATCCACACAATCTCTCACATCCGGCCCTGAAAATGAGAGACTCCAACTCTGGCAACAAATCGCACCAGAGGATTTCATTACTCCAAAGGAAGGCCTCCCAACTGGCAAGAGCCTTGACTGGCCGACCTGGAAATCCCTAAACAGATTAAGAACCGGAGTTGGTAGAACAAAGGACAACCTCGAGCGGTGGGGGAATGCTTCGGCAGGGAGAGACACTATTGTGCGACTGTGGAGACCTGCAGACCGCCTCACACCTACGATGCTGCTCCATGTGCCCAACAAGTTGCACATCTCAGGACCTAATGCTGGGCAACACACGAGCTATCGATGTTGCCAGATATTGGGAAAAAATAATTTGACGTCGCTGACACGAAGAAGAAGAAGAGAATTAAATTTAATGTTTCAGTGTACTCGTACTTTATTGTGAGCATTATTTTAACATTTTAAATAAAATGTAGCCTATTGTGCAAAATATACTAAAAATACTTGTATGTTAAATCATAAATGTTAAATTTTAGCCCATCACGATTCGTTCGTTTTCTATCGTATGACATACACGTCGTCAGCATTAATAGAACTGATGTTAATAATAAATGATCTTCCGGACTTTCAGCTCTATGGTACATGTGTATATATTGATTTGACCTAAATTGTCAAACATATAAGGGAAATGTGATGATCATTTTCCTGGAACGATGAATAATTTGCACGGCACGTTCCAGGAACGCCGCCTTTATACATTATGTCTAATTCACTACAATCTCTGTGCAGCACGCCACCCATCAACAAGCCAATTCTTGTAATGCATTATTTGCACTCGGTCCCCTACGTCGAGTCACTTTACATTAGGGTGACAACCATTTCTGACTTATGAGAAAAAAAGTCATATTTTTACGTATTGTCTATCGTTACTGAGAAGAATTTATGTCTGCGTAAGTAATATATAACTATGTGCTTGAATTTGCGTGGTAAATAATCAAATATACTCGTATATATACAATATATACGAGTATCTATAGATAATAAAATGCAGAATCCGTTTCCCAACCTCACCATTTCCTTATCCATTCCCACGTATTTCGTGGTTAGCAACGTGTTACCAAAGAAGGCAATTCAAGACTCGCTGTAGTATACTAACTTCGCAGCCTTAGACTGAGGTCTATTTGACATCTATCTGATGCACCTAGAATCACGGAAGGGCCTTGAGCCACTCTCTAACATGTAGCTTTTTGCGTGTGCCCAGTAACGGGTCCCCCATCTGGGTCTCCAAAAAGAGGACGGGACAGGGAGGGTTTTCACCAAGCGAGAGATAATAAAATGAGCTTCCAAATCAATTATATTAAATTGAAAATTGCAATTGTAGGTATGAAGTATGTTAGCTCTTATTACTTGCATATTATATAACATAGAGACAGCTTACTGACAAAGTTTGATGATATTGCATAATTATGTATTATGGTTATTTATTTTAAAAGTAAGTTTTATTAAAAAATACCTTAAATAAATCAGTTAGTCCCACTTGAAGTTATTGAATACCTGGTTGGTTATCCAGTTTCACATGCGCCGCTCGCCTCAGGTCGGCTGAATAATGAATTGTCACGGACCGTCACGTGTCTTGCCCGTATCTGTCTCCATAGTTTAGTTTTGCGAGGCTTGCGTGATTTTTCACGCCCAAGAGTCGCAATAAGGTCGCAGCAAGTCGTAAAGCAGCATCGAGCCCCCGGGACCAAAGGGACCTCGCGGGACTCAAAACGCTTAACTTAACCTTCGTCACTAGATAATAAGATAACAAAATATTACTTACTACCTATTACGCCTAAGTTTTTAGACATTGTGGAATTTTGCATTAAAAATGTACTTTAGTTTTCCAACTGCTGCCCATCCCAGTTGTATATATATATATAATATTGACGTTAGCTGATAATAATTTATTTATGCAGCTTAATTTTTTTTTTATCAATACACAGCAATATTATTTACATATTTACGTAAAACGTAATCTGTCTTAATACATTATGAATATTATATGTTTTTTATAATAATGAAATCAACATGTCACCATATATGTATTATATATTTGATTTTTAAGTAGTTCACTTGAGATTTTTTTCTCTAACTTTGAAGGCCCAGCATCTTTAGCGGCCTCTATAGTAGGTAATGGGAACAAATGGAGATCTCCATGTCGGTGAACTGCCTGGGGGTAATATGTTGAAAGCGAAATGATGTTTGTGAAATATAACGAGTGATTGATTTGAGCAAAGCAGCAAAAACATTCCCATTCCGAATATATTCACGTCGAAAATATCTACATACGAATAATGAAATCGAAAATTAACGATCGCATATTATTATATTTTCCATTCAACGAAATATATTAGGCGCATCCGTCTGCCTATTGTTGATCGTGTGATTGAATTATTTAATGATGATCTCTTTTCAATAGTCTATTTCCGCCGGTTGCATAGTAAATTATTGTAGTTTTATGTTCGTACTTTCTGGTCAAATAATTTTCTTTCTCCTCGTTAATTATATGACGTTTCTAATGTATGTTTTCATTAACTTCAAAGGCGGGTAAAATGATTTGAGTATAAACTGAAACTATACTGTAACTTAAGTAAAATGCTTATGAAATTAAGTACATTGTGTTCATAGAGTCATAAAAACGCACTATAATCGAAAATATGTTTTTTTTAGCTTCTCTTTGTATCTTGTTTATTGGCTGTCATTATAACTGTGTTTATTATGTCATCAGTATATTTATTTAAATCTTCCCATAGAGCCTTATAATACTTACAACAAATACCACTTATATCGTCCAACTACTATTTGACCACCAAATTATGGATTAATTATTTATGCGGTTTTAACATCCATACACGGTTAATATATGTCGATCAAGAACTGGCAGCTTCCAAAGTTCCTTTCTTAATGCCACCGGTAAGCTATGGAATGCTCTTCCGGCGTCTGTGTTTCCTCCTTCCTACAATCTGGATCTCTTCAAGAAACAGATAAATATACACTTGCAATCTCCCCAACCCACACACAAATACGAACACAACACACGTTTCCCGCATGCAGCGTCCAGCCTCCCTGGCTGAGCGTCATAGAGTGCACTGGTCTTGACCGGTTGTGCTCTCCTGCATGCGTTTACATTAAAAAAAAAAATGCGTGTTCGTTATGGGTCATTTGGTGGTCAATCGCATGATTTTAAATTTTTTCGATCTTAACTAATTAATAACTGCCTTCTATTGGTTCATCTGAATAAATTGGCGACTTATAGAGTATTGGACTCACTTAGGAGAGAAAATTAAATTTTTACCTTTAAAAAACATAAAAATTGCATAATATCGTCAAATTAGAATGCCATATTATTATTTATATTCGTATGTTTTGTAAATATTTTGCTGCAAAAGTCGTAGTGTTAAAAATAATACAATATATTAATTAATTAAGAGATTATCAAATCAAGAATGTTTAGCATCGGCAACCTCGTCATGTAAATACAAATAGATTTGTATAAACAACAACGATTTGTTAGTTGATACAATAACGTATTACGTTAACAAAATATCTCATTAATTTTTCTAGCCGCTCATTAAGAGCTCACTCCACACTCCATAGAGAATAAACATAAGAAGAAGAAAAAACCCTTTAAGCATTGCGGCTTATCACATCGGTCGGGGGAAGTGCATTACTGCCTAATCGGTGGATTTGTTTTTCTCTCCCAATCCTCTACGTAAGTTATCGTCCGTTCTGGAGATCGGCTTATCTCGGGACGCTCCTCCCACGGGGAAACGCCAACTTGCGTGTGATGACCAGAGAATCACATTTACGACCTGTTCAATTTTTCGGCGACTTAAATACTATATATACTCTTTTTAAAAAAATAAACGTACGTAATTTTCACGTGAATTGAGCAGTTTTACAACTCCGCTTTATTATTTTTTTTAGTTGGTTTTATATGCGAATAATCTTTATGAATGTTAAAATCTGGTAAAAAAGGGCAACGCCTTTCTTTCTGCTGTCCCAGTTCTCTTATATCTGACAATATTGTGATTATGGTTCCCGCGGGGGAAATATGATCACGTATTTATAGAGGGTTGAAAGAATATTCACGAATAGTGCACTTATTCAGCACCAATGGCCGATATTGGTCCAGTTTTCCGTCGAGGCTCTACAGGGAGTCTTTAAGAAAGTTCCTCAGTGCTACTGAACACACTCAGCCCAGAATGAATCAGACTGAATTTTTATCACATCTCTTATTTTTCCATTTGGTTTTGTTTTTTTTTTTTATCATTATAACATACCTTTATTTATTGATTTTATAACATTCACAGAAAGGTTATCACTCGATCTCAGATAAAAGTTACGTTGTATGAAGAATGAATAATATCTAGTATAATTTTAATTTTATGGCTCATGTAATTTTTTTACCTATATTATTAGCATGTTATTTCAATGTAGTAATTTAAGTAAATAATGTTATAATTAAAATTTAAGAAAGTAGATTATGTTTCTTAAAATATTTATATGATATCTAGCTGTTACTATATTTTGGTTTTTCTTTTTGTTACAGGTAAGTGTCAACTTCAGTGTCAATGTGTAACAAGATGTTATAGATGGAACCAAGAAAGATCTCTGCCCTGGATGAGGGGTTAGAGAGGAAAAACCATCGATACCGCTACGTGAGATTCAATACTTTGAACACTGCAAACGTGAATATGGTCAAAAATATTTTTTAACCAATTATTTACATGCGTCATATATATAATTTTATACTGTGTATTTTTTGCTTGTTTTGATTTCAAATTAGCTGATAGACAACAAACGAAACACAAAATCATCGATTTACGAAGTTGTTTGTGATATTCAATACGGCTTCCGCTTTCCTTTTAATGGATTTGAAAATATTTTTCTAGGAAATTTGAAATGAAATTACATTTAAAATATCTTTGAGATGAAGCCGCTAATAGAACCATCGTTCCTTAGAGCAGCTTTACTAATACGGTGGGGTGAACACCCTTTTCTCTATATTGAATCAAAAGTAATCGCAGATATCAATTATATTACTAACTACGTATATCCGATATATCGGATAAATGAAATGACTGTTGTATTTTCCTAAAAACAGTGTTTTCGTATTAAATTTATCTTTGTTGCCCATTTTAATGCATTTGTGTCCACCACTAACTAAAATCGAATCATAATGGCCTGATATATTACAAGAATAGCGCCTGCATCATCCTGCTTTATGCAATATTTGTTAATTATGCTGTATTATTGCATTAGTATGCATGATCGTATCTTCGTCGTAGTATCAATCCGGTGGATTGGTTTGCAGCAACAAAATCATGCATCTCGATCTCCACTCCTCTCGATTCTCTGCAGTCCTCTTCAGCTCAGCATAAGATCTGCAACTCATGTCCTCGAACACTTGCTGCAAATACTCCCGTCTAGGGCGCCCTCTACAGTTTCTTCCCTCAACCATCCCTTCCACAATATCGTGAAGAAGACCATCGTGGCGCATGATGTGACCGATCCATCGGGCTCGCCTCTCTGAGATGGTTCTTACTAGGTGCCTATCCTCCTTGATTATGCTGAGAACCTCAATTGACGTGGTCTCTCCAGGAAATTCCGAGAATTCTTCTGTATGACCACATCTCAAAGGCCTCTAGTATTTTTTTATCACTTTCAGATAGACACCATGTCTCACAGCCGTACAACAAGATGCTCCAAACAAATGTTTATGCAAGTTGCTTGCGGAGCTTTAAATTAATATTTTGATCGTATATTTTAACATAACTGCAATCATATCACAGTCAGACAATTCAGTTATTAATCAGTAATTAATAATAATCAGTCAGAATAATTGAAAATAATTATATAATTTGCACAAATATTAAGATATATTCTTGTAAAACTGATCCCTTGATCTGTAAAAGACACACAATTTGAATATTTTTTTAAACCGTAACAACATTAATTTAGGTAATTTTGCAGTCATATTGCCGAATTCGAATTTCTGTGATTGCCAAACAATTTTTCTGCTCACATGGCTTTTTCCATCGTGTTTGTTTCTTTGTATAATATGCATCGCAGTAAGTGCAGCATCTTCTTGCTATTAAGATTCTGTTGAACAGATGGTGTTCGTCACAAAGAGAAGATCCAGTATTTTTTATACAGCAATATTATTTATTTGAATCACAGTGCGGCAGTTTGTATGAATTGGATGCGAGCCAGAGAGAGCCGAACAGTGTTGCTAGCTCGCTGGCCCGCGGATCGGCCAAAATTAAATCCCCGACCGACGGAGTGATTTCGAAACGCGTCACCCGGATGTCACCTCACCTAATTATTCGCGCTACGGACTTTGGGAAAATTGCCATAAACAATGATCCAAATTTTAATCCAACGTGAGCGACACAGGTGGATTGAGCAATGAAATATTGTAGGCATTTATTTTAATATTTTGTTTTTGGTATATTCAATGAAATGATGTACACATTTTGCGTATATGTTGACATCAGCAACGCTGAACAAACAAAAAAGAAAACAACGATGTGTAATTAAATTCACATCAGCATGATATACCCCTTGCTGTGGTACCGAACACCTCGATATACAATCTTTCGTTTCTTATTTCTGTTCGCTTGTCGACATGCATGTGTCGCCATTTTGGAATTTTCGGACTAGTTACGTAGATTGCCACTTGGGGCGCGGCATCGCGAGCGCGCGCCAGTCGTGTGCCGCTAGTCGGCGAGAGCATATTGTATTGTCGCTCGGCCTTAATTCTGTGACTAGGTCGAGCCATAAGTTAGTAAAGTTTATCGTAAATATATGTCAATGTGCTTCATAAAAAGGCTTTGTTTTGCTAACCTGCTCCTCATCATGCCCTCACGCGACTGAATAACAACCTTTTGAAGTAGAAGAGAATGTTAATATGAAGTGTTTATCATTGAAAGTAACTTTTAAATCGCATTGGACTTTTTTTGGAATACATTTATTTTTGATGAATCATGAATATCTTCACATCGTTAAATTTGAATTGTTCGTCTATATTAGTTCGTTATAAGCTGAATTTAACCGATTTTAAATATTTAAGTTAAAATAATAACTTTAAAATATTAATACAATCAAAAGTTTATCTTCTTCGTAGTATCAATCCGGTGGATTGGTTTGCAGCAACAGAATCTTGCATCTCGATCTCCATTCCTCTCGGTCCTCCGCAACCCTTTTCAGCTCAGCATAAGCGCTACAATTCATGTCCTCGAATACTTGCTGTAAATACTCCCGTCTAGGGCGCCCTCTACAGTTTCTACCCTCAACCATCCCCTCCACAATATCGTGAAGAAGACCATCGTGGCGCATGATGTGACCAATCCATCGGGCTCGCCTCTCTGAGATGGTTCTTATTAGGTGCCTATCTTCCTTGATTATCCTGAGAACCTCATTGTTCGTGACGTGGTCTCTCCAGGAAATTCCGAGAATTCTTCTGTACGACCACATCTCAAAGGCCTCTAGTCTTTTTTATCACTTTCAGATAAGCACCATGTCTCACAGCCGTACATTAAGATGCTCCAAACAAGTGTTTTGGCAAGTTGCTTGCGGAGCCCTAAAGTAATATTCTTTGACTCAAGAATTTTGGCTTTTTATTGAAAGCTAGCCTTGCTTGATGTATTCGACTGTTGACTTCTCTTTTGTTCTGGCATCCCAGGTAATCGTACTTCCAAGGTATACAAATTCTTTTGCATCTTTTAGGGTACTCCTAGCATTGATATGTTAATTTTCTGCTGCTCATTGCGGCTTACTCTCATGACTTTGGTTTTTGTGCTGTTTATCTTCATATTGTAGTTGGAATTAAATATGTTTTCCATGGATGTCAGCGCTTCAGTGAGTTCATCTTCAGTTTCAGCAATCAGAGCAATGTCGTCAGCAAACCTTATCATATCAATCTTTTGGCCATGTATTTTAACCCCTCTCTATGGCCCATTTTTTCCCTGATGTTATTGATTGCATTTTGTATGTATACGTTGAAGAGTACAGGCGACAGAGAGCATCCTTGTCTCACCCCTTGACGTATTTTTGCTTCCTTTTGGACATTTCCAAGTGATATTATGGCAGCTTCTTCTTTGTAAAGTGAAAATATGAGTCTTCGTTCTTTGTATTTGACTCCAATTTCTTTCATAATATCGAAGAGCTTCTCCCAATCTACTTTATCAAATGCTTTTTCAATGTCCACGAAGGCAATATATGTATCTTGGTCTACTTTTATCCTCTTTTCCAAGATCATACGCAGGGATAAGATTGCTTCTCTGGTTCCCATTCTTTTCTGAATCCAAATTGATCGCTAGTGAGACTATTTTCTATTTTTGGTTCAATTCTATGTAGGATTATGTTGGTCAGTATTTTGGATGCATGGGATAGAATACTGAGTGTTCGGTGTTGTTCACATTTTGTTGTTCCGGGCTTCTTTGGCAGAGTTACAATTAGACACTTTTTGAAGTCTTCTGGCGCTATTCCTGTATTATAAATCATCTGAGTCATTGTGAACAGAGCATCTAGAGTTCCGGTTCCTGCCGACTTTATTAGTTCAGCTGGTAGGTCATCAATCCCTGGTGTTTTTCCATCTTTGAGCTTTTTAATGCGAAGTCAAATTCCTCTCGGATAATTGGGTCTCCCAAATCATCGGCGTCCACATCAGTTTCGTTTTCTATCACACTCTCAAAGCTGGTATCATTACTTCCGTTGTATAGTGTTTCCAGGTACTGTTTCCATCTCTCCCTATTTGTGTATCCTCAAACAGTATTTTCCCGTTCTCTGCTTCTATCGCTTTGCCTTTTCCAATTTTCATGCCAAAGAAATCCTTTACTGACGCATATGCAGTTTCAATATTTCCTTTTTTCATGTTGTCATTGATTTCTTTGCATTTTCTCTGTAAGAATGCTTCCTTAGCGATTCGTGACTCTCTGTTTATTCTGTTTCTCAGTGCTCTATATTCACTCTGGGCCTTGTCATTGGGGTTATTTTTGAGTAGTCTCCTTTTTCTATCATGTTAACGATTTCCTCTGTTATCCATTCTTTCCTTGCCTTAGGCTTATCTTTGCCAATGACTTCTTCTGCTACATCTTTAATTTTTTTTTATTTCCTCCCATATTTCATTAACATTTGTCAAATTTTTTGTGGCGCAATCTTGTGTTTTTTCGTGTATTCTTCTTTGACATCTTTGTTTTTAAAGCTTTAGTGTTCCATTTATAGTTACTTTTATATTTTATTTTTTTTTAGTTTCAGAGAACTTTTAGCAATAACTATATTATGGTCACTGTCGATATCTGGGCTGGAGTAGCTTCTGCAATCTTTAATTTGATTCTTAAATCGCTCTCTTACAATTATATAGTCGATCTGAAGTCTGAGTCGGTCTCCTGGAGCCTTCCATGTGTATCTTTGCCTTGGATGGTGTTCAAAGCAGGTGTTTGCGACTATAAGCTTATGTTTGGCACAGAATTCTGTCAGTCGGTCGCCTCTCATATTTCTTGTACCTAGCCCGAAAGGTCCAACACATGTTCCCTCCCGTCCTTCTCCCAATACAGCGTTCCAATCTCCTAATATAATCAGGTTTTCTCCTCTTAACATCTATCAGTAGTTTGTCTAGTATCGTGTACACGTCTTCCACTTCCTGGTCATCGTGGCTTGAGGTGGGCATGTATACTTGGAGTAGCACAGTATCAACAGGTTTTGTTTCAAGTTTGACTAAAATAATTCTTCCATTATATTGCACATATCCCTTCACACGCTTTCCCCATTCCTTGTACAGTGCAATACCTACTCCGCCTTGGCCAGGTTTGTTTTCTATACATCCTGTGTGTATTATCCTATATTCTCCACTCCAAAAGTCTCCGCAATTTGGCCATCTCATTTCTGCTATCCCTAGAATGTTCAGTTTCATTTTCTGCATTTCTAATTTTAGGTTATCTAGTTTGCTGTTCTGCAGCAATGTTCGAACATTCCAGGTGGCATATCTTGTTGGCTGAAGGTTTTCCTTTTTTGTCTTGGTTGTTTTGTCTCGAGCAGTCCCCACCCGGAGATCCGATTGGGGGACTATTTTATCTCCGGAAAATTTTACTTGAGATGCAATCATTTTTTTTTGGTACATGGGATGTCTTTAAGACCTTTAATGTGGTATTTTCCCTTTATTTCCACATCCTAATGCCGTTGACCATAAAGGTTCATCCGCCTTAGGAGGGCATTTACTACCTCCAGGACAATAGAGTGCCCTAACCAGCTTGACCTGATGAGGTTAGCTGGGTGTTAGCTTATTCCGGCCAACATTCGGTCCCTGTCTATATTGGCCGACTGATGTCGCTCACCCCCCACCACGAGAAGGAAATAGATCAGGATTTTCCTTTCATCGGACCTGTGACCTTAAGGCATTTCACAGAGTCCTCCAGTACTTTTAGGGGGCTAAAAGTTTATATTAATATTTTAACGAAACTAGACTTATAAAAATGTTTTTTTTATTCACTTGTATATCAATACAATAAAGTATCAGAAAAATATTTCTAGAATGAAAATTATAAATATCATTATAAGACATTAAAAATAATATTCCGTCACTGTTGTTCATTACTTTAAGAATGTCCATACTTCCACTGTTATGTCATGACTATTTTATTTTTGGGAAATTGCCATAACATTATGTCGGTTCTCGGAAAGCTGTCCAGTTCGGATGATTTTACTTCTGACCCAAAAAGCTGATGACGTCTCTCCGCTGATCTCGTCACCTGGGTCGCTGGGTGTGACTTCAGATTACCATCATCTGTCATATTTGTAAATAACGCGACATGGTCGAGCCTATATATTACATCACCGCTTGAATAATATATGCGATTCGAGATTATAATTAAATTATTACGACGTTTTTTAAAATATTATATCAATTTAAAATTATGATATTATTCATACTCACACTTCATGTATGATATTATGTCAGATAATTTTACTTTTAAGATGTTATTAAAAATAACCTAAGTAAATTATTTTATTCATGTTTTTATATTGAAATTTGTATTATACTCGTACATAATTAGTAATAATGTTTCAGTAGAATGCACTGTGTAGATAAATTAGTTAGTTTTTTCGGAATAATAAAATTATTTTGTATATATAAAAGATTCGTATCTATAAACACAAAACCGTTAAATTTTTTATACGCGAATCTTTTTAATTCATTTTACTTTAAAGGATTTTCCACTCTTGTCGCTGTGCAATCAAACAGCTATGAACGCGTTATCAAATTTCAAAAAGAAGGATTTTTTTATACCGTTTATTGTAAAATTCGTAATTTCTGCTTAAATGAAAATATTTTATAGATAAGTTCTCTCATTTAATATGGCACAGAATACTTTAAAATTCAATTAACTTTCATCATAATGCCGCGTCTTGAAAAAAACTCTGCCTTTGCCAAGACTGAATGAAGGTATATTCTAATAAAAATAATAGTAATTTGACTTGAATATTTTAATGGCGTAAAAAGTAAAAACCTCTCGTTATAATAGCCATACACATATTCAATAATATATATTTTTTAATGGCTTTCAATGGCGCCGTGGAGATGTGCACCGGCGATAGTAGCAACTTTCTAAGTCCATTCGAGAGTCCGCCTCGCAAAAATCCCCGATTTTGCATAAAGCGTAATTATTCGCGATTGTGCTCCGTTATTAGCTTACGCAACACCCGCTTGACCAATGCGGCATAATGTTCGTATGTACGTGTACGTGTGTTCGAGAGAAATCCGCAAGCACCGGAACAAATCACCGCTGCTCCGTTTGCTCATATCGCACTAAAATGTTTTATCACGAAAACCTTGTGTTGTGCGGATTTCATATATATCTGTCGAACGTTGACTTCTGTATTAAATTCACGTAAGCATTTAGAATGTGCATTATTATTTAATTCGTATCATATAATGATGATTCAGTAAAAGAAAATGGCATTTTATCTCTATTACAGTAATATAATACTAGCAGTAGCATGCATGACTATTCGGACTGAAATTCTTCGAAATGTTTTAACCCTTCCGCATCGGTTGTCGATATATGCCGTATATCGTTTTGCTAGTTTCAGTACTCATTGTGACATCTACGGTAGGAAATTGAAACTGCAGTCATTCCCTTTATCAACCTACATGTATTATTTACAGGAATCTGTAAAGCATGTAAATAAATAGCGTTAGGTTTCGTCACAGGAGCGATTTTTCTGTAAACCACGTGTGTCGATGCCACCACATGTTTGGAGTTACATAATGAACGTTTGTTAAATATAATAGTTTTTTATGCATCATCTGAATACTTTAAAGATAGAAGAACCAATGTGATATATGAAAATGGGTCAGATAAGTACATTTATGCTTCAAATACTAGTTTTATGAAAAAAAATGGTTTGAAAAATTCACGCCGTATTGACAGTATAATTTGTATTCCACCGAGCCCTGAAGAAAGGGTTAATACAGAACAAGAAATATAAGTAAATATTTTTTATTTGTATTTTTTAAATATGTTATTTGATGATAATTCGCTAATTTTACGTGGAGGTTGTTAGTGCTACACATTAACAAATATTATAAAGTCGTCATTTCAAGTGTGATTAATTATTTTGAGTTACAATATTTTCAAGATGCAGGTACGTAGTAAAATATTTATCTGGTATAATTATAGTTAATGTACTATGCTAATTTGATAGCAATATTGATTATAATACGAGTTTTAAGTATGAAATACCTAAACATTTGCTTTATTTTTATCCCGCTGGTAACCCGGCGCTCGATAGTCTATTAGTTCATTTGGATTAATGTAAAGCAGCTTCATCTTGAAAAACAAATCCTATTATTAAATTGAGTTTTTCTGTTAAAATCCTCCTCCCTTTAAAAGTTATTCAGTCGCGTGGTGGCAGGATGTGGAGCAGATTAATAACACAAAAGACTTTTTCTGAAGCACATTGACATATATATTTCGATAACTTTACAAACTTTCCTGCCCAGGCGGAGTAACATTCTGGGCCGGCCATAATGCGTGCGACCTTCTCGGCCGTCGGCACACACAGCTGACCGCGCTCCTGATGGGCTGTCGCACAGCGCCATAAGTGGGGATTTACGTAACTAGTCAAATATGACAATATGGCGATATATACATGTACGACAAGCCAACAGAAATAAGAGACGAAATATTGTATATCGAGGTTTTCGGTGCCAGTCAGCAAGGGCTATATCTTGCTGATGTCACTGTTTGTAGATATGGTTATTGTAGCTTTGTTCTAATTCGATCGATCGCTGCCAATATGTTTTATTATTCTCTAGTTATTTCAGACTTTTGGCACCAAGTACAGGATATGCCAATTTACAAAGAGAGAAGGTGGCGATGGGTTGGATGACGCAAGTGTTCCTTTCTAACTGCCGGTGTTAACGAAGCCATCACGTCTGTTGCCGTCTGCTGACCTGGAGGATTATTATTGATTCAGAAAACAACATGTGTGATGACGCACCTCTCTTGTGGAGGAAAACATTACGAGCAATGTGGCAATATCGTATGTGGATTAGAATAATTTAATTATTTTGAATGATTTTAATAATTCTACTACGTAAATATAATATAATAAATATTTGCCGGCGGTCATAGCTCAATGGTGAAAGCATTTGCTTTGCAAGCGTGGGTTCGTTCCCCGACGGAGATTAAAAAAAAACGATTTAACAGATTGCAAACAATACACATGTAAGAGTATAGATTGATTGAATAAACTTTTCGATACGCTTATAGTTTCGTATTTAACTAACAATTTACGTATTTAGACCGTGCTGTTAGTATCGAGAGGAGTGAAGATCGAGATGCAAGATTTTGTTGCTGCAAACCAATCCACCGGATTGATACTTCGAAGAAGTTACTATGAGAATGCGTTCTAAAAAAAACAATGTTATTAACATCATCATCATTTCCGCTCCCCTAACTGGAGCATATGATCGTCACGAGCTGCCGCCTCAAAGTTCTGTCTCAGTCCTCGCTTCGCATGTCAGCTCTGCTTCCCGCAGCTCCGCCGAGAACATTTTTTTCAGGATTGCTTTCGATGACCTTCCAGGACAGTACGAGCCCATAGACTTGGTGAAAGGGGATCTGTAGTTAATGCTCTCCTGCGGCATCCAAAGTATAAGTCCCAACCAGATCAAATCTGCCTCTTGACCGACTATAGTATAGAAGGCTGTCTTATCCGCTCTCTTACCTTATCAGTCTTCATAAAATCAAATCATCGCATCGCACACCCAGTATTATTAACACAATTTTTAATACATATTGTATTTATTTTCGTTATGCCAAGTAAACATATCGTCATCATCCTCTGTCTTTAAAAGGTAGTTATTCAGCCGCGTGCAGGCAGGATGAGGAGCAGATTAACAACACAAAGACTTTGTCAGAAGCACATCACGATAAACATTACAAACTTCCCGCCCAGGAGGAATAACATGCCGGGCCGGCCATAATGCGACCTTCTGACGGTCGGCACACAACTAACTGCCGTGCGGCGCCGTGGTCGGTCACACAGCGCCGCCAGTGGAGATCTATGTAGCTAGTCCTCCTAATGACATTACAAAATGACGACACATACATGTACGACAAGCGAAAAGAAATAAGAGACGAAAGATTGTGTATCGAGGTTTTCGGTACCAGTCAGCAAGGGATATATCATGCTGATGTCATCTGATATTGAAGACGATAATGCAATGCAAGCTCGTTTGTCGTCACATTACTTAAGTTGAGTAATCTTAGTCGCGAATCAAAACAAAACACATAAATGGTAACATACTCCTCTCTTTATAAGGTTGTTATTCAGTCGCGTGGTGGCAAGATAAGGAGCATATTAATAACACACAGACTTTTTCTGAAGCACATTGACAAATATTTGCGATAAACTTTACAAACTTATGGTCCGGACCTAATCACAGCATTCAGGCCGGGACAAAATACAAAATACTCTCGCCGACGGTCGGCACACGACTGGCGCGCCCGTGATGTGCTGTCGCACAGACCAGACTTGTCCAAATGTATGTACGACATACATGTACGACAAGCGAAATACATGTACGACAAGCGAAAAGAAATAAGAGACGAAAGATTGTGTATCGAGGTTTTCGGTACCAGTCAGCAAGGGATATATCATGCTGATATCAACACTTATATAGTATTGTTATAATGATTGAATCCTATAATGATATCAGAAGTAACATTGTCGCTAAAGCAGGCAGAATCAAATAAATACTTGTAACAAGTGAAGTTCATCAAGTACAGGGCGACCTTGCTTATTATTCCTTGTTGAAGTTGAAGGCCGCAATTATCTTGTCATCTGCAGGCAATTTAAAGCTCTAATAAGTGACAAATTAAATGGCTGTAATAATGGCAAACTTTACGGGAGTATAATTTAATTCAGACATAAATCTGTATGCCTTAAATTCAAATTACCATCGTAGAAGTTATTTTTAAATATAAATTATTCTAGGAGTACGTAAAATTCTTTATTGAGTTTCCTCTCTGAAAAAGTTTTTTTTGCATTAATTTCATATTTTTGTTTAAAATAATGTTTTTTTCTAAGCTGTTTTAATATATTGTTTCAAGAAAAATCAATATAATCGTATATTATTCCATGCTTTACGAAAACAAGGAATTTTCTATTAACCCTTTCATTACGGCTCGGTTTGAATACAAATTATACTGTCAATTATAAAACTAGTATTCGAAGCATAAATGTACTTATCTGGTCTACTTTCATATATCACATTGGTTCTTTTATCTTTTAGCTATCAGATTATGCATAAATAACTATTCTAAGAAAGTAGCAAAACAATATATCACGTTAACCGATGTCAACGGTCGGGGAATCTTATGACGGCATATGCCGACAACCGACGCGAAAGGGTTAAAAAAAATTGTTTCTAAAATCATTAATGTAAGAAAGAAGTTTAAACAAGTTCTTAAAGAGCTTCTTTATGATGCATACTCATATTTTCAATAGATCGATGGCCAAATACTTAAATGTACTTATCTGGAATTACGTGTACGTTTTTTTTGCCAAGTTTAATTTTAAATATGACGGCATTGTGAAGACACCAGGTGTTCATACATTTTTCTTCTCCTAACGACCATCGAACATGTCGGTTATTTCATCTGTTTGGTGAAGTTTTTTCCTCGTGTGTGATGCGTCCAAATTATAAAATTATGTATCAGCTAAAATTGGCTTCACGTTCAAAGTATGATTTATTGATCTTTCCATAGGTGGCGTCAAATCGTTTTTTTAAGTTGTGCAATACGTTTGTAAAAAGTTAATTATATTAATTGCGATTTTACTTTCACCACTCTTTATTCGCATTAAAAACATATTCGTATTTTATTTAATCCTGAAATATTCAGTTTTTTTTTCTATCTACGGAATTAAATTTTTATGTTTAACAAGAACTGAAAACTAGTGTAGTCGACAATTATCAAATAGTTTTTTTTCCCTTATTTTGATGTTACCTTAACATGGACCATGTTGACCACTGTTAATCAAAGAAAATTAAGATCGTGGTTTCGCACTCAATGAAATCTCCGTTAGTTTGTAAACAGTTACTTATTATTAATATATTTTAACAATTAATGATTACGTTACTTCTTCTAATAAAGAAAAAAAAAACATTTTGTATTGCAATTAAAAATACAATATAACACAAAGCAATTGTTCAGTGTGAACGTTAAATAGGGTAATTATTTATTACTCGATACAGAAGAATTCTCGGAATTTCTTGGAGAGACCACGTAACGAACAATGAGGTTCTCAGCATAATCAAGGAAGATAGCCACCCAGTAAAAACCATCTCAGAGAGGCGAGCCCGATGGGTCGGTCATATCATGCGCCACAATGGTCTTCTTCACGATATTGTTGTCTCGGAATTTCTTGGTGAGACACCGTCACGTACAATGAGGCTCTCAGCATAATCAAGGAAGATAGGCACCTAGTAAGAACCATCTCAGAGAGGCGAACCCGATGGATCGGTCACATCATGCGCCACAATGGTCTTCTTCACGACATTGTGGAAGGGATGGTTGAGGGTAGAAACTGCAGAGGGCGCCCTAGACTAGATATTTGCAGCAAGTGTTCGAGGACATGAGTTGTAGGTCTTATGCTGGCTAAAGAAGGATTGCAGAGGATCGAGAAGAGATGCAAGGGTTTTTTGCTGCAAACTAATCCACCGGATTACTATATATACGGATACTACGAAGATGAAGACTTGTGCATTCTCTTATTTTTTAGTTGGATATCCTATATGTATTGTTTTATGAGAAAAATTAATACCATTAGAGTAAATTAAATCTTATATGTTGTCCTGTGTGACTCCACGAGATGCTTGACAACTGACGTGTCAACAATGTTGACAGATACAAAGATTATATTACAACCTGTTTCACTCAAAATAATGTTTATTGCATTGAAACATCTCATATAACGAATATTTGTTTTATGGATGATGCATTCGTGGTTTTGGGTGACATTTGTCTCTTGTTATTTTGTATGCTAGATGCGCTCACTCGATTGGCCGTGTTTTTTTTTAACAAACGTGTTTGTTTCGTAAGTTGCACCGGGGCTGATCGAGCGCCCACTGCACTTGACAGAGCAGATTTCTAATGCAACTCCCAATATTCATGACGTGTCCCCCGCTATTGAACTTGTTGTTTCAATAGCATTTCGAGGCCCGCTGCCATGAATACTGGTCTGTCATAGTATGTATTTTAAGAGACACACATTACACTAAATTACATTGTATTTATATAACATACCATTTTATCGAGTAAAATTGCTTGTAATATTAATAAATTGAGTATCTAATAATTTTCAGCATTATGTAATGTTGCAAACTATAAGATTTTTGCAGTCGAATTATTCTAATATAATGACTGAAATTGCGCAATTTCTTAACAGCAAACCAATAATAAACCAATGTATCATTACCAATAATGCAACTGTTATTGACTAGCGATTATATTCGTATTTAATTATTTCAAGTCGCTCACTTAGAGTATAACTTTAAATCAATTTTAATTTGAAAAATAATAAATTAAAAATATTTATGAATTTTTTAATTTTTATTAGAATATTATTTCATTATTTCAATATTCTAATCTACTTTTATAGATCATTGACTATATTACAATATTACATAGGCAGGGCAATGGCGCAGTTCGCCGAGCGGTATGAATACCTGGGCATAGTTGGTTTCCAATGGTCCGCGGTTCGCATCCCGCTTCTGCCGTTATTTTTGTGCTTGGATTGACGCGTTGAAAAAAAGAATTTTATGTATAGTATATGTATATTTAAGTAATAAAAATATTTACTTTTGATTCACATTTATTTTAAATTATTACATTTTTCGGCCTCCCTGGAGACCAACTTCAATAAATCAAGTTATAATTATGCAGTTTCACCAAGTATTGTCAGTTGATAACCTTAATGTCACTTAAGAGTCTCAACTACAAGAGTTTGATTTTGATTTGTTACAAGAACACTTGCTGCGTGTATCAATTATAATACTTTGGTAACTCTTCACTGTAGTGTATTAACCTTTTAAATGCCAGTAGGTAGAAGTGTAGCTGTGCACAGCAGGCGGTGAATTTTTAATCAAAATAAATCATTTTTAACTCTTATTTTTATAAATTAAAAACATTACACCTTGAAAGGATATTTAAATGACTTACCAAATTTATTCAATGTCTCTGTGTGTTCTATATTTTAAATTAACCAAAAAAACGGGACATATTTTTTTTTATTTTTTTTATGTCAACGCATGCAGGAGAGCACAACCGGTCAAGACCAGTGCACTCTATGACGCTCAGCCTCCCTGGCTGGACGCTGCATGCGGGAGATGAAGATGATCATATGATGACACAGAGGCTCAAACCAGAGCGAGAATACTCGCTCTTTTTCTATAGCCGGCCTGCTGGGCACGGCCAAGAATCCGAGTAATCTCGCTCTTGGCACAGAAGCGGTTAAGCTTTGAAAAGTTAAATTAAATTGTAATTTTTTATATAAAAAATAAGATTTAACTTATGTATGATGGCTCTGAGTATTATTTACTATTGTTAAATTTACTATTTCCCGAGTAAAAATGTTTTTTTCCTTACCACCTTTATACACCTGCCGGCAATAACGTAACGACTGAAAATGGTTTAATATAACTGAAATTTTTTAGAAAACCAGGCATCATGTTCTTTTAATTAAACATTACCTAATCTAACTCATTTAAGATAAAATAATTATTATTTAAGTAACGAAATTCACCAATAAAAAGTTAGAACAAGGGCGTTATATATAACCGTTATATATAATAACCACGCGGGATGCCATGCCGCGCGGCCGCAACGCGGACCTTGCCAGCGCCACGGATCTCGCTCAGCGCCACGAGTGGTGATGTTCTTAACTAATACACCCGTTAGCGAACCGTCAACACGGCGCACCTAAATGCACCCGAAAAAAAGAGACGAATGATCGTCATGCTGATCTCAACAGGTAACACCTTGACGAAAATTCTTGCCTCTGTATTATAAGTTTACCAAAATAATGATTGTAAATGTGAATAATTACTTGGAAAAAAAATCTTTTATTTAACACTAAGTTTTGTTGGTTTACTTTTGCATATAAAAATATTCCTCTTTAGTTGTAGCGCTATCTTTCAAATCTAGTTTAGCACACTGCTAAAGCTATAACGGTGAGATGCTGTGTGTTGACATTTTGTCTTGGCGAGGTGACGGCTCCTGGTGCGGGTAAACTTGGCTCAGTTCCTCTACCCACCCCGGGATCCTCACAGAAGCGGAAAAGGTCACCGGTCATCGTCAGGTATTCAGCGCCAATTTGCGCTCGTCAAAGAACGCAAAGAGTCGGCCGTTTTCAGCTGCGATGCCCACCTTGTCTTCTTTTTATGTGAAACGCCATGTGGAAGAAAGAGCAGCTGAGAATTCGATAGTGGCATTTCACCGCATGCGCATACATTTACCGTTGCGTAATGATATATGTTTATAGTGTCTTTAACGATTTTATGATGACTGTTCATATGAAATTAAGTTGCCAAATTGATTAATTTATGATATACATTGATAGCCAGATGATGTACAAACGTTTTGCGGTACAATTACTTTGGAGAAACAGTTACTCCATAACAGATAAGTTAATAAGTTGTAATCGTTTCCATATAGTGAAATAGTATAAGATGCAAACTGTATCTTAAATTCTTAAGAAATCACAAGTATCTAGTTGATAATAAGGATAAAATGCAACATAAACATTTCACTGAAAGGTATCGTTTATTTTAAAATAATTTACATCTTAATTACGTAAAAAAGAATAATACAGGGGTTTTGTCTTATTTTTGCTTCCTTTAAGTAAAAAAGAGATATCATATCTAATCTGCGATACTAGTATTTTTGAATAGGTGGCAGCTATTTTTTGCGACTATATGCCATCAAGAAGTTTCTTCATTTCACTGTATCAAACCTAAAATTTTGTTAACTACAAAATATTGCATAAAGGATTCCACAGCGATTTGGAACCCTTTTTAGGTCAACATTTGAGTCACACTTCATGTCTTTTTGTCATTCATAATGTGGTCTCTCTATAAAACATGTAATATTCTTCTATTGCACTACACTGCAAAAGGTTCAAGTCTTTTTTTTCTGTATGTTTCTCTTTAACAACACATTTTTCATGAAGATGCTCTATATATAAAATTATACAATCTTTTTGGGTAAGATGCTTGCGTAGCTCTAAATCTTTTTTTTTAAATTCAAGAATCGTGGCTGTAGACTTATTTTTTTTTGTTATAAGATCCCAGCAGTCATCCCAGAGTGGGAATTAAATATTTTCATTTATTTTAAAAATAAAAGTAATCTAAACTTATGCAGTGAAAATAGTTTGCGGACGTCTCGACAGAAGTGAATTTTCTCAGCGCTTACTCTTGCTTCTGACCTATTTCCCTGATGATCCACAGCGATTGCATCGCGGTGGGCGGGGGCGGCGCCCGAGTGGGCGGTGGGGGCGCGCCCCGCCCGACAACTTTATCCTCCGGCCGAGGTCAAGGTCCCGCAGTGAATCCGCCACTAAACTGCCCGACAAGGGTGTAACAATTTCATCGTTAGGAATGACCGTAACAATGAAATTGTTACACCCTTCTGTTACGGTTAAAACAATACAAAATTATGTAATTTGGTTGCTATTCAAAATGTTTTATTTTTTTGTGACAAAAAATACTACTTGTATATCAACACATATCGACGTTTCTTGTGGTTATGGTTTATGAGATATTTTTTTCGAGTTCGGATACACATTTGAATATATATTAATAGAACGAATTCAAAGATTGTTTGTGCTTATACATATCAGTATTTACTCAGTTTAAGTCCACATTAAAAAAAATGTTGTCGTATATGTTAGATATACAACAATATATCGCGTCTCCAGGTTGCGGATAGGGGAAAGCTTTCCAGATATAGATGGTAGGAGGGAAATTAAATACCTCCTGCTGACAAACAGGCCGGCAAACTACGATACAAAAACCCATACTGGGAGGCTTCTTCAACACATTGTGAAGTAGAGGCTCCCAGTGGAAGACCATCCATAGGCTTCTCTGACATATTCGGAGGCGAGGCTATGATGGATGTGGTGGGCAGGACCTCATAGCTGAGATGGTGGCGGATGAACCGAATCGGCGGTCAACAGCAGCTCTCTAGCTTTCCAAGAAAGCTACTGCCTTTGCGTCAGGTGGCAACTGACAGTAAAAAAACCGCCAAAAAAAACCATGATGCACGAGAAGACCTGGAAGACCATAGGCAACCTGGACTGCAACTGTAGACAAGGACCTGAAAACTCTGGGCTTGACCGAGAATGCAACGCAGGACAGACAGACATGGCGAATGTGCACAAGAAGAGCCGTCCCCAGGTTATGGGAAATGGCGAGGCTAAAGAAGTTTATTTGGGATAGATTATTTAATTAAGCAGAGAATTTTGTTTTGCACTGCAATAGAATTTCACTTTTTGTGAATGATACTGTGAAATACACATTACCTTTTTTATAACTATGATATCATGTTTGATAATTTAGAAAGTAACATCTTTAGTAGAAATCATGAGTACTAGAGGAATTAACTTTGTATTATTTAGTAACACTACAAGAATTTATAAAAGTCTATATTTCTAAGTTTAAAATTAGTGTTTGATAAGTATCATTCAACATATTTGTACTTTTATATATGAAATATTGTGACAAATTTTACTATATAAATTAACTAAAGATCTTCACATCAAACGCCATGCGATCTGTATAATTTTGTCAATATTTTTTTGATCGATTGTTTTGTCATTAACTTCATGACAGTCATCAAGTGAACCGTCATGAGAGGACCTTCACCGGCTTCAACGAATTAATAATATGACATTAAATTACATCAAAGTTTTCATTTCTAAAAAATTTCATCCCTTATTCTAGCGGGGGTTGTTCTGACCTGATTTCCACTTCCCAAGAGTTTTTAAACCAACAAACAGGTCCGCGATTAAAAAATTAGAATTTGCTTCATGTGGCTTGGTGAAGGGACGCCGTTTGTTTAATAATGTTTTTTTGCTGAAAAAAGTCTACATATTATTTGTTGACTGGAAAAGTTTTTATCTTCGTCATTTTTACAGTCCTTTTATTAAAAATATTTTATATTCTAAATAATTATTTTTAAAATGTTTTTTCAATTTCTGTCAATTTGTATATACGAGTACATACGTATATTTTGAAATAACAGATTCATAAGTGATGCTAGTTTAAACAATCATCTAAGAACAAAGTATGTGGTTTATAATAATTTTACTGGACTTTACCCGCCTCACACCCGCATCACACCGAAGGACGGTTAATTCTCCTCGATGATGCGCTTATTGAGATTATGATCAGTTAGCAACTAATAAGTCCAGTGGGAGTCCCTTCTGAACAATTATGGCCACTGCACAGAAGTGCTAAAAGAAAGAACCCGTGAAAGAGATTAGAATCGCATTCACAGGTTGTAAAGAGATGAAGAACGAAGATCTCTTACTGAAAATACGAGCAAAGATTGTAAATGCGTGGAATTTTTTTTAGTGGCCACAAAGTCTACATGCCTGGATAGGGCTGAGGCGATTCCCTCCAAGTGCATCGAAAAGGACTCCTCTCTCTAACAAGAGGAACTGACAGTCCCATAGAATGTGCTCTAAGGTCTGGAAGGGGGCGCCACAGGGGCAACTAGGGTTTGAAACTAAATTAAATGAGTATAATCTGTCATTTAATAATAATTTATTAATTAATAATTCATAATAATTGTACAATTATGGATAATCACTATCATTTTGTACTTCGACTTCATCTCATATCCGTTCCACATCTGGAACATATCGTCACCACGAATTGCCGCCAAGAATAAGATGAGAAGAAGCGTTATTCGACTCCATGCTAAACAGACGGCACCTGAAGAATAGCAGTAATCTTTTCTCGAAAGTAATTGTGACTTGAACTAACACAAACGATGATAATAATGTTGTTAAAAAAATGTATAGGCGATTTTAGAGATCAGTCGCTTAATGAATGTTTCTAAATACATTTGAAATTTTGTATATAACTCTTGCTGGTTATAGGCAGCCGTCGTATTTATTGACCGATTCACGTTGACCGCTGAAATGTAATTTGTCCATTAAATACATTTTACGTTTGTGTGTTCGGGCGAATCTAGTAGCGTGTTTTCTTTGGCACGTCGCCTTTCATCCGTAATGCATTTCACGTTTCGGATTTCTCATTCATTTTCCGATAATTTTAAAGTGCTCCGTGGGCGGGCCTGCGACAGATGGAAAATCTCAACAATGTGGCAGTTAGCGCTCGTTCTGAATAATGTCTAAATCGTGAATTATTATCTTGGCGAAGGATCGATCGATCAGCGGATTGTAGTTCGCGAGATGAATTATAGACCATCAATTATCTTATCAAAGGTAAAATTTACTCTATACAAATTGCCTTAACATCTTTTTTTTATTGTTTGTAGGTAATGTGGATTCAAACTAATCATTTTTTGATGTATTATATATAATCCTAGTATTCTTCTTCTTTCATATGTGTTTCCCAACTCGCTTGGTGATATTCCTCCCTGTCCCGTCCGGTTTTTGGAGACCCAGATGGGGACTCGTTACTTGACGTACGCAAAAAGCTACTTGATAGAGAGTGGCTGAAGGCCTTCCCGTGATTCTAGATGCATCAGTTAGATGTCAAATAGACTTCAGTCTACGGCTGCGAAATTAGTATACCGTTTTCCAACTCGCTTGGTGAAAACCCTCCCTGTCCAGTCCTGGTTTTGGAGACCCAGATGGGGACCCGTTACTGAACGTACGCAAAAAGCTACTTGATATAGAGTGGCTGAAGGCCTTCCCGTGATTCTAGGTGCATCAGTTAGATGTCAAATAGACCCCAGTCTAAGGCTGCGAAATTAGTATACTACAGCGAGTCTCGAATTGCATTCTTTGGTTACACATTGCTAACCACGAAATACGTGGGAATGGATTAGGAAATGGTAAGGTTGGGAAATGGATTCTGCAGAATGACAGACATCAGTTAGGGAGTCATTACTTGCGTCTGCACTCTTGCAGACGGACGCGCAGAAGCGCTCAAAAGCAGCGTAATTCCGTTTTCCAAGTAGAGCATATGGCTGCCATAAATTGATATTGCTGAAATGTTCTTTGCCTATTCCAAAGTCATACTCGTATTTGCTTTTGAAGTTCCGCCGACTCCATTATATGTTTATATATAATGTAGTCGGCGTGATGAATGATATTGTACGTTTTGGACGGTTATACAGGATAAAAACTCGGGAGTTTTGAACTTAATTTAGTAGACTGATTTAGGCGTTATTTTTTTAAATAAATATTTTTTTTAAGTAAAACGCAATTCTTTCGTATCCCTAATTGTATTCATAAAAATTCATTAATATACTGACTGTATTTATGAATGAATTGCCACATAGTTTCGTTGTCAAAATAAATAAATTCTTTCAATACAGTAGCAGCATATGTTAAACAAGCGGATATGTTACACAATATATGCAAATTTAATCATCGGTGATTCAATCTCAACATTTGCATGTTACATTTCCACTCTCATTATACAATATAGAAGGAATCAATTACATATTAAATGAACGTGTATTTTGTAAGAGTATACATTTATTGGCTTGTTAACTGTGTCGTTACAAGGGACACTGAATCCCCAATAAATTCCACGACCATCAAAATTGCGTGATAACCTTCACGTGAATTTTATTGAAATTTTGGCGATGAAGTAGATATGAGACAATAGTATTACAATCCCGATAACGATTCACGTGTCAGCGCGTCTAGACGGCTTATATTGTTTTTAAACATGCTAGTCTCCATGTCATGTCACTGTTACTATACGATCGTTTATGGGCCTTCATGGTTTTGGGCTAAACTGTATTTCACGTTATATTATACATTATTATCATATGTTAAATTCAGATGTCGGATCTAAATACGTAGAGAGTTATTTCAAACGTTTTGAACATATTTTGATAATGCTTATGAAAATACGTAATTTAGTGTAATCAATCGTGTTAGTGGCATTATGACTATTGAATGGATATTCCATTCCACGTAGTAATCAATATTCTTACATACTTGATAATATTGTTTTAATACTAAAGTTATTTTGATGATAATGTGTATAAATGAATATTAATTATACTTGTTTTTATAATTTGAAAATTACTTATTTAATTTATGTGCTGTTTATGTATCACATTCCAAGAAATCTAATTTAATGTTTTAAATACATAGTTTATCAATATCGACTTACAATACTCACTAAAATGTAATTCAATCCATTTATTTATTTATAAAAACTTTTCTGAATTGAAAACCTACCTTCAAAGGCGAATAAAATTGTTTTATTTTAAGCATAATGGGTCTTGTGTATCGATCATTTAATTAGAATATTTATTATTTAGTTGGTACTTATAAAGGGTCCGTCAAATAACTTTTTTTTTTTTAAACAGGGCGCAAAACATCGAGTGTAGCTTCGGCTGTGTGGCACGTAGCGCCGTCCTGTTGAAACCAAATGTTGCCAATATCCTCCTCTTCAATTTTTGTGAACAAAAATTCGTTCAACATGGCCGCGCCGCATGGAAGCGCCATTGATGGCGCTTCATGCACACTTTCTGCCACAGCAGCAATATTCTCGGGTGTACGCACTGTTTTGGCTTTTCACGCTTTGGTTCATCGATGAGGATGCTAGTTTCTTTCACTTTTTTCACAAGATAACGAACATACGGAGCTGACGGTGATTCTCTTCTTCCAAAATCCGTACGCAATTTTCGCACACATTTTGCAACATTACCATGATTTTCAAAGTAATGTCGCAATATTTCCCAGTGTTGTTCAAGCGTATACCCAACCATATTCGTTCAGCGGAAGGATAAAACTAATTATCTGTCAAATCAGACATGAGCTAAGTGTTACCATTCACGAAATAAGCACTAGTTGAAAAAAAAAGTTAGATGGCGGACCTTTTAGATGTAAGTTACTTTCAGACATGTTATTTATTATATGTTTTTACTGCTAATTGTTATTTTATTTATCTACCTTTATTGACTTTTTCTATTTGCCATATCTCACAATGTATACATATAGTCCTTATGGCTATCATACAAAAAAGGACTTTAGCCGCCAGGCCTGCTGCTACTGGATTGGACTTTTTATTTATATGAAGTCTACTGAGAGTCCCTATTGAACAATCGTAGCTACTACACAGAAGTGATAAAGAAAAGTAACTCATGAAAAATAATAGAATCGCATTCACTGGTTTAAAGAGCCTTCCGCTACTGTCCATTACAGCTCCGCATCCTGATTTCCAGTCGCTCATGTAATCTATGGATCTCTAGTATAATTGAATTGGTTAAAATGGCTATCTGGATTTATGTTCTCCTGCGACAAACACTCCTCCATAGAGGAGCATTCGATTCACAATAATCCAGGCCACTTGAGTATTTTATTATACACTTTAAATATATACATTTTATGTATACTACATAATATTTAATTAGTAAAGGAATTTGTCTGGCCATAGCTGCACATTAATTGAAAATATGTATATAACACATTATATAGTGTAATGTAAGATATATATTATTATATCTACCGTAAATTGATTCTGGGAATATAACACGAGTTAGACTTCTCCATAAAAAGTAGTCTATTCATATTTCGCTTACAATAACCCATCAAAATGATTGATGGCTCAACGACCTCTGGACGACAGCGGGAAAACTATTTGCTGATTCAATATCCATAATAGGTAGATATATAAACACCGTAATATGATTACTCGACTGAATAAATAATTTACTTGGCTTCAGTTTTACAAACACAACTATTTTATCATTAATAAAGTAATGCATGTCATGGAGATCTGAGATTTGTAACATATTTTGATTACGCAACTTTTTGAATGAAATAAAATTATTTCGACTTAATTAATCGTCGTATCATTTTATCTGCCAGCCAATAATTGTATCAGTACTCAACATATACCAAAAATATGGAGGAAGTCAAGAGTAATCACAAACCCGGGAAAAGCCCAGACAACCCAAAGAATTTCCGTCCAATCTCCTTGCTCTGTCATTTGTATAAGCTGTTGGAGAGAATCCTTCTCAACCGACTAACATAGACCCTTCTCATCCCACAACAAGCTGGTTTCCGCCCTGGAAAATCATGCACTGGACAGATTCTGAACCTCACACAACACATCGAAGATGGGTTTGAGAAGAGACAAATAACGGGAGCAGCCTTTGTAGACCTAACCGCTGCCTATGACACAGTCCACCACAAAACCCTTCTGCTTAAACTACAGAATATTACCCATGATGCAACTATTACTAATGTAATAGCAACTATGCTACAGAACCGTAGATTTTATGTTGATCATGAAGGTAAGCGTAGCAGATGGCGCACGAACAAAAATGGACTGCCTCAAGGAAGCGTGTTAGCGCCCTTACTCTTCAATGTCTACACAAACGACCAGCCAATATACCAGGTCCTTCATCTACGCAGATGACTTGGCGCTCACAGCACAAGGGGTCTCTTTCGAGGAAGTAGAAACCCAGCTTACTAACGCACTCACCACCCTCTCTTCGTACTACCACCAAAACCGACTACAGCCAAACCCAAGCAAGACCCAAGTCTGCGCCTTTCATCTTAATAACAGACTTGCCAAGAGAAAGCTGCACATTACCTGGAACGACTTGGTGTTAGAGCACTGCGACACACCTAAATACCTAGGGGTCAAGCTGGATAGGACCCTCACTTATCAGAAACACTGTCAGTCTGTTAAGCAAAAGGTGTCCAGCAGAAACAACCTCCGAAAAGTGGCAGGTACGAAGTGGGGAGCCCAACCAAACCTGATCCGCACAAGTGCTCTAGCTCTCTGTTTCTCTGCTGGCGAGTATGCTGCGCCAGTATGGGCGAGGTCTGCCCATACCAAGAAAGTAGATATTGCTCTGAATGAAACGTGCCGGGTGGTTACAACAAACCCACCCCAATATCAAAGCTATATCAACTCTCGGGCATTGCCCCACCAAACATACGGCGAGAAGTTACTACCAAGAAGGAACTCACCAAAGCAACCCACGACGCACTCCACCCTATGTTTGGGTACCAAAAGATAACTACACGGCTCAAATCAAGAAGAAGTTTCCTACAGTCGACAACGGAACTGGAGATACCTGAGGCCACCCTGCGGCTGAACATGTGGAGAAGCGCAACTGAGGGGAATACTTGGATTGCCCCGAAAGAGGACCTAGCCCCTGGACATGACCAAGGGTGGAATATATGGAGGTCCCTTAACAGACTTCGGACCGGAGTATGCAAGACGAGGACACAAATGAGGGCCTGGCAGTTTTACAGCGGACCGACTGAATGTGACTGCGGCGTGGAGCAGACCCTGTCACACCTTCTGGAGTGTGCGCTGTGCCCGAGTGGCTGCACCCAGGAAGACCTGATGATGGCCAGAAGTAACGCCATCGACGTCGCCCACTTCTGGGCAGACAGGATCTGACCCTGTTGTTTCCGACACGATTATATATATATCTGCCAGCGGGTATAACTCAATGGTCAAAGCGTTTACTTTGCAAGTCAAAGGTCATGGGTTCGCTCCCAGACGGAGATTAAAAAAATAAAAGATTTTTAATCGATTTCCGAGCTCTAAAATACCCCTGGCTAGTGTGAATTTGATCCCTCACCAGTAAAATGCCCGTCATAGCCTATTAATTAAAATTGGTGGTAGACGAAAGTCGTCCCGTGAAGACCACCCATTCATAGTAAATTCCTGTAATAATAAGGATGATGCGTGAATCTTGGGCTGTAGTATATGACGCTGGCGGATCAACACTCCACATGCAGCACTTAGCCATATGCACCATAGTAAGCCTCATAAAATTCCACAGATGAGACTTTAAGAATCACACAATTTTATTTTTAATTACATATTTCGGCTTTAACGGGAAGACATTGTCGTGTATTAAAATTCATGAAAAATTTACACTAAAAACCACATGCACAACATCAAAATTGAAGAATATTACAAACACGGTGCTTGCGTCGCTTATATATACATACGTGTACTCGTTTGATGACAGGCTCAATTGACTGAGCTGTCACTTTTAGCTACACGCGAATTATTTTCACGGATCACCAAATGGATTACACTGTGGGCAGAGCAGTAGGTTATCTGATGATGGCTCCCGCTACTGAAACTCAACACCCAGCTGCTGGCGGCTCGTTTCACGGGCTGTCGGTTCACCGCCGCCACATGCGGTCAAGTTTCCTGCCATCATATTATTCGGAACAAGCTCACAACACACTGGAAATGAACTGATTATAACAGTATGATCTGTTGTTTCTCTCATATGGCTTTTGATACATAAGCCTGTCTATACGGATTATGACTTTCAACCGAATCGGCTGAACGCTGCATATATGAAGTATGAGTAGTGGTTGTGTTTTATAGTATGCCTACAATGGGGAAGGTAATAAATATGCTTCTAGGCATTGCAAAGTCTGCGTGTTGTTTTAAAGAAGAAGCTTAAAAAGTTGTTATCGTCAACCCTGTCAGCTGATACTCGTAAAGGGTTCCACGAATCTGACTTTGAATATGTGATAAATTTAAAATGTTTGTAGTTTCTACGATAATACCGAATAAAATAGGTTTAGAGGAGTGACTTTACGTCCGCATTCCATATGTTAGGGATTAGGCGTTAGGATGCAATTTTTGATACAGACACTGATGTTTTTTATTTGAATCAATCGAAACTTAAGAGGTATTTGAGTGCTTCGTTCTAAAAGTAACCGCCGTATTCGAAAACTCGTCGAATTGCTTCTCTGTGTAAATATATTAGTTGCAAATTAGTAAAAAAACGACTTTCTCACTATTTTTAACTCAAGTCGTTACCTGAAATGCCAATGTTAAGCATTGATATTCAAAATTTTCATTTAAGGTCGTAAAAACGTGTTCATAAGTGATAAGTTGCTATCAAAACAGTATCTATTTAGTTCATTCCTGAACGTACATTGTAGGACGTAGCTCTCGCTAGATATAAACAGTTAGTTATCTGTCTTGAGTAATATAGTTACATTGAAACTCTCCTTGCAACCGTATCGGTTGATAGATACCTTATCAGAACGTACGTGCGCTCTCGATTATTGCTAGCGACATTAAAAAGAAAGGAAAAATAATGTTATCAGTCTCCTATGGCACGTGCAGTGAGTGACGGTTATGGCGTAAGATTAATTACGCGGAAGTGGTGCAATCCCCGCTAACAGTACCACCGGCCGCACCGCGCTCCATGCTGCGGGAGTGTGAACTGGTTTCTAGCAGCCAACGGGTGTCTCGACCGTGTAGACTCCGGTCTCGGGAAGCTGTAGACGTATACGATACTTGCGTTGCACAGATATCTGCTCGATGGTTGGATCGTCACTTACTCTTGCTTTTTTGTCATCTAGTGGCAGCCTTAAGTCACCACGATTCGCCGCAATAAACTTATTTCAGTTGGTGGCATTATCTCCGCCTCTTCTCTTAGTAAAATCACCGAATGTGTACCTCGTTAATTAATATCTTATTGATTCTTAGTTATCATTGGGACTTAAGAAATTAAATCAAAAGATGTAGCGTTTAACGAGGAAGCGAGCGATTTGAAGGAAGAAAAATGTGAAGGTGAGACCTTTTTTCGGTTGCAATCATTTTGGGGATCATTTTTGGAAGTAGGACCGATTTTTTGCTTGCAATCTTGCTGTAAATTTTTAATTTCTGATGCGTTATTCGAAAAGCTAGCCGAGGCCTGATTAGGAGCAGTGGTTGCAAAAATATTGCAGGTACTCTGAGAAGTGAAGACTTTCTGGAATACTAAATTGTAGTACAAAATTTGATACATAATTATTTTGGTGCTCCTTGAACTGACCTTATAAATTACAAATACTACATTATTCATAAGAATGATTCTGAAGTCAAGTGTAAGCTTTCGTTAAATATTATTGTTATTTATTTTATGATGCCAATACAGGAGCTCAAGAGTATGTCTTGAGTCAAAACACACCTAAATAGTACTTTTTTCCCAAATAGTCCTCCGATGCAGTGGTATTTTTCAAATTATTCATCTTGGAGGACATTAGTGTTGAATCATACAATTAGACCCGTCTTGCCTTTATTAGCTAAATATGTCCATTTTCACATGAGCACATATATTTGTGCTTTAACGAAACTGAAAATATGTAAGTATTGAAACCATCAGCTTACAAGGCACTCAACGGAACTGCACCGGGCTATTTGACAGAACTTATTAAGCCTTCAGAAATAAGCGCGCGTGGAGAGACACTCAGATCGACTTGAGCAAATAGAAGCACCCTGCAGCTTATGGGAGGTAGTCTTAGCACGGTCTTTGGCAATCGGGCTTTCAGCTACGCTGCACCAATGGTCTGGAACTCACTACCGGAAAGCATAAGAGAGCTTAAAGCGGAGGCATCCTTCAGAAGCAGACTCAAGATCCACCTTTTTACTCAGAGAGGCAAAGAAGCGCTTTTGGAATGATAATTCGGTCATAAAAGAGCGCTATACAAATACTAATATAATAATAATAATCATATTTTAGCTCACCAAAGTTTTGATTGGTGTTGCCTCTCCGTTAGTATTATTGTCCGGGGTCTTGTCTTTGACGCATGCCCTCTGCAGTCGTAGCGCATGATCAAACCAAATGTTGCAAATAACCTCTTCTTCAATTTTTGTGAACAAAATGGCCCGGCGATCGCCATTGATGTAACAGCTTTGCTCATTTATTTATTGCAATGGGCGCATAACTGTAGCCGACTGTTCAGGGAACTAGTAACTGCGACCCGGAGGACAGACTATATTACTAATATATACTTAAACCTGAACTTCGCGAATAAACCCAACAAAAAGCTTTTTAAACACGTTTGGTTGTTGCTAAATTTTAATGTTTCTCTTTGATCTGGATAAGTTTATGAAAACCACCAAATGTTACACATCATTTATAACTAATGCATTTTTCTTTATTGTGATTTAATCAAATTGCTTTATTACTACAATTTTATCTTCTCTTATATACGTTTGGACAAAATATACTTTTTTAACGGAAGGTTTTGAAGTAGATGCAAGTATTTTATCCAAGATTTTCTTCAACTGGATATACATACAAATACCAGACTCTGCGGATACCTGACAACCTGCAGTAAAACGAACGCCTGATTCATCCTCTTTCACACTTGGTATCAGCGAAATTCCGCCATTGACTTGTCCAAAATTCTTTACAATCTGGTATTCGGACAACTTGCTCCTTTTTCACTCCATTTCTTGAAATATATAAATATATATTTAACGAAATTTCCTTCATTTCAACTGATAAATAGAAATAAAATGTAAATATATGTTGCCCGTTTTATTTTAATCTTTATCTGCCCTGCTGTGGAAGATCTTTGTTTTCACTTCTGGTGACATTCTCTATCAAGTTATTTTTGTATCCGAAATCGCACGTATTCGTGTAGTGTGTGTGATACGGGTGCATACATTTAGCTGTAGATAGACCACGTACCACCTATCTATGTATGCGCAGCACGTGTTTACGATAAAACCCTTTACAATGCGACCGGTGGATGCATTTGCTGGCCCTTTTTACTGCCATTCTTTCTTCTCCTATTACTATTTTTAATCGGTACATAAAAAATAGCTTGCCTCTTAAAAGTCTATTAAATTAGTGACTGGTATCAAGTTTAGTATAAGTGCATTTATAAAGAGAGCACCTAGAACATTGTTTATTTTTTACAGTACAATAGATTTTTTTCAAATCAATATACGTTCTATGTTACTTTTATGGATTGCTTATTAGGTTATTTTTCTGTTGCAATCTTTTTTCAGGTTTTTATGCTTGTAATAATAAACTATTTTTTGCTCACATTTTTACTAAAAAAACGATTATTTTATTTTTTTAACAGAAACGTCCCAATTTTATTACTCAGTTGATAGTCATGAATTATTTTTTAATATTCGACGTAAAAGTAATTATTCATACTTGCATCTATTATTCCAACACACTAAGCTCACAATGGGTTGGCAGTACTAACTTTAAAAAAATATATACTGCTTATGGTTGGTATTTAAAATATACGTCTTTTTTTAATACAGTGGTACCTTTACATACGAGTGCCCTATCATACAAGTTTCATACAAGTTTCTGAGATACGAGCCGTCGAGCGTGCGAAAATTAAGGTACATAATACATATTGTAATAAACCATTGTATGTAATTAGGAAGTAGTATAAATAATTGTAGGAGTTTTATGTATTGGATGCTTGAACTTTTCTTGAAGCAATAGGAGAGCTTAATTTTATAGCTGATTTTGTTGTGTTTTATTTCCAATATAATTCTATTTTTTAGACCGCGAAACGACCCTTACTGTCTCATACATATCAAATGTGATTTTAGTTATTTATATCTTTAGATCACCAAGCGAAATTGTACGAAAGTCGAATGTACGAAAGTCGAGGTCCGCCTGTACTAGTAATAAAGCAGTTTATACTTTTAAGCTCTGATATGAAAACAGACAATATTTGTTCTACATTTGAAGTATGCGAAGAAAGCTCTTAAGTTATTTAAATCTGCAAACCGAATGAAAAATATTACCTTAAATAATTTATTTAATGAACTGATGTTTGCAGACTCGTCGTTTTTATCGACTTTATTCTCACTTTATGTACATATTTATGTAGGTTGTGAAATTCAGTTTTAACTTTGCTTCTTCTCACAAAGTCAATATGTGGATTTTCCTAGTTGCTCGTTTTTTGTTTGTTTTGTAGTCAGCTCGATCGTATAACGCGTAGTAAACCTCGCAGAAAGGTTTTTTATAGCCTTTTATTTTATAGGCTACGTTTTATGCATTTCTAAAACAAACAGATTCGCTGAATTATTTATTCACTTTCCACTGGTATTTTATTTAGTGTTCTGCTATTTATCCGGGTCATTTAATTAAAAAAACAATTTTAAACAAGTAATGTAAATTATGATGTTAATAATTTCCCAATTACATTGTTATAATTTTATTCAAATACCATATTCTATAAATTTACAATTTCAAGTGTTGATCACTTTCTTATATGTATAAAATAATATATAAATTTATTTAAAAAATGGTTTTCTATTTTACTTTTGAAAATAATCATAATATAATAGAACTCCCAAAATATGGGAGTAAATCATTCCATTTTGCTTTATCAATAAATGAATTTATTGCCAGCTGGTATGTCGTGGGTTCAATTTTCGACGAAGCCTTAAAATAGCGATGGGATTCTTAAATTCGGAAATATAGTACATATAACCCACAGGTGAGATTTTCCCATCACCGTCAACGTTCGTAGGCATTAACCTTTTTACGTTAACATTAAAAATAAGTTATTTCTAAGATTTTCTTGTTGTAACTAAAAATATATTTTTGTGTAAAATTTAACTTTTTTAAACTCTATATTACGGCATCGTTGAGGAGCCATTCTGAAGTATGAAATAAAAAAATAAAAAATACCAATACATCCTTGTTCATTTTTAGCAATAAATATTATAGAATTTCGCCAAAAATAATTGATCGAAAAATTTAAAAAAAATATTCTAAAGATGATTCAGCCTTGCATAATTCAGAGTGAATCTCTCTGTGGCTGGGATTTGCCAAATGTCTGGTAACTAACCGGTCCACCGCACTGGGCGGGAGATGCACCTCGGCGTGGAACCACTCAAGTAGTCACGAGAGACTTGGAGGTTGGAGAAACATCTTCGGCGGTTCCTTTGAGCGGCCGGCGGCGGTCGGGGGCCGGTCAACACACCAACATTTCGAGGATCATCATTGTGTGATGTGGTAAAGGTACTTCTGAAGTAATAATATGAAGTAGTATATTGGGCGCATCGACGCTGGCAATTGTCAACGGACAGTCAATATTTTTATTTTACATAAAATAATGAAAAAGTGAACACTTTTTCCTAAAAAAAATTGAATCAAAAATTTACGCTAAACGTATTTACCAAATTATATCAAATGGCAAGCGTGTTTTTTTTATTTTTGAATGCAGTGGACGTAACGTTATTTTACTTCTATATTTTTTAACTGGTCATAATTGTTAATCGGTTACTAGTAGCTTCTTTATACTTCAAAAATTAACGAAATCATACAAATATGCATATATCAAATTCTGGAGAGCACTAATTGGTTTGACGTGATATATATTATTTTCGTATTTAACGTACTAATAAGGTGACAAATAAGCAGATTAACGTTTATGTAAAATAGTTTTTTTTCCGATCCAAGTAATAAAGTCTACCTTTGAAATACAGGTGTATCCATCTGTATTTAATCCGTGATCGGTGCTCTTTATCTACGTTAGCTGCTAGTTTTTATGAATTGTTGTTGTACAACTTTCAGATTAAAACAAAACCGATTACATTAAATATACAGTGTTGCTCGAGTTTTAGCTTTATCTTTGTATGGTCTAAATGCGCCATGTGTTAAAAAAAGGTTTATTCCCTATTGACGAGGTTACTTCAACAGTATATAGTAAGTACATATTTATATAAAATGACATATTTAACAATGTACTATTTATATGTGCATCGTTCACGTTGTTCATGTCTGCGCGTAGTTCTTCATACCGTTATATCACCATCGAGAGACTAACAGACCTTGCTAGCGCTGACGAAACGCTGCTCCGTCAGCCGTAATGATACCGACCAGCTGCGATCCCAAACAACTACTGAGACGACTAACAGACCGAAGGCGATGAGCTGATCCACGTTAAGTGCCCATTTGACGCTGGGGGCTCGGGGAACATCCTCGGCGGCTCCTTTGAGCGCTGCGGGGGCGGAGTCTTATCAGCTCGGCTCCCCTCGCCGTCTCTTTTGGTCCATTGTTTTGGACTGTTTTGGCTGCAGCCATCAGCGTGCGGTGAGAGTAATTGAGCTCCGTGCGCGCTCTAGATTGCGCCGGATAAAGAAAGGCATCTTTAATAGCATCCTGTGTCAACTTTTATGCGACACGAAAAACACTCTTGAAACAATTCTACTAAATGTGATGCTAAATTTAAACACTTATGTCTAGCGTCAAACAACTCTAGTTGACGATTTTTTAATGTGGAGACATAAGAGAGCACAAGTAGAGGGTTTTGGTCCTTCACCTATTCGGCTTGACGCTGCGTGTGTCAATGATGGTTGGCAACGTGTAGTTTGCAATTATTTATTGTTTTTTTGAAGTGATTAAAACTCCTACTTGTAGTGCTAAAGAAGGAACTGGAAAAGTTGTTTTAAGTCGACATTTGTCAACCGTGTATATGCTAGAAAATAGTGTATAGTGCATCTAGAAGTTTTCAATTGAGATTAATTGTTCATACTTCACTTTAAAGTCAATAATACACATTTCATGTTTTTTTCATGATTTCTTTTTGATGTATTGTCTTCTTCAAAATTGATGTACATATTATTATTGTTAAAATGTATGTATTGTAAGTGTGATTAAAATGGTTTGTAATTAAATAATATAGAGATGCCACCGAAAGTATAAAATTAATATTCGTTAAGCTTTCGACTACTATACGATAATTCTGTTAATTCGTGACACAAAGTATTTTATTCACAGTATTAATTACGAATATTTTCTGCGAGATTCATTGTCGCTTCCTACCGACAAATCATTTCCAATACCCCCGTAGCGAGTTCTAAATAAATCACTTCTAGAACAATGTGTCTGTCCGCCCTCGTGTTGCGGGACTTCCCGCAAATGATAATGTAATTATTAATAGGCTTTGAATATTAATCAGCCCTTCTGGTCGCGGGCGCCCAATGCCAAGTTCAATTAAAACGAGTTAATTAGCCGGAGGTCCGTCCCAGGAGTGCGAGAGGCGAGAGCCGAGATTTCTTCATGCTTCAGCCCACATTCCGTAGACGTATAAAGGGATGAAGCCATCCCTATAAGATGGTAAGGCACGATGATACATATAAATCCCTTATAAACAGATTTATCATTTATGCTGGGTATTATATCCTAAATTAAAATTAATCAATTAG
Organism: Glossosoma conforme; assembly: GCA_022606575.1. Classification (NCBI taxonomy): domain Eukaryota; kingdom Metazoa; phylum Arthropoda; class Insecta; order Trichoptera; family Glossosomatidae; genus Glossosoma; species Glossosoma conforme. The sequence continues at coordinate 87,875 of JAGTXR010000143.1, read as the reverse complement.
TTTAATTGTATTATATCGACAAAAACAACAATATAGCTCTGTGAACGTTGTTAGATGATTGAAATAATATTGGCATTGGATTAAAAATAGATGGACCTTATGGTTACCTAGTGTGCACCTTGTGTCGTTGGTTGAACCGCCTCGAACGACTGAATGGTCAAGACCTAATCATCGTATCTTCTAAATAATGGTGATTAACATAATATATTGATATCCTCCTCTCTAAGTTTGATACCGAATTACTGGGTGGCAGGATGCAGGAGCAGGTAAACAATACAGAGAACTTGTTTTCGTTTCACAATTCGCGTTTATTTCTCAAACACTTTCTTTTTCGTCCAACCGTTATGGTGAACGCCATTGGCTTTCCCATAACGGCCGCGAACGAGCTCCAACTGACGGCGCGCTCTGTCATCTAGCGCTGCCAACAGTCGCAGCAGTGGCACCAACATGAAATGGGCCAACTGTCATAACAAATAAAATGGCGTATGCAAACACCGTGTATTATTATATAACTAAAACTAACATTATTAGATATGCATGTCAGGCGAGCGAACATAAATAAGAGACAAAATATCGTTTTTCGAGGCTTTACGGCATCAGCCTAAAGGAGCTATATCAAGCTGATATCAATATAAATAACCCTCGAACACTACAGCATCTGTCCCTTTAATTCCCTAGCTATTTGGAATCATGTTCCCATATGTAGCGTCGGATCTTCTTAAAAATACTAAATATCACATATCCGAATATGCCTTAGATACAACAGTACCGTCTTTTCAAATTACTGAATCCCGCTTTGGAGTCCTTCGGGTACCAAATATGTTACAAAGTAAAGCTTCGTGTAAATAATAATAATAATAATAAAGTTTTTATTCCAGCAGGATTGGGTGGGTTGTGCAATACCCAATCTGCCATATTTTTAAATACATAGCATTGAACAAAGTTTTAATTTAGTGAAGATAAAATTAAAATTAAAATAAAATAAAATAGTATTTCATGGTGGTTGGTGCACCATCTCCATCCATCGATGGCTCAGGGAGGAGTTGAGCCATTCAGAAGCAGCCAGGATGATGATGTTGTTGGACCTCCTTATCCTGCTCTAGAAGCCGGCAACACGGTGTCGCAATAATGCTGGAAATGAATGGACTCCGCCCTCCACAAACATGTCAGATGCGCTACAAAATCTAGGGAGTTGCATAAGTTGGCGGTATGAGTTATTATACGCAACTTTGAGCTTCTCCCACTCTCGTTTAGGATAGTTAGACCAGAGTTCTGAGGTATACAGTGCCATACAGTGTGCTTTGAATAGCACTTTCCTGACAGCATTACTACAATGGTAGAACCTCCGAGAAAGCATACCGCTCCGAACGCTTATTGCTCTTCTTTGCCGCTCTATGTCTTCAATGTCACGTAGGTCATCTGTGAGGATGTGGCCCAAGTATTTTATTGAAGACACTGCCACTAGATCCCTGCCCTCAAGACTCACTGTGGGTATGATCAGTGGTTCATTATTGTGTTTGAAGACACAAACGACTGATTTTGTGGGGTTATATTTGAGGTCATGGGATTTAGCATACTTTTCACTAAGGTGAAGAAGGCATCGCAGTGCATTTATTGATGGCGATAGAATGACCATGTCATCAGCGTAGCTATTATTGTTAGCACAGTAGCCGCTTATATGACAACCTTTTCTGGAAGCATTTAATGACGGAGTAAAGGTAAGTCTTGGAACAAGGCATGCATAATGGCAGGTAACAGACCTCTGTGGTGGCAATTTGTGGTGACAATATGCTTCAGGTATGGAACGGATATGGGGAAAATGTAAGAAAAGTATTTGTACGAAATGGAATTTTTCAGATATATTTTCAAGTACGTAAGAAGGTATCTTTATAAATGTATTTATTTACATTTTTCTTTTTTTGTTCACAAAAGTAAGGTAACTTCCAGGTCTCGTTTTTATTGTTGAAAATTCCATGTTTTTTTGTAAATGTAATACATGATTAGATAATCTTTATTTTTTTGTACATTTCGTGGAAAACTAGTCCCCATTACGGCGGGAATGGTACAATTTATTTAAAAAAACAGTTCGTAAAATATTTTTACAAGACGTAATTTGGCCTCTACGTGAAAATAATTTTAAACTTTCTTCGATGCGGCGCGTTTTTATGATGTGGTAGACGTCTATTAAGGTAGCAGTGTCGTGGGCTTCAAGCCTCTCTTCCATGTTTAATATCTTCCAGATTACCTCTTGCCAGAGCACAATGTATCCAGCAAGGGAAAACGGGTGAAAATTTTATTACTCAATACGTGTAAATTAGTTAGACGTGGTACGTACAATCTCACGATTTACTTAACCCTAAGAAAATATATTCACACATTGGCTATGTTTAACGTATTTTTAAAATATACTTTGTAAGGTTAGCGATATGTTTTATATTACCTTTAAAAGCCTTTTGATTTCGGATTTTAAAATACGACGTTCTTCTTATCTGAAGAATTTTCTGTAAATATGTGTGAATTTTGTGTTAAATTTTATTTATGATAATATTTTATATTAGATTTTTTGCCGTTGGTCGCTTCGCGTGCTTTACTAATACAATTATCTGGCGCTGAGGATAAGACCAAAGACCGGGGATGAGTTGATACTGATTTATTTAATACGAGACCCCTTTTTATACCCTAATTTACAATATGAGTAAGCAGTTATAAAAGTAATATTAATACATTGAATGTCATACACTGCACATTCCTCTATACCGTTTTTTGGACCTTGATCCCTTCAATCCACAGAGTGGCAGATTATTGAGATGGTCCATGCTCCGTATTGATGCGTAAGCGTTCTTACATATATTAATATTACTAATACATAGAATTTCGTACATCGCAAATTCCTCGATACTTGTTGTTTTGGACCTTGATCCCCTCAATTTGCGTAGATTGGCAAAATGCTCTGTGTCGTACCTGACTGAATGAATCTAAGATAAAGAGTTGATTATAACAATTACTTTAAAGACTTTAGGATGTTTAATACAACACGGTTATGTTCAAAATAACGTTTTGAACAATTTACCCTTGTAAATTATTATTTCAAACAATCGATCGTCTGACATTGTCATGCGTAGCGTAAACTGACAGTTTCGCTGACGGAAGTTGTGCCCATTGTGACAGAAGTCAAAGGTACAATCCTCGTCAAGAATATAACGTATTTATTTACAGGCACGTAATAGGTATAAGTGTTTCGACATTTTCGATGCTAAATTTTACAGTTCAGCTGAGCATGTTTAAGACTATTAATATTTTCTTGCAGACTTCGACACATACTTTTTGTAAGTATCAAATAACGATGTGGACATCGAAATGAATAGTTGCCATGCATTGTGTTTATATACGCACCATAAAAATTATCGGTTAAAATTATTATATGAAATGCAATATAAACGCTTATTTTCATAAATCTTTGCTTCGACTCGAGTTGAGAAATGTGACCTAAGTCCAGTGGCGTATCTAGGGTGTTTGCCGCCCGGGGCTCTTTCCGACTGTAGCCCTATCTATAAAAAACGTTCCCTAAAACTTTTTTGTCTATATGAATATTGAAGAGGCAGAAAGACACTACTCCTATCAATTTTGTTCCAAATAATTTTTGGCAACCAAAAAAAAAACGATTCTAACAGACTTAAAAAATTCTTACTCACAAAACTTGATTAATTTGCAAATAAACATGCTGAATTATTATTATTAATATTATATCAGTATTTGTATAGCGTTTTTATGACCGAATGGTTATTCCTAAAGAGCTCCTTTGCCTCTCTGAGTAAATAGGTGGGTCTTGAGTCTGCTTCTGAAGGATGCCTCCGCTTTAAGTTCTCTTATGCTTTCCAGCAGCGAGTTCCAGGCCATTGGTGCCGCGTAACTGAAAGCACGATCGCCGAAGACAATGCTAGGACTACCTTCCGTCAGCTGCATAGTGCTTCTATTTGCTCTGGCTGATCTGAGTGTCTACCTTGAGTTATAAAAACTACCACTCACTTCAAGAAATGTATGGAAAAAAATATTTTTTATCAATCGTTGATATGCAGCCCCATACAATCTGTCGCCCGGGTTCCATCCCCTCCACGCGGTCTAGTTACGCCACTGCCTAAGCCCGAGCAAAGGCATGTTTGTGCAAGCAGCGACCCCAGTATTATATTGGTCGTAATTTCTGAGAATTTTATTTATTGCAGTCAAACCTTGTGTACCTTATAATAATATAATATCCATTGTTTCCCCGGCGGGTCGCAATCGCGCTCGGTCCGCCCGCCGTTTTCGCGACACGTGCTGATTGCCTAGTGGTCATTATTATTGTTATAGTGCCTGCACTCGGTGCGAACTTTCAACAATGGCACGAATGCATGCGTTAGTCAGCACTCCTTCAGAGTGCCTCTCAAAGTATCCAGTAAGTGTGTGAAACACTCACTTGTTAGCTTGCAACACCAGTGCCGGTTTTAGGGGCTGGCGAAGTGGGTCGGTGCCCCAAGGCGTCGAATAAGCTAGGGGCGCCGAGGACAACTAATCTTTCTTATATTTATTAAAATATAAACAATACGGGGCGCTAGAAAAAAAAATTTCCCCAGGGCGCCGCAGGGTCTAAAACCGGTACTGTGCAACACACACGATGATCAGTGACAACTCTTATGCTTGAGAAATTATGTCACGATTCCTATGCTTGTTCAGAAATTTCTCCCAATACAATATTGATCGACGTTCGAAGTATTTTTATTACATTTATAAAAGACTCCTTTCTCAAGTCAAATTATTTAAGTAAATAGCAACTGGCAAGACCCTTGACTGTCGGACCTGGAAATCCCTAAACAGATTAAGAACCGGAGTTGGTAGAACAAAGGACAACCTCGAGCGTTGGGGAATGCTTCAGCAGGGAGAGTCACTATTGTGCGACTGTGGAGACCTGCAAACCGCCTCACACTTAAGATCCTGTACATGTGCTCAACAAGCTGCACATCTCAAGACCTAATGCTGGGCAACACACGGGCCATCGATGTTGTCTTCGGATACGATTCATCATTAAATTATGACACGGTGCTTGTTAACTAATCGGTTGTGAACAGAGCAGTTAACAGCACGCAATCAAAGCCGACACGCATTACAATTTGTCGGATTCACAGTAAATAGGTCAATGCTGCTGACTCAAATCTATTAAAAGCATAAAATCCTACATTAGTGCAATGCGACTGCAATATTTTCAATTTTATTTCGTTCAGAAACATTACTTATTTTATTTAATACGATCCTGAAATAAAATATAAAACAAGAGAAACAATTTATAAAAGTAAGTCCCCAAGGTCGCTAAACAGAAGACCACGAAATTAATTTGATAAATAAATTCGTGGAGCTCATGTCGAAACTGGGCTTCTCTCAAGTGGAATATATCAATATTCGAGGTGATATCGTTGAACAGTCTGATCACTCTCCCAAGACGCATAGTCCCTGGCAGGTTAGTATTACTTATAGGAACAACAAACAATCTGTGCCTCCTTATCCTTAAATAATTGTCAGGGACAAACAAACCGATTTCTAACAAAATATCAGGATTTCTGAACACGCCGCGCACTAACCGAAAGACATGCATATACAAGCACACATTTCTTCTAGTTCTCTCTACTCATTGTATCTCAACATACCCCGTATAAAGTTAGATGGGTACAGCCACGGATAACATCCATACATCCTCATGTAAAGAAACCTCAAAAAAATCTTCTGAACTCTCTCCAACATGAGATCATATTTATACTCGTGGGGAGCCCAAATAATAGATCCGCTCTGAATTATGCTACGTACCAATGAACTGCTCGTTCTTGTTGAATTTAGTCAATAGTATAATAATCTACTTTGTTTCTCAGGCGCCGAATATCCTGAAATAAGCAAATTATATCATTGCGACATGTACATTATACTTTTGTAATTGTTGATACATACGTCATTTGGGAACCTCTGTTTGAATAACTCATTGTTCGCGCTACTTTGCACATTAGTCGCCGCTGTACCCTGCCCTTTGTTCTTCTTTATTTTACACGGTTCTATTTTTACACTGCCTTATACATAATATGAGAATGTAAGTATTTAATAATAATGTTAAGTGTGTATTCATCTAGTAACATACACTCAATAATATGTGCAATAAATATATGCATTTAAACTGGTATGCCTTCAAGAGTAAGTTGATGTACACAACAAGTCCACGGAAAACTGAAAATAATTGTTGCTTGTAAATTAATAAGAATGCTTCTGAAACAATATGATTTGCAAATAAAATAATATTCTTAGATAACAATTATATAGACGCTTTTTTATTTGAAAATATACATTATCCACAAAAATGTTTTGCAATTGTGCTTATGGCAGTATTATTTACTTTTATTATAACTTAAATATACATATACTATACATAAAATTCTTTTTTCAACGCGTCAATCCAAGCACAAAAATAACGGCAGAAGCGGGATGCGAACCGCGGACCTTGGAAACCAACTATGCCCAGGTATTCATACCGCTCGGCGAACTGCGCCATTGCTATGCCCAGACTGACTTGCGTTGAAACTAGTATTTATATCATTGTTATCATCGTACGATAGATGTCGCTATAGTATATATTCAAAGTATGTATATTTTTTATTATTATTCTATCAGTCTTCATTTATTCACAAGCTTAATATTATTACTTTCCGGCAGTCTATTTATTTTAGTAAGTACCACTCGGGTCTCGAACCAAACTATAGACTGAATGGATGAGAAAAGACTACTTATAGTTCCGACTCGGACTTTATAACCAATCATTTACCTGTGTTACTGATGGATAATTTTACCTTCTTGATATTGTCTCAAGGAGACATTATTATATGAATTTTTTAATAGACTGCCGGAAAGTAATAATATTAAGCTTGTGAATAAATGAAGACTGATAGAATAATAATAAAAATATACATACTTTGAATATATACTATAGCGACATCTATCGTACGATGATAACAATGATATAAATACTAGTTTCAACGCAAGTCAGTCTGGGCATAGCAATGGCGCAGTTCGCCGAGCGGTATGAATACCTGGGCATAGTTGGTTTCCAAGGTCCGCGGTTCGCATCCCGCTTCTGCCGTTATTTTTGTGCTTGGATTGACGCGTTGAAAAAAGAATTTTATGTATAGTATATGTATATTTAAGTTATAATAATATTGTAATATAGTCAATGATCTATAAAATTAGATTAGAATATTGAAATAATAAAATAATATTCTAATAAAAATTAAAAAATTCATATACTTTTATTATGTTTACTAATTATTGAAAATTAATAATGTCAATCATTTAAATATAATAATATGAAATACAAACGCTTATATAGTTCCAATATTCTATTTAATTTAAAAATAAACAATATAATTAACTTTTTACATGCAATTATGCTTTTTTGAATGTTAGTAATATTACGCATGTATGCACGTGCAGCGCATTTGTCATGTATCTATTGAGTTATAACCTCCTTAACGAAAATTAATCGTCTTCTCTTCCCTCGTCCGAAACATCAGCTTTTGAATACACCCACCATTTTTCTGTTCGTTTAACCATTTAAATGCGTCACTAATCGATATTGAGCCGTCTCGGTCGGAGGACGGGGAACATCGTGCAGAGATGAGCTCTGGAGAGCCTTTTGTTACCTGCGCCCACCTCACCTCGCCCCTCCTCTCTTCTCGCAAGGTTTATGTTTACTCCCGCGTGTACCTGCGACTGTAGCATGCTGACTGTTGAGTCTTTGGTGGGAAACCCATAATTTAACCGCACATCGAAAGACAAATTCGTAGTTTTGACCTAACGATTTAAAAATATCCTATTGTAAACAAAGTATTCATTTGATTACTGTAGTTGGTTGGGCAGTCCCTTAGAACTTAATAGTCTAGGCCTCTGGAGCGTCAGGCTTATTAAACGATATCCTTTTATAAAATCTGATTAACAAACATCCAAATGTGCATCGAATTCTACAGTTAGTGTCTCTACAAATTTCTTGGGTTCTCTAGTTGGAGGCTGTCAAGAAGCATATGTGCTACCAGGTGTACCTCGGGGTGCGGATTATTCTTGGAATAAGGAATGGAATAAAAATGAATAATGCCAGCTGGGTAAACTGTGTGACGATAATTTGTGGTGACTTTATGCTCCAAATATCGAACAGATATGGTACATAAGTTGAGGTGATTCTTAAGATCATATCCTTAAAAACAAAAATAAAACTCGTAAGAACGTACAAATTTTCTTTTTTAGACTAACAGATATCTGGTTTGCACACAATAAAATAGATACATGCAATTTAAAATATTTAAATTAATAAATTATGTAGTCAAGTATATGAGGGCCCCTTCCTATTTATATATTCTTATATACTCATGACAATTAAGTTTGATCCCTGACTATTTAACTAAATCAATTATATTAACTAGAATTCGGGCTTACATAAAAGTTAAAATACTTGAAATTACTTAAAATATGTAAATTGTACAAGGTATAAGTTATTTGGGGCATACCTGTTAAATATACAAATTATAATTAAAATCAATTCATCATCATCAGCCTGTGTCCGTCCACTGTTGAACGTAGGCCTCCCGCATGAGTCTCCATCCTCTTCGATCCTCCGCCTTCCGCATCCAGTAAAATCAATTATTTATGGATATACTCATGAATTATGATACATTTTCTGGTGGATAGGCATGATTAACTTCCATTTTAGTAAAACTTTGTTACTTTATCAAATACGCTAAATTATTATAAGCATTTAATCACCCGATTATCGGTTATGTTTCTCAGTTCAATGTATTGTTAGATTGATTATGAAGTGTCCTTATTTCCTAGAGCGCTTGGTGACCGCATCTGGAGTGTGCTACCCCCTCAGTGGGTCTCGAAGCACGCAGCAAATTGAGTGGATAATCTGTGTATCATGTGACAATGTTTGTCTTTCATCGCACCGCATTATTATTACATACTCGTTCGTATAAGCAGAGATGAACTGTCACAATATTACATTGACGAATGGAGTTGAAGATCATGAACTTAACCTACCAGTAAATTACGCATTGTTTATCATATTTATTATTTATGATGGTATATAATCGTGTCGGAAACAACAGGGTCAGATCCTGTCCGCCCAGAAGTAAGCGACGTCGATGGCGTTACTTCCGGCCATCATCAGGTCTTCCTTGATGCAGCTACTCTGACACAGCGCGACAAGGTCTGCTCCACGCCGCACGTCACATTCAGTCCACTGTAAAACTGGCAGGCTTTCATTTTGTGTCCTCGTCTTGCATACTCCGGTCCGATGTCTGTTAAGGGACCTTCATATATTCCACCCCTGGTTGTGTCCAGGGGCTATGTCCTCCTTCGGCGCAATCCAAGTATTCCCCTCAGTTGCGCTTCTCCACGTGTTCAGCCGCAGGGTGGCCTCAGGTATCACCAGTTCCGTTGTCGACTCTACGAAACTTCTTGATTTTGAGCCGTGTGGTTATCTTTTGATACAGGGTGGAGTGTGTCGTAGGTTGCTTTGGAGAGCTCCTTCTTGGTGGTGACTTCTCGCCGTATTTTTGGTGGGGCGATGCCCGAGAATTGATATATAGAATATTTATGATGGTAATCATCCATGATTACTGGATAACGTCGATTTTTTAATTAGGTCGATACAGTAATACCTGATTGGTTCAAAATTGTTGAAAGATTTTAGGGAGCACTAATAAATATTATTATATAACATGATCTCCGAGTACTTATTACATAAATATTTGATATTTTTTAAGTCCCAAATAACTAATAATTTGTACATAATTTCATTGATTATTATATGAGTATTTTAACTTTCATATACGCCCGGAAATCGACAATAGTAAATTAATTTAATAGTCAGGGGTGGTTCAAAATTTTTTGCAGTATAATTAATTTGTTTTCGGTACTTCGCGAACATATAATTCAATTTTGTTCCTTGAACAATTGGAAGGTTTATCTCGTGGGAGAGGAATGATTATATTTTCTTAGATGGCCATGTCTAACGTCTACGATTGAGATTCTCATAGAATTTCAATCGCACACAACTAATTTGACGCCGTGTGTCTAAATAACCAGGTTCGAAGTCGCAATCGGAGCCGTGTCTGACTGCAATCTGTGGTGAATCAACGATTGGACTTCTTAGTTAGTGGCTCTCGTCCATTTTCCAGTGATATTTAAATTGCCGATTTTGGTTTACCGTGTTTCGAGCATCGACCGCAGAACAAAATTTCTTTGTTCCTTTGTTGAAATTATATTCCGTAGGTTGCAGAGCGGAAAGCACGACCAGTTATAATTGAGATTGTCGCTGGCGAAATTTGTCAGTTTTTGTGATCGTTACTTGCACAGCCACATGATAAAACGCTGTATTTGTTTTTGTAAAACGGAAATATAATATTCATTCAGTGTGTATTATTATATGTTTATAATATGTTAATATAATATGTTTGCTACATTATTGTTTTTTCTTTTTGTTTCAGGTAAGTTTATCCCGAAATACGAGTACTTTGGGTTTCCCCCAAACTAAAGAAGCTGCCATGCAACCGCTTAATCGGACACCGATTTTGAAAGTTTGATCAAAGTTTATTTATATATTAACAACATAATTATTTTACTTGTATATTGCGTTGAAATACGAAGGTACGTTTAACTTGACTTAACGAAGGCGATATTTTATTAGGTTCCATACAATAACTTGTTTTCTTGGACTATTCAATAAGAAATCTTGTTACGGCAGTAGTATTTTAAAATATATGTTAAATAATCAAGTAAGTAAGATTTTTAAGCTCCATCGTTTACGTTCAATACTATATATTAGAGCGTTTTACTGTAAATGAGACTGGATACATTTTTGAATTTATGTTTGCACAGTTGTCACAATTGTTCCGACTTTTCTCTCCTTCACTTCAGTAGTCCGGAGAAGTCATTGTTCTCACTCCAGTCTGGGCCGAGAAGCCGGTATTGGTTCCCAGACGCCCTGGCCGACCTCACGACTGAAGACCATACTTCCAATACCAATACATGTTCCCATTGACCAACTGAGTAGCCGTCCTTTACTCACACCTCGATTTGTTACATAAGTATCTTCCTTCATTGGGGTACGGGACGTATGTGGTAACCTAGCGCGGATGAAATCATATATATATATAATCGTGTTGGAAACAATAGGGTCAGATCTTGTATGCCCAGAAGTGGGCGACGTCGATGGCGTTACTCCCGGCCATCATCAGGTCTTCCTGGGTGCAGCTACTCGGGCACAGCGCACACTCCAAAAGGTGTGACAGTGTTTGCTCCTCGCCGCAGTCACATTCAGTCGGTCCGCTGTAAAACTGCCAGGCTTTCATTTGTTTCCTCGTCTTGCATACGAATACATATTGAATACATATAATACATAATACATTCCGAAGTCTGCTACACACATACATATACGTGGTGTAGCGTACAATATGCAAATGCCACGTTGACAAAATGCTGTCTCTTCACAATAATTTATACTGTACACGTTCGAGGGAAATGGTATGGTTTTTCTGTTATTTTGAGCAAAACATTTAACATCTTCAAGAGACAAAATAATAATAATGCATATATATTTGAGTTAAACCGCCTTATAGGACTTAATTGTCCTGGTCACGGGAACATCAGGATTAATCATCGTATCTCCTTAAAAATGTTGATAAAGAAACAGACAAATATGCGTTTTTTGTATTTTTAAGGGATAATATTTTAACGCTCTAAATTACTATATTAAAATCTCATTCAGATGAAATATCGCGATGTGTCTTATTTATATTGCTTACTTAATTCCTTATCCATTATGTCATGATTTCATTTATTGTCCTGCTTGTTTTTTTTTTCATATTTCAGTGGTTGTTCACATACTCGGTTCTTTATACTGAATTTCTTTGAGGCGTGAATATCTCAAAGCGAGAAAGACCTCTTCTATTGCTGAAGTGCATAAGAGATGGTTGTTGCGTGCCGTACTGTTGTAGGTTTCTGCAGCACCGGTCCGGTCTACCCCCTCCCCTCCGGCTTCTCGCCGTCTCTTTTTCTTCCGATCGCCGATATCGCATAATTGGATGACGACGTGATTTACGCTATAATCCGTGATCTCTTTCATTACGCAACGCATCGTTTTCATATTCACAGAATACTTTGCGAGTTTCTCCTTACTTTCCGCCATTGTTGCGGCTGACGCAACCAAGGCTCTTTTTTACGTTCATCATTTGTTTACGAATTCAGCGATTTTAAGAGCAATACATATTTTGTATGCCACTCGTTTCGTTTAACCTTGTTGGTTGCCGGCCCGTCATCTTTATAAAATCCTAAATTTCGCATCTGATCCTAAATCTCCCAGTAAGTAAGGTTTTCCATGATTAAAAAAAAACCCACTTACAACATCCAAAAGATGAGAATGTCGGTTAATTGATGTTTCCATCAATGTAAAAAAAAATGACAAAGAAAAAGGCATACGAATTACAATAGAATATTTTTTTTGGTGTCAGAGAGCGTCATGCAGAAGATTTTCTGTCATGTAATAGTTAGGGGTTGATTTGCTTAAAGGCCAGCCAAGGTTTAAATATCTCGAGAGATATAAATGATACATATTCTAATTTAGACGAATGTGATTATAAAATAACTGGGGAAAACTTTATACAATTGTGAGTTTCATTTGAACAGAAGATACGAGTACTTCCTGGTCCGCTCGAATGCTCGGATCTTCCTCAAATCTGACTTCTTCATCGCGAGGCTCACGAACGTGTTTAACCCCGAGGTTAGTCCTCAAGAACGGCTTTGGAACCGTGGTGAGCCCTCCCCCCTACAACCTCTCTTCATTGCGGCGACTTTGAAATCTGAAATAATACCGGCCATTGTTGAATTGATTCTAAAATAATAGTCTCCGGTTTTGACCCCGGGTCGTGCTGCAGCAACCCATCGCTTATATCCTCAAATTACTCCAACTAATCATTCGGATGCAACTCCTTGCAGTTCCTGGTAGCTCGGAGCAATAATAATCGTGTAAAAGCAATTGCGCGCAAACATTAATTACACTGTATATATACTTATCCCAGATTATGATCATTACATTAAAAATCCAACACAATATTTATTAGTAATTAAATATACACATACTATAATACATAAAATTCTTTATACGCATCAATTCGTTCAGAAAAAATATCGGCAGAAGCGGGATGCGAACCAGCGAGCCTTGGAACCAACCGTTGCTCAAGTTCATTACCCTAGACCCTAGGTTCCCAAAGTGGTCCACATGGACCCCCAGGGGTCCATGGGATCATCCAGGGGGTCCATGGAAAATTAAAATTGATTTGGGGGTCCATGAACATCGTTAGGGGGTCCACGGAGGGTTCAATATAAAATTATTAGAAATTAAGACACATCATTATTAATTTGGAAGTTACAATAAATAGCAATATATAAATGAGATATGTGTGATGTAAATATTTTAAAGTGCATACAATTAATTTTTTAGCCTGTGACAAAAATAATTAAAATACGGGTTGGAATCCAACCCTTATTTAAATGGGGGTCTACAAAGCGAATCGCATCTCACCGCCGGTTCCTTCTAATTTTGTTATCTGGCCAGGATCTCGTTACTCGCCGACACCGAAGAACACAAATTACTTAATGGATCAAGAAATCCACGAAGAACTGCTATTTGCGAGAACTTTGCCAACCGACACTAAAAGCGAATCAATATTTCATGTTTTGAAGGATTACTTCACAGAAAAAGAAATTCCTTTGTCAAATATTATGTCAGTTGCTACATATGGAGCTCCTGCCATGGTTGGGCGTTATCGTGGCTTTATAAGCTATTTAAAACAAAATGTACCCGGGGTGTTAGCAATACACTGTGTCATTCATCGACAACATTTAGTTACTAAAAATCTGAATAATAGATTGCATGAATCTCTTCAATTAGTCATTGATGTTGTAAATCGAATCCGAATCAATGCGTTGCGTACGCGGCTATTTGCGCAGTTGTGTGACGAAAATGATGAGAACTTTCATCATTTACTCCTTCACACCAAAGTGCGCTGGCTGTCGAAAGGATTGTGCTTGACAAGATTTTTTGCTCTCTTTGACACTATTTTAGAGTTTCTGGATGATAAAGATAGAATTTTAAAAAGAAAACTTAATGATGTGGAAAACGGACATAGCCTATTTAACAGATTTGTTTGCTAAATTTAATGCGGTTAACTTGCAATTACAAGGTGACAGTCTTAATTTGATTCAAACAAAGTCCATCATTTCAGCGTTTCTTGCCAGAATAAAGCTAAGGAAGCAAAATATTGGACGGGGCGAATTTTCCCAGTTCCCCAATCTGTCACAGATAAGCTGCCAGGAAGACGATGTTTCAACCTACGTTCAACATTTAAATGCCCTATATTCAGACTTTGAAACAAGGTTTGAGGATATTTTGACTATGGTAATACCGCAGTGGATAATAAATCCACATGGTGGTGACATTGAAGAAACGAATGTCATATTACAAGAGGAAATAATCGGAATATCAACTAACGAAGAACTCAAAGCACAGTTTAATAAAGGATATCAGCAATTCTGGCTTTAAAAAGACATACCTGTCACTTATCCCGCATTGTGGAATATTACGAGAAAGTTTTTACTTGCTTTTCCATCTTCATACCTAGTGGAAAGGGGTTTCAGTGCAGTTGCGAATCTCATAAAAAAAAGAAACAAACTGGATATCATCAAACGAGGAGATTTGAGATTAAGTCTCGAGAAATTGATGCCAAATGTTGAAAAACTATTATTAAATCATCAAGTTCATCCCTCCCATTAAATGCATTTATTTTTCGCCTAGTTGTAACAGATCGTAAATTATGATTGGGTTCGTTACAATTTTAATTTACAAAATTTTTACAAATATAATGGAGTAGTAAACTTCAATAGTCTGCCTCGGGAAATTAAAGCGATCACTGATATAAAAAAAGTGGTCGAAAATGTAGAAAAGTTCTAAAAACTATTAACAAACAGAACTGACGTCGTCACATAACAATGAGAACAAGGATATGTACCTGAAGTGATATTGTGGCTTTTAGGTTGAGCCGTGTGTGGTGAACTTCCTTCAACCAATATTTCGACCGCCATTGCAGGGGTCTTCTTCAGGATTAATAAATTTATTTAGTTTTGAGTTGGTTTTTTCAGATTATATATATTCTTAAAGATAAAAAAAATGTATAATCTGAATAAACCAACTTAAAACTAAATAAATTATTAATCCTGAAGAAGACCCCTGCAATGATTCACCACACACGGTTCAACCGAAAGCCACAATATCAAATCTGGCTGTGAAAACCTAAGAAGTTATTTATTTACCTGAAGTGTTATTATTTATATATATCTGATATTATTTCTATATATATTATTGTATATATATATATATATTTTAATCTCTTAATTTATATTTATATTCTGATTTGAAAAGAAAAAATTAAAATATACATTCGTATCAATAATCTGTAATTGTCTATTATGTGTTATATTACAATAAGTATTATACTGTAATACCGATTCGCCAAATACCTTTGTCTTTTTTAATTTTGCTCTTGTTATTGATTTGGTGGGAATGTATATGCTTTATGTATAATATATAGAATTAAATATTGAGTACCTTAAAGGGTGTCTGGTTGAGATTGGGCGAGATTGTAGAAAATTTATGTAATTATAAGAACCATGCTGTATATTGATTGGAATTCTGTAAAATTGTATGAAATTGTGTAAAATTGTGTAAAAATTGTGTAAAATTATGTAAAACTCTGAAAAATTGTAGTATCATGGATAAATGAAGCCCACGCTACGCACAAGATTCATCTTTAAGTGCACGCCACTTAAAAATGAATATTGTGTGTGGCGAATTTTACGAAAAAAAAAGAAGGAAAAAAGGATCGTATTTATCGTCACTAAAATCTTTAACTGTATTCTTTTATATTTGTTTAAATAAAAATTCAAAGTGACTATCAGGGGGAGGCCTTACTCATGCGGGAGGCCTAACTCATGCGGGAGGCCTACTCATGCAGGAGGCCTACGTTCAACAGTGGACGGACACAGGCTGATGATGATGATGATGATCAGGGGGTCCACGGATAACCGAAAATCGTGTCAAGGGGTCCACGAGTGAAATAAGTTTGGGAACCTATGCCCTAGACCACTCGATCATCTTCTGCCCGAACTGTTGCGCGGAATAAGTTGTATTTATACCATTGTTACCATCATATAACGATACAACGATAGATGTCTCTGTTGTATATATTCAGAGTGTGTATATTATTATTTTTGTATTATTAAATCAGTCAACATTTATTCACAAGCTTAATATTATTACTTTCCGACAGTCTATTTATTTTAGTAAGTACCACTCGGGTCTCGAACCGAACTATCGATTGAATGGATGTAACAAGATTTATTATTATGAAATTACTTTTTTTATGTACTATTTTAGTTTTTAATGTTTCATTAATACTGTGGTTGCACAAGGAATGTTTGGAATAATAATATGCACGGATATGGTCAATGAAAGGTTTCTGTGAACGATTCAGAGTTTCTGAATTCGATCGAATTATTGAATGTTTTCCTACTTGGGTCATGTGCTGAGATGAGAACTTGATAATTGAGGGTAAAGTAAGTTATTGGATAGGTTATACTTGCATTGCCCCGAAAGAGGACCTAACCTCTGGACATGTCCAGGGGTGGAATATATGGAGGTCCCTTAACAGACTTCGGACCGGAATATGCAAGACGACACAAATGAGAGCCTGGCAGTTTTACAGCGGACCGACTGAACGTGACTGCAGCGTGTAGCATACCCTGTCACACTTTCTGGAGTGTGTGCTGTGTCCGAGTAGCTGCACCCAGGAAGACCTGATGATGGCCGAGAGTAACGCCATCGACGTCGCCCACTTCTGGGCAGACAGGATCTGATCCTGTTGTTTCCGACTCGATTATTTAAATATTGGATAGGTTTCAGCAGGAAGAATATCTCCTGATTTCTGAACATACGTTACCAATTTAGTCAGTTTTGGGAGATACGACATGGCATAAAAAATAAGATACTCGTATATATGCATTATATTATTTTTTATCATTTGACTCGTAGTACATCACCATCACAGTGCTTGTGGTTTCTCTATAGCTGGGTCATCTAGTCACTAAATGCTTTATATTTAAAAAATGTGATGTAGGGATTGGATTGGCATTGCAGATGCTTAAATGATAAATAAAATACTTAATGAAATTTAAATTCTATATATAGAAACAGTATTCAACAATGCTGACTGCTTGGGAACACTATAATATAAGTAATCATTTTCATCATTATTTTATAAATGAATAACATAAATTTTGCACTAGTAAAATGTGGTTAAAATGCTTATTGCCATAGTTCTTATGAAGTAGTTCCGCGTGAAATATTATGTTGTCCCATACGGCGTAAACGTTTACATGAGAAATTTCTCTATTGCGACCTGAGTTTATCTAAAGATATTATACTCGCTAAAAGTATTGATTAACATTTGTTTCTATACTATTATACATCTAGTTATTAAAACATTACCTTTAAGCCTTTTCGCATCGGTTGTCGGCATATGACGTCATAAGATTCCCCGACCGTTGACATCAGTTGAAGTGATCGTTTTGCCACTTTCTTAAAATAGTTTTTATGCATTATCTGATAGCTAAAGGATACAAGAACCAATTTGATATATGAAAATAGACCAGATAAGTACATTTATACTCCAAATACTAGTTTTATATTTGACAGAATAATTTGTATTTAAACCGAACCGTAATGAAAGGGTTAATCTACATACGATGTACGTTAATCTATATTCTATACGTACGTTATGTTTATGTTTCAATTAATAACTGATTGATGTGACTACATAATTTGAATTGAAATAAAAATATTTTTTCGTCGATTGCTCACCTTATTGATGAACTGTCAACGTAAAAGTAATTAAAATTGCAAACAGTACTTTGTTTATATGAATTAAATATTCTCTGCCTTTTACTAAGGAGATGAGCCGCCCCTAGTAACAAAGCGGGAGCGTCGGGCAAATTATCAGATTTCTTTTTTGAATGATGACTTTTTAACAAACACCCAAACTCTATTATACTAATATACAATTCTTCAAGTGACCGCGTTTTGGCTCTAGAAGTCGTCGGGAACCATGTTTTTGCTTAAATAACTTCTTAGGTTTTCACGGCCAGATTTGAAATTGTGGCTTTTAGATTTAGCCGTGTGTGGCGAATGTTTTTCAACTGTTTTTGCTTAGGTGCACTCGACGAGGGACTGAAATTTCTTGGAACAAGACAGCTGACATATCTGTGAGGGGCGTAATAGTGATAATCGTATGCTGCAGATATGGAGCGGATATGGAAAAAAACATTGAACAGCTTAGTCTAAGTGTATTCTACATCGGTAAGTATTATAGGAAGACTATTATCATTCACTTAGCGGGGGGATCGTCACTGAAGAATTTTATAAATAAGTTTCACACGGTTGTGGTCGGGCAATGCGGCGGCTTGCGTCTCAATTTCTCGCTCCAGCGATTCGACTCCGACTCAAAGCAGATCACCATTACGTAGAGTCGATATTGATTGGGACCTAAACCGAGCACCACCGGCTACCATCCAACCAGCAACCACACCACCACACCAGTCGCCTTAGAAAACCATGAGCTTTTGTGACGATGAAGAATGTTGCTTTCGAAGGTAGAGTATCGGTATTGCCTCGAGCTGAAGATTGAAAAAAATAAGAGTCCTCTTTCAAGAACCATCGATAAGGGTCGATGTCTATTGAAAGAATCAAAAGAGATACTTGAAGTTTGATAATCATTCGTTTTTATTAATCCCGAATGCGATATATAAAGTCATCGATGTGGCTCATTGTAAGAAAAGTTTTATTTTTCATCATATTGTAAACAACCGAACAATATTGAAATTTTATATTACTTATGAAACTGGAGAAATCGTGACTCTTTGAATGAATTTTATAAATCTTCTTCTTCGTGTCAGCGACGTCAAATTATTTTTTCCCAATATCTGGCAACATCGATAGCTCGTGTGTTGCCCAGCATTAGGTCCTGAGATGTGCAACTTGTTGGGCACATGGAGCAGCATCGTAGGTGTGAGGCGGTCTGCAGGTCTCCACAGTCGCACAATAGTGTCTCTCCCTGCCGAAGCATTCCCCACCGCTCGAGGTTGTCCTTTGTTCTACCAACTCCGGTTCTTAATCTGTTTAGGGATTTCCAGGTCGGCCAGTCAAGGCTCTTGCCAGTTGGGAGGCCTTCCTTTGGAGTAATGAAATCCTCTGGTGCGATTTGTTGCCAGAGTTGGAGTCTCTCATTTTCAGGGCCGGATGTGAGAGGTTGTGTGGATTTCAGAAAGCTGCTTCGAGACTTCAATCTTGGTGTTGGGGGTATCTGATTATACAAGCAGTGGGACGGTTGGTTGATTGCCTTACGCATTTCTTCGGCGCATATGACTTTGCGTCTTATGTTCGGTGGTGCGATACCAGCCAAGGGGTATAGCTTAGAAATGGGTGTTGGTTTTGAAGCCTGAGCTGACTCTGCATTGAAAATTCAGGGCAGTATCCACTTTTACAGTGAACGATCGACCCCACACTGGTGCCGCATATTCTCCGGCTGAGAAACAAAGTGCTAAAGCTGAGGTACGAAGAAGGGGTGGTTGGGCTCCCCAGTGAGTGTTGGTCAGTTTGCGGATGAGGTTGTTCCTTGTTGCAACTTTCTGTTTGGTGTTGCTGCAATGACGCCTGAAGGTGATTTTTCATCATATTGTAAACAACCGAACAATATATTAAAAATTTATATTACCTTCCCATGAAACTGAAAATTCTGTTACTTACTTAATTTTATAAATATAAAAGTAATATACGTCTAATTTTGGGTTGTAATGAATATGTGTGCTTCATTTTAATGATTTTTGTGGCTGTTTTTTTATCTAATTATTTTTCGATTAATTCAGTCGGTGACGTTAAAGAGGATTTAGTTAGATAGTTCAAACGCATTCAATGGTCTTCTTATTCATATCGCTGGGAAGTATGCAGGATATACAAAAAACCGTGCGGTGGGTCTCCCGCGTGCCCTTCTCCTTTCCCGAGCCCTTGTGGGAACCTCTTCGATAAACCGCTCGTGTTCGATACAGACAGGTAGAAAGAGGAATGGTCCGCGTTGCGTGAGCGCTGGTAATCGTTGCCTTTCAACGTTTTCAACTCTGGGATATTTCCTATTCCAAATTGATCCCGAGATTTATAGAATGAAATATGCTTGTCATCGGTGTTACGAAATATACGTACTTTACGAGAAACACCGAGGACTATCAGATTCAGTCGTTCAGTGTGTAATATCTAGTGTTATATGTAGTTTCTTGGAATGCTTTTTTTAGTTATTTTTGCTATGTTTAATTTCATATTCAGTAAGTATATTTAGCTAATAATAAATATAAAGATGTTTTCCAAATGCTGCCTTCGGAAAACTAAAGTACACTTTTAAACCGAAAACTCCGCAATGTCTTAAAACTAAGGCGTTTAACCAATGTATCCTCCCCGTATTAACTTATGGCGCAGAGACGTGGAATCTGACAGCACATCTTACCCATAAAATAAAGGTCACCCAGCATGCTATGGAGAGATCCATTCTCGGAGTGTCGCTAAAAGATAGAATCGGAAATGAGGAAATACACAGAAGAACTCAGTAGTGGATGCTACCCAACGAATAGGCACACTCAATAGGCAGGACATTCTGTCGAATAGACGACGGTCGATGGGGAAGAAAAGTACTGGAATGGCGCCGAAGAACTGGCAAACGAAGCATTGGCCGACCCCCTGCAAGATGGACTGACGGCATAAGAAGAATAGCGGGAGTGACCTGGATGTGGAAGGCGGAGGATCGAAGAGGATGGAACCTCATGGGGAGGCTTACGTTCAACAGTGGACGGATACAGGCTGATGATGATGATGAAATATAAATATACATACTCGTATGAGGTATATAGTATATTTACAATTGTTCAGGCGATCGTCTCGGCGCGGTGTCCTCGTGCCTTAGTAACCATGCCGCTTCGTGAATAAGTAATCCTACAAAACTTTTGAAATTTCTCATGGTTGTTATGTACATAGCAGCGGTTATTGTCCATTGTCAATAATAATAAAATTATGTAAATAATACAATACTAATAATGACAATAAAACATTGCAGTGATTTCCTCGTAGTTAGGGCCAATGCCGTGTGGGAAAAGTTAACAAATTCTCACTACGGGTATTAAAGTGCTGTAAACCTGTAACCACAACACAACTCACATTGTCAATAATATGTCTATTATTCTGAAATATTCTGAAAGTTTGTGTAATAAATATCTAACGTTGAAGACGTTTTTGTGGTTTATTTTCACAATTATTACTTTTACTTATGCAATGTTGATTAACTCGAATTCGACAATTGCTTTGAAGCTTTCTTATCGAGAAAATTATAAGATAACTTATAATAATAACTTATAGGTGTGAAACGTGGTGCCTTTCATCAAAAATTGTACAAATACTGAAGGCTTTTGATATTTCGTCTTATTGAAGAATATAATACATTTTCTGGAGAGATCACATCACAAATGAAGAGCTACTCAGTAGAATTAAAGGAGGGACACACCTAATAAAACCGTTTCATAAGTGCGACCCAATGGATTGGCCACATTATGAGCCATGGAGGTGTTCTTTGCGATATATTAGAAGGGATGGTTTAGAGTACAATTTACAGAACGCTTTCTAGACGAGAGTGTCCGCAACGAGTGTACGATGACGCGAACTATACCACAAAGCTGCGCAGTATAGAACTCAGTGGTGACTGAGATTTGATGGAAGTTTTTTTTGTTGCAAACAAATATTTAGGATTGCATACTATGAAGAAGAACTATGACTGATAATTTACTATTTTCAATATCCAGAATACAAAAACCAAAAATGATTACTTGGACTTTAATTTTTATCTAATGTTAGCAGTGTTCAGTGCTCCTCTCATTTCGTATTTTATTGTTGTAATACAGACGTTCGGGTAGACATATTTCCAAACATGAGTTACTCCGAGCTTTTTATTTGTCCTGGAACACTTTGTGTGGTATGCGCTGCATATTTGCCCGGTGCAAACATTGCCCTCCTCACAAAAACATTTGGTCGAGACTGAGCACCGCTCTCTCTCTGGAGACAGCCCTTCCAAACAATTCCTATCGCATTCTTACATCAACGTGTACTCATTATTTTCAAATTTATATAAAACTACTCCTTATTAAGTAGAGATCAGGTACAGAAATACGTAATAAATACATTTACTTTTAGGTTAAACTAATCTTTACTAATGAAAAGCAGCTAAACTTAAACTTAAAGAGAATAGGGAGCTATAGTTTTCGCTCTCCTGCGTCATTCATAAAACAGGTCCATCTTTGCCTCTTTATCGACTGCAGTATGGAAGGCTGTCCGCTCTCTCATCTCGTTATTCCTCACAATATCAAACCATCGTTTCCCAGTACTTTACGCAGGCATCTGCTCTCAAATACCATTTAAATTGATACACATACACAACTAGATCAAATATCATCTTGTTAGACATTTCTTTCATCTATTTCGGATTGTTTTCGTTGTTGTTTAATTCTGATGTATTTATTTTTGGTTATCTCTCGTGTTTCGATATCACACGCATGTTGTTGCGCAATGGGCGGGGTCCGTGCGGATATATCCAAAGGACGGAGTTGTTGGTCGAGCTGTCGAAAGTTAAAAACCGGTTTCCGGTCGTGAACAGGTGAGGCGGCGGTGACCGGACCACGAGGGATCTCCCGCGAGAGAGACTTTACGCAATATTCTATACCTGAAGCATGCTTATCATCTTCAAACAACGTCTACCAAAAATCGACCGGTGTAATTACAATTTAACTGATGTTATCAGAGTTTTTATATGTTCAATAATGCAGGTACGCATTATAATATTCAATGAATATACATATAATATATTATAATATTGCAATGTATTTTTTACCAATATAATTCAATAAATGAGTACAAGCATTTAATTTTTTTCTTAGATTAGGTATTTTCTTTTTAAATATTTGACTGCTTCGAAATCAGGCATTTAAAGAAAATATATAAGCTTACATTGGTGGCAGACGTAAGTTGTTCCGTTAACACCACCCTGCACCCATTTATAGTGAGTCCCCGCAAAAAATGGATGAATATGTGAATGCCGGGCTGTAATTCTATGTCGTTGGCGCATCAACATTCCACATACAGTATTCCTGTAGTCCTGATTCAGTTCCTCTCTTTCAAAGGGGTGTTAATACGTCATGAGGGCAGGATGAGGAGCAGGTCAGCAAACAAAGACTTTCTTTATAGAAGCACGTTGATTATATTTACTTAAAACTTAAGCTTCCGGCCAAGCGAGATGACATGCCGCTGAGGCCGTAATGCGTCCTTCACTCGCTGAAGGGTGGGGACCGACTGCCGATCTCCGCGCTCGGTCTCGGCTTTCGCTCGCGACACGAGCGATGGTGTTTATAACTACCACACCTGTTAGCGGACCCGTCCAAAATGACAACTTTGCACACATAATTGCACGACAAGCGACCAGGAATAAGAGACGAAAGATTGTGTATCGAGGTTTTCGGTAACAGGCAGCAAAGACTACATCATGCTTATGTCAAGGCATATCGTGTTATATAAAAATTATGATATGGCAAAGGCCGCATGAATTCACCATGTCGAGATTTTTGAATCTAAGAATGTATTTCTATCAGTTAGGTAGGCCGCGCATCGTCCAGGCGAAGCGCCCAGATTATCATTCTAATTTATACTCATAAGAGGGTCAGCAAACCATCATATCGCTTTTTATAAATTGTCTTTTCCATAATTATAATATTTATATAACGTACATTACAACATGATATGTTAACATTAGAAATGTTAGTATAATCAGCCTTCTGAATGCGACCACACGGACGAAATAACTGTAAAAAAAATGTGTCGATATTTAGTAAAAATACGTTTCGCTCGTTAGTGAAGTGTGTTTTGGGAGCATCGTAAGAGATTCGCTCCCCTGAAGTGTAGGAGGCTGCGGTCATTCAGCTCAGAACGAGACAATGCCTCAACCCGGCAACAACGCACACAACACACACCACGTGCCAGCACCGGCTAGCCACAGTCTGGGATCACAAGTACTAAGCAGCTTTTGCAGAATATAGTATAGGTGTTGTAAACTTGTGCAGCGATATTTTTTGTGTGTCATGATTTTGATGCAAACCCAAAACACTAAAAGCTTCTTCTTCTTCTTGCCTAGTATCTGGCAACTTCGATAGCCCGTGTGTTGCCCATCATTAGGTCTTGAGATGTGCAGCTTGTTGGGCATATGGAGCAGGATCTTAGGTTTGAGACGGTTTGCAAGTCTCCAGCGACAACAAAACTAACAGCTTAAAGTATAACATTTATCTGCTTAGACGACTGTACCGCAAGACTGTGATGAAGATATGTTTAATAAGATCTAATCTATAATAGATATAGTTGTCCTCAAAATTTGTTATACGAAACGATTTATAACGTATTCATGGAGGACTGGTTATTTTTACGGGATTACTTAGACTTTTAAATATCAATATACAGATGAAAGCAATAATAAAGAGCTTTAGTCCATTAAGGACTCTATGACGCGCAATGTGATGGGATGGATGCTTCGTATAAGAATGATATGGTAAATATCCAAACCTACACGCACCCGGTAGGACAGATTTTAATTGTTTTTTGACATGGTTTTTAAGATATTCATATTGTATGTAGAAAACATACGAATAGATGTAATATTTCAACCTTGTATAGATGCTCGGAATGGATTCCACTGGTCTGCCGTTGATAACAGGTGCAAATGAAATCGATTGAGAATATTCGGAAGAGCAATGACAGTGCTAGTAGCAATTAATTTATCTTAGTGAATCGGCTAAACGTTTTTGTCACATATATTGGAGATCAAACGTCAGTATGCCATTGTTCATCAGACGTATTTTTTTTTAAAATTAATTGAAGCTATCATGCGATTTAGTTACGATTTTATGGTGTTTATTTTGAATTTACGATTTTAAATTATAATTTTATAATATTTTAAATTGAAAAATGAGAAAATTGATAACATTTACTTTTGATTTCACATTTATTTAATAATTTATAAATTAAAATTAAATTATAAATACGCAGTTTTACCAAGTATTGTCAATTGATAACCTTAACGACTTAAAAAATAATCTTGTTAAATAATTGGTTAATTAATAGCTTTGTCTTACACCTACAATATTATTGAAGAATTTAGAGATAATAAGAAAAATAAAATGTTATATTAACAACACCATTCTATCTATCAATACCGTCTCTCCGGGTCTTTCGTCGTCTCCAGGAGTTTGTATCCCAAGCCGAGTAGAATAGTATAGGCTTGTTGCAGTGCGGCTGGGCCCTTTCTGGGTCTTGTTTTTTGTGCAACATAATTATTTATTGTCTTTTTAACGGCGCGGGGGCCGACCGCGTGAACCTCCTTGGTTACCATCATACCACACCGTTATTTCAAAACTAAGTATGTTTGGGTTCTTTTTTTATAATTTTATTCAACTAAATACTTTATTTGTGCCAGTATTTAAGATGAATCATTTGCTATTTGAAATGGAACGCGGCAGATTGAATAAATGTATTTTTTTTTTAAATTTAATTTATATTAAATTATAATTTCTCCATTTTTCTCCGTGATCGAATATTGTTTTTCCGTCTTACACAGGCGTTTAATGGACAAACAATATTTAGAGAGCTCCTCACAAAGTTTGGCTTCTTTTCTGATTATGCTTGTTCATTTGATCCTGGCAAAAAACAGACCGCAAGATATTCCTGAAAAAGTGCATCATCTATGAGAACAGGAAACGTATTCTGTGTTGTCTAGGATTCTCTATAATTTTTTCGGAGGACCTTCTGACTGCTTAGTTTTGACGTTTCCATGCTTCTACAATATAAATTAAGGATATCGTCAGGATACATCGCGCAGTTAACAAGACTAGATTTGAATAGACTCTTATGTATTCAGTTTTCTTCCCTTCGTACCTTCTATGTAATTTCCTTGTTACTTTATATTTATACGTAAAAAAAATATAAACAACATCATGGTGCAAAGTTGCGGAAACTATAAAAGCTCGAAGATTAAAAAATAGCTAATAATAGATATTGATAATGAATATTATACAATAATTAGAAATATAAAATCTTTAACCTATTTAGGTACCCACTTCATAAGCTCGCCAGCTGGTAAAAAAGTTATATTCTTTTCTGAGATTTATAGTAAATACATGTTTTTTTTTTTAAATCTTTTTGTTCTTATCTTAACTTTTAACCAATATTCAAAACTGTAAACATTCGATGTTGTTATTGCGGTTTTCTTGTACTCGTAAATAATAATGACTAATTATCTGGGTTAGATTATTTCATTAACTTTATTTTTTGAATGTGTAACATGTAAACACGCGTGATTGATAGCTTGTACGTACATACGAAAAATGATTCGAAGAGTGGATTCAATTGCGTTTCAGTTAATGGCGTTACATGCGTGTTGATGTTATAACACGTCGTAAATCTTGAACATAAAACTAATACCATTTCAAAGAAATTGAGAAAACAAACATGCAATATCTACATAACCCTTCAACTAATTTTATTTTATTTAGTATATAATTTTTGGGTACTCGTTTGACGACAATAGCGCATTTTAAGCGCGGATCACAGACGTCTGCGCGCGGACCATAACTTGGATAGGTCATTTCCTGTAGCTCATTAGGACAATAATGTTTGGGCTTATCTACCGGTCGCCTTAAAAACCATTAACTTGACCCAAATATGCCTCGTACACCACAGGCATCGTCTCTTCATGTCTCTAGTCTCTCTCCCTGCAGATCGCTGTAAAGCATATTTCTTCACACATCAACCTGTGAAGAAAATGTAGTTGAAGATGTATCTTGGTATTATGGATTTGATATGGAATGATATTCTCATTGCAGAGAATAGTGTGCGTTAATCAATTGTGAACTAGGACCCTTGCTCTTAGAAATCAATAAATTTAGTGTCTAATTTTTTTCTGATAGTCTTCATCGGAACATGGTCTATGTAACGTTCTTTTGGCGACTTACGTATCAAAACCTGTTAAGTTGATCTAGATTCTAGAACCTCTGCTAGCTAATTTAATCAATTAGTAAATATTTTATAAACCTATTCAGTACAACAAAACTATTCTGAAATAACTTAATGATCTTCGTAGTATCAATCCGGTGGATTGGTTTGCAGCAACAAAATCTTGCATATCGATCTCCAATCCTCTCGATCCTCTGCAATCCTCTTTGGCTCAGCATAAGAGCTAGGTCTAGGGCGCCCTCTGCAGTTTCTATCCTCAACCATCCCTTCCACAATGTCGTGAAGAAGGCCATCATGGCGCATGATGTGACCTATCTATCGGGCTCGCCTCTCTGAGATGGTTCTTACTAGGTGCCTATCTTCCTTGATTATGCTGAGAACCTCAGTGTTCGTGACGTGGTCTCTCCAGTAAATTCCGAGAATTATTCTGTATGACCACATCTCAAAGGCCTCTAGTATTTTTTATGAGTGCCATATTGACCGCGATTGACACTTTTACTGTTTCAATTTTTATAAATCGATCACGTAAACACAAATTTTTCTCCGCTTCAATAATAAAATATCCGTGTTTATATTTGGAACCCACTTTGTAAAATTAACGCTACATTAGTTCGCAAAGCAATTTCGGGAAACTTTTTTTATTGTTTACACTTTGTACAATGGCCAAACACCTCCTGCCCACCTTTGTATCTCTAATTAGCTTCATTTCAAAGAGCAAGTCCACGGCGAGTTTTCGATTGATCGGCGGCTCCAGAGCCAACTTTCATTTGCGTCCATTATGATTTTAACTTTTTAAACTTGAACCCACTCAAGCGAATATCGATTCTGTTTTGTGTTTGCTATTATTATTATTATTTATAATTCTCTAATGTCCGGCGGTCGGTTTCATTTTGCCCAACTTAATATTATTAAACCAATCGATCGTTTTTAAAATGCTGTCAAGTACAACTGCTTCAATTAAAAACGCGCTAATACGTAATGCTTAAATTATTATAACTCTAACGCTTTCATTACTGCTCGGTTTGAATACAAATTATACTGTCAAATATAAAACTGGTAGTTGAAGCATAAATGTATTTATATGGTCTATTTTCATAAATCACATTGGTTCATGTATTCTTTAGCTATCAGATGATGCATAAAAAACTTTTCTAAGAAAGTAGCAAAACGATAAATCACGTCATCCAATGTCAACGGTCGGGGAATCTTATGACGGCATATGCCGACAACCGATGCGAAAGGGTTAAGTAATAATGAATTCCTACAATGTGACCTTATATGACCAACGAACATACCATGAGGAAACACCGGTGTTGTTCGATGATCGAAATCAAACAACTCTAGGCGTGGGTCGGATTGGATATATTATCACCACCTGGAAACACCATACTTCGTTGGTTGCGTAGAGCCGCCCCTTAGTACCAGGTAAAAGAGTGTCGGGCGTGTCATTGTTTTTTTCTCTTCGTAAAATGTTGATTAACAAATGCTTAAATATGCTTTGAATGAAACATCTGCTTTTTCTTCACGCTCCCTGGCTCTCGTACTGAAGGCCGTTGCTAACTATGAATATTATTTGGCAGAGTTTCGGGTAAAAGGATGAGTTGGGACAGGGTATGTGACAGAACTGCGTGGAGCCAATTATTGGTGACCATATGGTACAGCTTATGACGCGCATTTTGAAGAAAAATCACCCACAAGCTTTATTTGATTTAATATAGTTTCTTATACTGAAAATCCATTTTTTTAAAAAGACAAAAATCCTGTTTCATTTGTTTATATTTAATTTAAAAGTTTAAATTGCATATCAAATATGTTTACTTTCTCGTGGTGTATATTAAAAATTAATTTACACAAATTTTACGATAGCGTAAAATAAAAACGTAAATAATCCATTAATTGCCAAACTTTATAGCTTCTCACGGGTCCTGTTAAATAATAATTCACATACATACTCGCCAATAACATGTATTAGCAATCAGATAAGGTGTTTTTGGCCAGGACAGTGGAATTTTTTCCATTTGTATCAATGTCGATAGCATTATAGACGCACCTATTACGACATCTGGATTCTGGTGTAAGTATCGCACTATCTTAAGTGCGCGAACTGGCGCCTGCTTATTTATGGGACCCGCTTCCCGCACTGGTCCATTAGGCCAGCACCACACATCCACCTATCTCTCACGTGGGTTAATTAGTGTCACAGCTATGAACAAAAACTCCGATGTGAGAGACCCGCCAGGTTTATTTATTAAGATAGATGGGCCCACCCAAACTATATCATTCTATTATTTAAAATGTGTCGCATTTTTTTTTTGATGATGTTAACGTACATTTATACTCCAAAGAATTGTTACGAATTTGAATGGATGCTCCAGCTGGAAATTAATAAATGTATACATTTTTTAATTTAATAGGAAAAATGCAATACAGTATTTATATATAGAATTCATGTTACAAATTCACAGTAATTAATATTTTGTAAATGGTCTTTTTTACGTTCCCTATTCTGAATCACACTTTTTTAACTACCCATATACAAAGAACTGATTCCTCCTGCACCCACCAACAACCGACAAATTCGTCTTACACTTGCCGAACATCCATACACGGTTAATGTTTGTCGACCAAGAACTGCCAGTTTCCAAAGTTCCTTTAATGCCACCGGTAAGCTTTGAAATGCTCTTCCAGCGTCTGTGTTTCCTCCTTCCTACAACCTGGATATCTTCAAGAAACAGATAAATATACACTTGCAATCTCCACACAAACACAACACACGTTTCTTCATGCAACGTCTAGCCTCCCTGACTGAGCGTCATAGAGAAAGTTTTTTTTTTAATAATATGACTTAGTATAAAAATAATATGTATTTGTGAGAGAAAAAGAATGTGTTTTTGGGTATAGAACCAAAATATAATAA
Organism: Glossosoma conforme; assembly: GCA_022606575.1. NCBI lineage: Eukaryota > Metazoa > Arthropoda > Insecta > Trichoptera > Glossosomatidae > Glossosoma > Glossosoma conforme. The sequence continues at coordinate 57,654 of JAGTXR010000143.1, read as the reverse complement.
TTTTGATGTTGAAGTTAAAAGAAACTTTATTCTTATAATACGCTATCCGAACGACGATGATGCCTGTGCTTGACCACTAAAAGATTTTTAATTTAATTGTTATCGCTTACGGTAGAGTACAATTAGGTTGTTCACACATTTGTTCGGGTTGTTTCGGCTGTCAACGCTGCGTTAATGCGAAGTTCCTTTTGTTATTGAATGTATTTGTAGATTTCACATATACGCATATATAATATAATGTACTGTTTATAGAAATGGAACAACAATATTAACGCCTAATTTAAAAGTGTGCGCTTTTTGTTATCGGTGAGTTTTTTAGCCTTGATTTGATTAGCGTGACATTGACAGCGTTGCGAAACATTATTGTGGTGTAATTAGCCAGCGCTACCCCGGCTGCTCCACCGCCAAACAATTGATTCCCAGGTCCCCGCGGGAGCCATTAACACTAATTAACTATCCGCGAGGCCGGGGACCACAGACTCTCCGCTGTTTGGATAAGCCACTAAATAAAGTTTAAGCAAATACGTTTGCTTAATCACTTCAATCTGATGAAGAAACTTGCTGCATTCAGCTTTGATTTTTAACGTCCACCTTTGTGTATTGTTATTATTACACGGAATGAACGATTCTTTGTTTCGAAACAAGGGCATTGTTGCACGGAAAATATCTAGGTTTACATGGAAATCACACGTGGAATAATGTATTGCGAAATCACGTGTTTATTCAATTATGTACTGAGTTTACTATTCGATTTTTTATCTTGTTGTTTTGATTGAAAATGTTTGCACAATTTTTGTTGTATGTACAAGTACATTTACTATATAGTTATTTTAATTCCTTAACGTTATTCGCGTGATAATTATTTATTAACATAAGGTTATCAACTGACAATACTTGGTGAAACTGCATAATTATAATTTTAAATTAATTACTTGTCCATACCTATATAGGCCGCTGCCTGTCTTTATTTTATCATCATTGAAGATGGTCTCCAGGGAGGCCGAAACATGTAATCGCTTATAATAATTGTGAATCAAAACTATTTTTTTAAATTAAAATTGATTTAAAATTATCATTATTTAATAATAAAAATTTCAAATTAATGACAAAATCAAGTAGTTTTTATAAGACAAAATAGTTTTTCGACGAAACTGCAACACGTCGACAAAAATCAATTTGTAGAATTTATTATTAAACTCTTATAATTTACACATTTGAACTATGTTTTTTTTTAAATCTGCAAACCTGTATTATCTGCATAGAAGCTTTCCATATTTCATGTATTCTTACTTTAGCATTTCCCCTACATTTTCCTGGATATTTTTTTGTAAAATTATAATTTTACTGAGAGTTTCGTCCTTGGCCTCTTCGCAGCAAATTATTTTTCCAGATTCAATGCCATCTAAGTAGCGACCTGACGTATCTGACAGATTGTATTTCTCGGTCTGAGAGTTTAAATTTAATATTGCCAGTATAATTAAATAATAAGTGATACAGGTTAGGTATAAACATCCAATCTCAGAAAAAATATTATATTGCTGAAACATGCAATATATATATATATAAATCAATTGCTGGTTGTTAGTCTCGCTAAAACTCAAGAACGGCTAAACGGATTTATCTTATATTGGTCTTGAAATGATTGTGGAGGTCTAGGAAAGGTTTAAAGGTGAGAAAAATTCGAATAATTGCCGGGAAAACCCTAAAAACAGCCCTTTTCTTTTTCCCATATAAAAGTTTTCTAAATAAAATGTAGAGTCAATTTGAACTTTATTGCTATTCAATAAAGTTCATATTAAATTATAATCACTCAGTTGAGGCAGTACGAAGTCTGCCGGGTCAGCTAGTATATAATAAAAATTAAATATTTTAATTGCGTTGAAAAAATCATACTTGAAAGCTAAGACATTTTTTTGAAACGGTTTTATTGTACAAGTAATTTTGTCGTCAGTTCTTGGTTTGATTGAACAATGATTAAATTATTTGTTATTGCATACATAAAATGTTATACAGGTATGATGGTAACAATGGTATAAATACAACTTATTCCGCGGAACAGGATGGTCGAGTGGTCTAGGATAATGAACTTGAGCAATGGTTGGTTCCAAGGCTCGCTGGTTCGCATCCCGCTTCTGCCGATATTTTTTCTGAACGAATTGATGCGTATAAAGAATTTGATGTGTTATAGTATTTGTATATTTAATTACTACATAAAATGTGTTTTATTGATGCTGAAAATTTCGCTGTTCGTCAGTTTTTCACCAAGGTGCGATGACTCGAGATTTTCAAGTTCATCCTCGCAGAGAACACACTCATTATTCATTACCATGCCGTGGAAACATTGGTAGGAGCCCCACGCCCACACTCCCGGAACATTATCTCACAAATTAGTACGCCTCACTTTCCATTGTCACGCCGCGCGCATACATTACCGGCCGCCTCCCCATCAGGGATTCATCTCTCGGATGTCCATTATACGTTTTCTTAACAAAAACGTGGAAACGTGAGATTATTATCATAATGACGGCGATACACTGCCGCGGAGATGTGACGAGCGGCGCTGGGACCCGAGGGTGGGGTAAACAAACTTTACAGACGCTCGGGACCTTGTACCGTATAACACACATTATGGAGCAACCTTCCACCTCACCTCTTCTTTGTATCAACAATACTTGACGCATTTGTGTCTCCCATTTTAGTCGAGAATGGTCCAAAATAAATTATATGCTTAGGAAGCTACTCCTCACTCCGTCTATCATATATCTGTATATCTGGATTATATTTGTTTATGACTACCGTTTTTTTTACACCCGCTATGTAGTTGATTTTGCCTTCGTGGACATTGAAAAAGCATTTGATAAAGTAGATTGGGAGAGGCTCTTCGATATTATGAAAGAAATTGGAGTCAAATACAAGGAACGAAGACTCATATATTCACTTTACAAAGAAGAAGCTGCCATAATATCACTTGGAAATGTCCAAAAGGAAGCAAAAACACGTCAAGGGGTGAGACAAGGATGCTCTCTGTCGCCTGTACTCTTCAACGTATACATACAAAATGCAATTAATAACATCAGGGAAAAAATGGGCCATAGAGAGGGGGTTAAAATACATGGCCAAAAGATTGATATGATAAGGTTTGCTGACGACATTGCTCTGATTGCTGAAACTGAAGATGAACTCACGGAAGCGCTGACATCCATGGAAAACATATTTAATTCCAACTACAATATGAAGATAAACAGCACAAAAACCAAAGTCATGAGAGTAAGCCGCAATGAGCAGCAGAAAATTAACATATCAATGCTAGGAGTACCCCTAAAAGATGCAAAAGAATTTGTATACCTTTGAAGTACAATCACCTGGGATGGCAGAACCAAAATAGAAGTCAACAGTCGAATACATCAAGCAAGGCTAGCTTTCAATAAAAAAGCCAACATTCTTGAGTCAAAGAATATTTCTTTAGGGCTCCGCAAGCAACTTGCCAAAACACTTGTTTAGAGCATCTTAATGTACGGCTGTGAGACATGGTGCTTATCTGAAAGTGATAAAAAAAGACTTGAGGCCTTTGAGATGTGGTCGTACAGAAGAATTCTCGGAATTTCCTGGAGAGACCACGTCACGAACAATGAGGTTCTCAGAATAATCAAGGAAGATAGGCAACTAATAAGAACCATCTCAGAGAGGCGAGCCCGATGGATTGGTCACATCATGCGCCACGATGGTCTCCTTCACGATATTGTGGAGGGGATGGTTGAGGGTAGAAATTTTAGAGGGCGCCCTAGACGGGAGTATTTGCAGCAAGTATTTGAGGACACGAATTGTAGCGCTTATGCTGAGCTGAAAAGGGTTGCGGAGGACCGAGAGGAATGGAGATCGAGATGCAAGATTCTGTTGCTGCAAACCAATCCACCGGATTGATACTACGAAGAAGATGTAGTTGAAGCATTTGGTCGTCACAGATTGCCGCCACAGACTCTTGTCAGTCGCTTACCGTCCTTGACCGCCTCAAATCATTGAATTCGTTCGTTTCAATTGTTACGTTTAGTGTCCGTACTATGGAATTATCATAGATACTGCTCTTTCGCACATACTCAATTGATTCCATCTGCATCTATTCGTCAACGTCAGATTTGATTATCATCCCTATACGATTTGTATATTATGTCGTCGCAGGACAAACAGCTTCTTTACATCCTTGTCAAAACCACACGTATGCTTTGGAATGCACTTTTATCATGTGTAATGTACATGTGTATCGCACAAATAAATATATTAATACCTTGTTTCAACATAGATCACATTGAGCACTGTTTAATCTCTTGCTGGAAGACCGTAGTTTCACAGGCTTAAACTCCTCCCTTAAGCTCCACCCATACCCTTCCTTCTTTCCTTTCTAACCGGCACACCACTATAATTAAAAAAAAAATTACACACAAGTATGCTTGTACACATTGGAAACTGATGAAGCCTTCATTGAGGGTGAACCTGTGAACTTCCAGCAAGAGATTAGACAGTGATCAGTGTAATCCATATTAACACAAGGTACTAAATATGTATGTATTAAATATTGAAATGCATCTCAAAGTTAATGCTAAAAATATTAACCGCAATATTTGAATGCCTTCAAAAAGCTTATCAAGAAACAGTGCTCGGCTTATACGGGACTCCTCCGATATCCTTCACTAATCAAAATTAATTTTAATTTTCAGTATTTTTAATGATTTATTGTGTTTGCCTTTTTGCTGACTTGGTGTCCCATTTTTTTAACATCGAACGCTGGTACTCCTTTTAGTGGTGTGGACTCTGGAGAGTCCGTTGCTCGAGGCGCCAGACAATACCCAAGACTGTCTTCCTTCTCGCGGAGACTTTTGCTCTTTACTGCTTCTCGCTCCCAGGGGACGCGACAGAGAGCCATCAGCGTAACAAGACGATGGCTGACTGAAGATGGATAGAATCCCCATTATTAGATCAGTTCAAGTGAACATTTTTTTCGCAGTGCATTGAATTCCCCACCTTGCGCCCAAACGGATCAACAATTGCGCTTACATATGGTAAACATCAAAATTTTAAGCAGAATGATACACCAACTTTACTTACTAATAATTAAAATGCGATATTGGTTTTTTTTCACGATTTTGATATTGTTTGATTAAAAATGTCCAGACAATCAATGCTTTAGAGCTGGGGGCTTTTTAAAATAAACACTCTTTGATTTATTTATTTTTAGACGTTATTGGTGGTGTTGATAAACAGACAAACGGTTCCATGCGGCAAATAACAGGAAATGTGGCGTTTAGTTATTGTTAAAACATTTATGTTCTTCAGACATATAATAAACAAAATGCTCAAAATAAACTCCACATTAACAAACTATATTAACAGCAAGTGTTGATTTAACATATTTAGAGTATTATGCTTTTTTTGTCGCTACGGCTCTGGTTTTAGGGTCCAGGAAGATGGATGCGTCCCTCTCCAGCCCTGTCCGATAATGGCGGTTCAAAATATATCCGAGAGCATAAATTATGGATTCGAAACAATGACATGTGAAATGGGTTATGAATTTGTAACAAACCGTTTTGGTATTACGACCTTTTCAGTTTTATCGTCTCATGCCCACGTAACTTTTTTCGATTGTCCTATTGTTGATTCAAATTCGACCTTAGACTATCCATAAAAAGTGTAAACCTAAGATAATACATTAAAATTTCACACTATTGAAATCTATTGTATATGATTTGGACAAAAAAGGCCTAATGTACCTTTTATTCTAAAGTACACGTATGCCAATAAGAGTGCTATACACAAATCTCATATACACTGTGGCGCCTGCGAAAATTTCGCGAGTGGATTAGATATAGCTAGTAATTTTTAAATACCTACCATACCGATATTATAATAATTTATTTCGTCGGGTCTAGTTATGGAAAGGTTCGTGGACTTTCTACTTCCTTTATTTTAATACCTAAAGCTCTGTTTTCCTTTTATCGAAGCTTTTTATAATATCTATTTTATTTATTTCTGAAAGTAACTACATACAATGTTTAAAGTTTTATATTCTTTTAAATTTGTTTGTTTATTTAATTTTTTTATATTTTAATTTTTTTCATCCATATTCATACAAATACCTAAATATAATAGATCGCGGTCCCGAAATGACGGCATCAGCTTAAATGTTGATGCCGGAATACCAAGGTTCCGGCACTGAGGATAAATCCAAAGACCGGAGTTTTTTTTCATCATCAGCCTGTGTCCGTCCACTGTTGAACGTAGGCCTCCCGGATGAGTCTCCATCCTCTTCGATCCTCCGCCTTCCGCATCCAGGTCACTCCCGCTATTCTTCTTATATCGTCAGTCCATCTTGTAGGGGGTCGGCCAATGCTTCGTTTGCCAGTTCTTGGGCGCCATTCCAATACTTTTCTTCCCCATCGACCGTCGTCTCTTCGACAGATATGACCTGCCCATTGCCACTTGAGTGTGCCTATTCGTTGGGTAGCATCCACTTTTAGCGACACTCCGAGCATGGATCTCTCCATAGCACGCTGGGTGACTTTTATTTTATGGGTAAGACTTGCTGTCAGATTCCACGTCTCTGCGCCATAAGTTAATACAGGGAGGACGCATGTAGTTTTAAGGCATTGCGGAATTTTCGCTTTAAAATGTACTTTAGTTTTCCAAATGCTGCCCATCCCAGTTGTATGCGCCTGTCGATTTCTTTTGAGAAGTTATTTCGCCCTAGTTGTATTACCGGATTTTAATTGATACCAATTTATTTGATAATAAAACCCTTTTAATATCTTACTCTACAACATGAGTAAGGCTTTATATAATTAATACATTGAATTTCATACACTGCAAATTCCTCGATACCTGTTCTTTTGGACCTTGATCCCTTCAATTTACATAGAGTGGCAAAATATTGTAATGTTCAATGCCCTGTGTCGTACCCGACTATATGAATCGACAGATTCCATCTAAGATATAGAGTTTGATTATAATAATTACTTTATAGACTTTTGGATGCTTAATACAAAATAATTATGTTCAAAATAACGTTTTGAACAATCGTTCTAACTTACAGTCTTATAAACATGAACATCTAATTAAATATGTATAGCCCCGATAAAGCACACTTATTTACTTAGTACATTGCATACCATATATTTTATTTAGTATATTCGACAGGTGTTTCGATATTTAAACACCCGTATGAAAATATGCAGATGCATTTAGTTTCAATGTTTCACGAAATAAAATAATACACTGTTTAAACTACATTTGCGACAAACATGAGTACCTGTAATAATGACTATGAATAATTATAAATAATTTAATTATAAATAAAATAATTATCACCTTTAATTGTATATTTAGTTACAGCTGTAGAGTCTATCGTTTTTAAAAAATAATTTTGTCCTACAAATTTAATACATATTATTATCGAATGTGATCTATTGGCGAATTACAAAAAACATATTAAATTCATAGATTATGTTGGACTGAAACATTTAACGACGTGCTAAAATACCTGTATATGTATATAAAACACGTGCTTGGTCAGTTAACACCTATGTGATGATGATACTCCTATGATATGCAGAGTTGACAGTTTGATTGACCTCGCTATAGGGCATTCTAAAAGATCGCCTGATTTTCGACGTTAATGCACGCAGGAGAAAACCGTATTTATTGGGGAATAAAAATAACAACTAAAAGAGTGGAAAATATCGTTTATACCATTATACGCAAAACATTCTTCTGAGTATTTGAAATTAAGCATACATATTCAACTATTGATTCACGCAAATCAATTCGATATATTTAATATTGCAATCAAATCTGCATATAATTTATAATATATATTATAATACATTTTAATCATATAATATGTATGACATTGTCGAGTGTGATATATATTCAGTATGTATATTCTATTCGAATCATCATGTCCACCGTTTCTTTTTCTTTGATTAATTGAGAAGGAAAAATGTTTTATAATGTGGTACTTGCTATATGGGTATCAATTTTTACGTATGTGTACAAGTCTTCATATGCTTATTATTTAATAATGATAATATATTAGAATGAATAGCCTTACTTAAATTTTGCTACATGTTTATTTAACACACGAAAAAATAAATTGTCATAAGTCGGTACATTTAGGGATATATTATATCGCATTGGACCTCTATTAAATAACAATACTCGTAATAACTCCACTAGGAGTGCTTTATTTATTGCACTTTATTAATAAACAACCCTAAGAGGTTAAGCCATTCGAAGTAATTACCCTTACACTTGTTACATTGTTGCTATATTTGGGTCAACGCCGGGCTCGCCGTTACGCCGTATCCGTTATTGTTATTTTTTGTGTCTCGGCTCATTTATTATTGATATCTCGATTCATTGTGCCGGGGGTTGCGAGGGATGTTCGTCTATTCCTGAAGTCCCTCAGCCGCGCCCTCAGGCCGGGGGTTCAACTGGCTTTATGCGAGATATAATATAATACGTTTTGTCAGAAAGCAGACCCCCGCGGAGCTGCCAGGGATGCGATGGCGATATTAAGCACCGATACTGAATAATGAAACGACTTTATTTATTGTCATTGTTTATATTATCGCGTGAAATGTGAAACCACTAGATAACCGTTCTAAGTAAAACCATAAATATGAATGCTATGTACAATATATTGTTACTTAAAGTACACGGAAGCAACAATTATTATAACAACGTTATTATCTCACAATTTTATTGTTTCCTTATGGGTTTTGTACTTAAAAAAAGGCCAAGTTTATATATATTTAAAAAAAAACAGAATGCTTAGTTTATACTATAGATAAAAGATCTAACGATAACATTGTTGTGCACTGATCACTTTATGAGCTGGCGGATATAGCTCAATGGTCAAAGCGTTTGCTTTGCAAGCCAAATGTCGTGGGTTCGATCCTCGACGGAGATTAAAAAAAAGGATTTGTAATCGATTTCTGTGCTCTAAAATAATACCCGTTGGTCTGAATTCAAATTCATCTTACGGGTGAGGGATCAATTCCTCACCCGGAAAATGCCAGTCATCGTATATTTAATTAAATTGGTGGTAGACGAAAGTCGTCCCGTGAAGACCACCCATTCATAGTAAATTTCTGTAATAATAAGTATGATGCATGAATCTCGGGCTGTAGTCTATGACGTTGGCGGATCAACACTCCACATATAGCTCTTAGTCGTGTGCACCTTGGTAAGCGTCATAGAATTCCACAGATGAGATTTCAGAATAACTATCACCATCTGTCGGTATTCTCATGTATGTTTACATAATAAAATAAAATAAAAACTTTATGGAATATATTTATATACTTTTCGTCGTTTTTTTTGGTATATTCCTTTTTATGAACACCATCGGCAATTTTTTTTGGCATGTCCTTCCAAGATGTATGTTTTCTCCTTCATACAATTTGAATACCTTCAATTAACATTGACGTATATTTGTAGCCTACTTTTTACACAACAAAATAGTTGAGATATCACTCAATTAGTGCTCTTCTGCAAAAAAAATCTCAAAAAATATATAAGTATTAGTAAATTCTACGATTTATTTATTATCTAGATTGGATATACAATCCTGGAGTTTGCTTCAGTTTCCTTGGGTGGTCAACAATTATTGTGACATTTACACAATATCGTTATGTAAACATCTTTTTTTTCATAGGATCTAAAAGACTATCTCGGTTTTTGTTAACCTTTTTTTACTTTAAATATGCATTGTATAATATCATGATTCTATTGGTATCCCTGAACGGAAGACGATTTTGTATTATAGGTATCGTTTGCCTGCCGGAGTATTAGACCCGCTTCCAATGGTTGGTCTGTATTCAAGCTCGGGAGGCGGAAATGAAAGATAGTATAAATGTCACGACTATTTTGGATGCTCGAGCTCATGTCCACTTTTTTTTGGCTCTGCATAAGAAGAGTTGTGTAACCGGCGAGTGTATCATTATCGAATGCTTTAATCGGTAACTAAAAAAACTGGTCGCGTATCCTTTTAAGACCGTCTTAACCTATATTTTATTCGCTCGTTAAATCGATAATTGATATAAACGTTACGAAATCTCCGAACAATCGAATCTGTTGATAAATTATAAATTCAATTTGGGTTCCACTCTGTGACAATTTTGTCAGTAATTAGTTAAAACTTCTTAATTATCTTAGCCGCTTTTAATGCTGTATTTAATCATTGAATACGTTGACAAATCATGAATTAAATAATAATTTTTGAATAGCATTATTTCTTTTAATGAACTCTCAATATCTTGAATAGTGTGTCAATTTAGTTTAATTTTATTTTAATTGTGTACAAGTAATATAATACGATTCATTCGGATTATTTTTGTACTAAAAGATAGCTTTATCTTGATTCTTAAATGAAGGCATTTAGATCTCTGTAAAGATCTTTATTCTAAGAAGAAGTCTCTTCCGGGAGCTGTGTCATTTGACTTCGAACTTCTGTACCGACAATGGACAGTTAACCATTGTCTTCTTAAAAACTGTTTTTCACTGCATCTTAAATAATTCATCACGAGATTTTTTCTTGTTAAGAACGGTACGAAACGCTACCATTCAAAATGTATTTGTGTATTATAATATGTACTCTCGGTCTAGTTGAATGTCATTGACTGACTGACACTTTGGCAAACTATCATTTTCTATGAATGATTCAACTCTACAAAGCTTGTATTAAAAAAATATGCATTAAATTAAGAAATAGAAGTGAATTCGAAAGTGTCACGAAGTGAAATATTATGCTTATTTTTACTTTGCGGTCTGCACTACAGTAAAAAATATTCGTATGGAAATAAGACGATTTATTCATCTTCGTTCACAGCACATGATACGCTGTTGTTTGTGCTCCTATGAAACCTGTCAGACGTTTTTTTAAGGAAGTCTAATTTCTTGTTGTTTTTTTTATAAGTGCGTATTGCATTGTATTATTACGTATACGTTTTTAGTCTCCTTTGCTATATTTATCTGGAAGTAATGGTAATATTATGCATTGTATGTGACAGCATATGTTACTGATTAAATAATGTTTGTAAATTTATGTTAAATATTTTTTATGTAATACTGCTTAGTGTGAACTACTATGCAGTATATTCCTTAAGCGATTTTATAGCTCTTTACATTAAATGTAAAGGGCATTTATTGTATTGCATTTATTTTTCTTCTTTAGGTAGTGTATGACTGAGCATCTTAGAATGTTTTTCTTTAATTTTCTTCTAGCATTTGCGTTTAAATACTCCTATACTCACAAATAAATTATACACATTGTTCTACTGATGTCTTAAGCTTTTTCTGTCTGTTATAATATTTTTACGTAGTAGTTTTGAAACCATTGTTTTGTTCCCAAGGCATCATAATCACAATATTCACATCAAACCTATCAGTATTGAGGTAAATACTATTTCTTAAAATAATATTTTTCATGTGAATTGAGCAGTATTAAATTTGTCAAAATTTGGCATTAATTTTGCTGCTACATTTCTAGTGATATTATCCTTAGCTATCAATTTAATGGCATAAAGTATGTAGTGTCCACCAGTTGTTAAATTTTTATGATTATTTACTATTTTTAATTATATTTTATTCTAAAGTAATAGTATCTGCCCCTAGTATCTAGAGAGAATTTTTCTTGACACCGCAGCGATAATTTATTAATCATTACCGTTTTGTGAAGACAAAGCAAGTAAAATCGTGATTAGTTTTGTAGCCATTAAGAAAATTAAGCATGAAACCGGTTGATTCTTCCATTTGCAATATAATTCCGTTTACTATTTAACTAAACTTGGCTTCGATTCTTATTTGTTATTTTATGCCTTAAAAAATAGCAGCAGTTATATATCTTTTCTTCGAATGTTTCGTCATTTACTATCAATAAGATAAGGCTTTAAAAAATGATTAATTAATTAACCAAATGATTCTCTTCATTTCTCAATAATCTAGAATAATAATGACATTAAGAATTTTATGCCATTTAAAAAACAAATATTCAAATCGTATTATTGTTGTTTTTCTCCAAATGCTGGCAATGTAGACCATATGTTTTTATATAGAAAATAATCAACAAACCTTTTTGATATATTTGTAGCATATGAAAATATCTGTTAACCGCCAAATACATGTCACATTCCCAAGTAGCGCACTCACACTACAGTTCCACCGAATATTTTGTGTAATGATGAGATGCATGCTTGAGGAAATGCTGGTTCAATTTGTATTATTTTGTGACAACCATCTGTGAGTTAAAGGAAATGGTCACCACAATCAAAAATTAATTATTGTAAGCTGGAACATGGTGTAGTAGAGAGTTGTGGTGACAATATAATCTTCTGTTTTAATAAGGATGAGTTATTAATCCAACACTGTATGTAACAGCATTGTATCTTTTAGTCATGTATTGATATATTCGTATATTGGCCGGCGGTCATAGCTCAATGGTCAAAGCGTTTGCTTTGCAAGCCAAAGGTTGTGGGTTCGATCTCCGACGGAGATTAAAAAAAAAGGATTTTTAATTGATTTATGAGCTCTAAAATACCTCCGGTTGGTGTGAATTTGATCCATCACCCGTAAAATGCCAGTCATAACATATTAATTAAAATTGGTGGTAGACGAAAGTCGCCCCGTGAAGACCACCCATTCATAGTAAATTCCTGTAATAATAAAGGATGATGCGTGAATCTCGGGCTGTATGTAGTCTATGACGTTGGCGGATCAACACTCCACATGCAGCATTTAGCCGTATACACCATGGTAAGCGTTATAGAATTCCACAGATGAGACTTCAGAATTACTATCACCATCTGTCGGTATTCTCCTGTATGCATTTACATAAACAAAAATATTGACAACGGATCAGGTCTTTTGTGACAAGTGGTGTTCAAGTGTAAGGATGGATTCAATCCGGTAAATGAGCCTGAATCCATCAGATGGATTGTGGATTCTTCATCGCAGTGGTGTAGTCGCAGCTCTCGCATAACCGTAAAGCTCAGGCCACAGCCGGTCTTTAACTGTTCTTACATTTGTTATACTCGGTGGTGTTTCAGACCAGAAAGCCTCATTGTTGCTAAGGAGCGACAAGTACAATATTATGCTTCCTTTGATAATGCAACAGTTGCAACCAGCGCTCCTCAACTTACTTCACTGCATCGCCTTGAAACGATATTTATAATCATCACGCATCACTTGGCCGTACCTTTTAATTCACGTCGGCATAGATCCTTAGATATAAGTAGATGTACAATAGATAACAGCCATCGTCTTGAATCTCGATCGATGTGAAACCGAGTGCCAAGATATACTGATTTCATGTCTCTAATCAATGTTCTTGGCCAGGAAAGTTGACTCAATAAATAATACCGTATTTTCTGCTGACGTATTTATAATTATATTATGCAACGAATAAAATAATATTTAATGCACGTATTGCATCTAATGTAGGTATCTACATATTTATCATAAGTGTTTATATATTAAAAATTCAATACATATCTATGTTGTATTGTTAGTGTTAATATTATTTTATGATTCCTACACTTTGCGGTGCATTCTACTCACACCTCAGTGAGTAAAAAGTAATTGCTCAATCTCGCATCATAATTGTTCAATTTTCATAGAGGAAATTCTATTACTTATGTCCCATAGCGTTGTGTGATATTATATTACTTAATCTGGATAAATGTTCAAATGGCAACGTCACTTTACACTATTTTAATTGGCATCAACATGATGTAGTCCTTGCTTACTGTTACCGAAAACCTCGATAGACAATCTTTCGTCTTGTATTTTTGTTGCTCGCCACACCTTTATGTATGGCCACATTGAGACTAGTTACATAATTTTGCCACGGACAGCGCTGGTGACCGCGAGCGAAAACCGGCGCAGTTTGTCCCGGCAGTCAGTCAGTCCCCAGCCTTAAGCGTGACAAGGCCAGCGTTGCGGCCAGCGGTATGTTTCAGTTGGCCCAAAGCTTGTAATGTTTTTAAGTAAATAAAATTAGAGTGTGCTTCAAAAAGAAAGTCTTTGTCTGCTGACCTGCTCCTCATCCTGCCCCTCGCGACGTAATAACGCCCCTCTTTTTGAGAGAAGAGGATGTTATAATGTATTCAGTATAATGAGATCATCCTTAATATTAAATTTATTGTTATAATATAATAATTTATTATTTAGTCTTTTCAAATAGAGATAATATTGGGTTATTTCACATAAACACGTATATTGTAATATGTACTTTATAGAGCTTCTGTACATAAACGGAAGTGTCTTCCTATTGGCATATACAGGGCTTCCATCCTCCACAGGAAATATTTTATTTTATTAGGGATGTCATTAGCAACAATTTAAAGAAAGAACGTATCTTCTTTCTGAATATAATAATCGTGTGAATCGTGATTTTATTACAATTATTTTGTGTGTTTTATTATTAATTGGACGCCTCATTATTCAATTATTCACGTAAATATCTACCTGGTATGTTATATACCATCAATTTTTCGTTAAAATTTTTCCTTTGGTAATAAACCTTCGGCAACCTGTACTTGTTCCCAGAAGAAATATTCCTCCCGTATTGGCAAATATCGTGTAGCTCTTCGATGCATTTATAATAATTATTAACTGAATCAATGATTTAATATAATATTTCAGCCATTATTTTATCCGTGTATAGATAGATATACGAGCATACAATTTACAAAATAATATGTATGTTTGATAACCCAAATATTGCTTCATATCTTTTCTAATTACTCGCAATGTTACGGAAGATAATCTGAGGACGAAAGTGCTACTTCCATTCAGGCTAAATTCGTCTAACTTTGTCGATTACTCTAGTGAGGAGTGATCCTATTACGGTGTCGAATTTGGGAAAGGGCTACACTAGCCTTATAACAATTGTAATTTATGTATATCGACACTTGATGTTCGCTGGTATATCTCTGAGTTCGACTTTGTGTAAACAATCATTGTTTGTTGTTACATTGTAATCTCGTGAAAGTGGCAAGTGGCATGATACCCTGATAAGGCTTCCTCCGCCCTCCCTCCGCGTCCGCGGCAGCCATTGTTGTGATAAGATAGTGCAGCAGGTGTCCCAGCTTTGTGCGAGGTCGTTCACACCAGTTAGCTTACCTGACACTATGAACACCACCAGAGAATCGACAATATACCTTCAACTATCTGAACCTGAGTTTTGGAAACAATTTTTGTCATATGAAATAACTAAATCAAGCAACCTTTCGAGTTGCAGAGCGTTATTAATATAAATTCTTATCATGATTGCTTATTACATTACACGATAACACATTTTTATTATATATAGCTATCTCACACCTTACACACACATATTGCCTCACACATTGCATTATATAAACTCGTACATTTCTTATCTAATTCATTTGAAAATGGCTTCACAACGAAGACGATACAGCCGCATCAAAATAAATATTATATCATTGCATTTGTTATCTATTTTTTGTCACTGAAAATAGGAGGAACTAAAGAGAGTAATTCTGCTTTCAAATAAAAGTTGATATAATAATATTCATTGCCGACATTCTTTTGTGTCGTTTGTTCCGTATAATTTTCCGCAGACAAACCTAATCTCGCTTGAGTTCTTTATCCGCGTGGTGTTTTGACATAGTGCGACCATCACTTATCAAAATTGGAGTTTGCTTAGTTCCCGAGCCGCCGGATGTGCGAACCGCTTCCTGGGCGGCGAACTTGCGGTCTCGCTGAAGCCCGGGACTTCCTCCTTCCGTCTTATCGTGCCGTTTGGCCAACGTTTTGTTAGCGAGTGATAAAGAAATGTAATGCCGGAATCCGAGGAACTTTTGCTAGGGCCGGGAAGAGGTACAATGCGCATAATTAGTAGCATTATGTTAACAGTTATCGCAGCGGACCTTTTTTCCTGTCGCAAGTAGCTTATCTAATTTACAAGTACAAAAGTGCTCGTGTAAATTGTAAAAACATCAGTATAATTATATTTTGATGGTAAAAAAACAAGCATGCAAGATACGAGTATACTCGAGTGAAGTATATACATAATGTTGCTATTTTAAATATGTTAAAAAAATACCGGACATTCTCTTTTTTGGTTTGTTAAGATTTTGTCAACCGGATAGACATTCGTAGTATCGGTCTGTTTAGTTGAAAAACGGACATCTTGCAACTTAATACGTGTGTACTGCATATGTAATCCCTAGTCCGTAATTAGTAGTTTTAAATATGTAAATTTCTAATGGCACCTTTGTCTATAAAATCCTATTATTTATCAAATAAAAATCTCATAAATTACCATAATTTTAACAAATTTGTAAATTTAATACGTTGAGTATTTCGACTCATTTTAATGCATTTCTTCCAATACATATATTTATTTTTATAAAATTCAAGGTACTTTTATGTTTAAAATTAAATTAAGTCTCTTATTTAGTTTCGCCATCTCTGCCTGTCCTGCGCTGCATTCTCGATCAAGCCCAAAGTTTTCGGATCGTTGTCTACAGTTGCAGTCCAGGTTGCCTGTGGTCTTCCAGGTCTTCTCCCAGCGTGGGTATGTTGAGGGCTTTCTTCACTATGTGGTCTTCATCTGTCCGTGTCACATGCCCATACCATCTTAGACGGTTTTCCGTTATCTTTTCAGGTATGGAGGCCACCCGAAATGAATCCCCGAATATGCTCATTTAGAACTCTTTTAAATTAAAGTTAGTCCAATTCTTAATCTAGTTTCTACTAAAGATAAATAAAATTTCCTCAATGACTATACTATTTTATTGATGGAAAAATCCAAATGTCTTGCTTATTTAATTGCTATATATCTCTTCTAGTTTTTCCATAATTATGTCAACATTCATAAAGCCTTTGCATTCTCTCCATTAATATTTAAGCAATTACGCAAATCGAATACAGTTATCGTAAACAATATTATGACTTATTCGCACCCATTAGGATAATAATTATTGAGATTGTGTTTACGAATGTAAGTAACTGTATAGATATATTCATAGATATACTAAGCATAGCTATGAATACTGTATAAAATATAAATTATTGACGTAATCATATTTAATAATTACTACATGATTTATTGAAGAATGTCTTTAGTCTGCAATAATTTGTTATTTGTCATAAAAATATCGTTTGTTTACGCATACTCGTTTAATTTATTTATGCATTGCATAATAAGGAAAATTGTAGCATTTTATCAGTAAAATACTCTTGTACAGTAGTTCTCTAAGCAATAATAATAATAATGTAAAATAATGGTTTTATATTAAGTCTTATTTGAATGTTGGTTGATCCAGAAAAACGTGTAATATATTTTTATTTTGCTTCACCGGTCTTACTTGTGGATAATAATTGCACATGATAATAAACGCCTTTCCATTTATCCAATTGATCTGAAGTTGAATTGGTGTAAAGTGATCCATCGATCGTAAAATGCATTTAATGCGCCGTTTTTGTTGAGTATTGTATAGAGTATTGAGTAGACATTGTTATTGAAAGGCAACGAGTTGGTAGCTAACCTACATCAATTTTAAAAAGAAATAGAATACTCTTATTATTTTAAATAATTTTCCTTCTGTTTTATTTATACCTTCCTTGATAAATTTATTTCAAAATAATTGATATTTTTAAATTAATTTTGTGTACTCCATATAAAATATCAAAATTATAATTCATTATCTTGCATTCAAAATATCGTACCTTCTGCAATCGCCCAGGTAACCTGTAGGTATTTTTCGCAGCCTTTGTGTCTGTTGGTGTAATCACCGCCCGATTCAAAGACCGAGAGCACAATGGGTTCAAGACACGGCACTGTGCGGCATTGTGGGGATATTATTCGATACCGGTTTGTATCCACAGCCGGGGGATCCGCTCTTGTTTCGGTCATTCCACTGACCTTAATGACGATGCTCTTAATTAAATAAAATCAATATATTCTCCAATTTGCAAAATGGAAATTGATTTTTCATACGGTATCATTAATACGCTTGCATTATTATTATTTTTCATCATTGAGATCAATGTTGAGCGTCGTAGTTCTTTGGAACGTCACCAGTCTTCTAAACTGCTTTTATCTATTCATCCTGGTCGAGAGACTTGCTAATTGCAATGACAAACGTTACTTATCAGGTTTGTCCATCATTATACAAGCAACCCTTCAAACGACCTTGCGATCATTATTATCTCTTTACTCCCAACTCCTATTCTGGCAACTTGCCCAAAGTAAATAAGAATACTCTTAGTGCAAGTTCTTAAGGGTTTTTTGGCAAGTGTTTTATAGTGTAAAAAATCGAACCATTTTTATTAATTCACATACTACGTAACTTTTGATCGTACAAATAGTGTAATTTTACCTTTCATGCAACATTGCCAAGAAGAGGTTCTTTCCGAATCATAACATTTAGCTTGAGTCTTTTTATTTGTTATTAAATGTGTATTTCTGGTGTCGTACTTCATATGGAAATATTCTCTTTGTTATAATGTAATGAAAGAAAATGACTTAGTTTGAAAGTTATTTGTTTCCCAATGTTTATCTACTAATCAGAAGTATATTCCATTAAGATGTATATAATGTATCCCGGAAATAGTAATGTGCTTAAATAACATCTGTGGTACATATTTCCAAGCTATAAAAAGTCCGCCAAACTGTGGTAAAATTAAATATTCTCGAATAAACTGGTCGTCTAACAGATTCGATCTGTAGTCTCCCATACAATTTTGTCATTTTAATTAATACGAAGCAATAAATTAAAACGGATATTCCTTCTAAAACAGCTGTTATTTCCGAGACTGATTTAAATGCAAAACAATAAACGTCACATCCCGCCGAGGCAGATGCTAATTTTGGGAAACAATACCGCGTCTGGGAAAGGTTCATAACCGGAACTTGCAAAAAAAATCAATATACAGTAGCTACTTCATCTCGGAGTTCATCCGGTAGGGCATGCGGGATGTTTTATGTACGGTTCTCACCCCTTATATTCAGCGACAGGAAGTCGAAACAACCCAAAGAGCATTCACTGTCTTGCTTGTAAAAAACGTCTGAATTATGTTTAGGAAGTTCACCAATTGATGTTTACTTTTATGATATGGATGACATTAATGTCGCTTATTTGAGCCTTTTTCGCCTCATATTAGAAAAATATTTCTTCGGATACCAGTTTTTTAATTAGTATTTATGTAAATTATACTCGTATTAACAAGAAAGATAAAGATTGATGGCATATTTACAAGTGAACATCGAGTAAATCCATTTAATTATTTATATTTTTCCTTATATGGTTAATAGCTGGGGAACATGGATTTCACAAACTGCCGACACACAGTTCTGTCATGTACCATTATTATTGTTTCGTTTCAAATCGACCATTTTATCATATAGGCTAGCTCGATTTAACTAACGACACGTGGTGTACCCAAGTGGCTATCATTCATGTGCGTTCCGCGTCTGATGTTGCTTAACTTGGGTGATCAATTCACACAAGAACTGATGTATCAACGTGTGTTATGGCTGTTGAATATATATAATCGTGTCGGAAACAACAGGGTTTATTTATTAAATCAACAATGGACACGTTCAACCTACTTTATTTCTGTTGTTTAGTAGAAAATGATCTTAATTATTTTCTATCTAAAGAAACCGAATGAAATTTATGCAAACGTAAATTCTGAAGCTACGTCCACAAATGTACACGATAAAACAACAAATAAAGGTAAACAATTATTGAGGCCGGGTTAGAAGCGTTTCATCTGTATCTTAGTCCTATTGCAAACCTACAACAATAGCAGAGAAGCTTATATTATTATACTAACAGTTACTTCTTGAATTCGTGTTTAGTTAAGAATCGTGAATAATGGCTTTTCGCATAATTACACGATACCGTCTGTGAATCTTTTCACGGAACGAGATCTTTAATGGCGGCGTTATCTTTTCAGTTCGCATCCCGTTACTGCGTTCTTTCATACATTTCCTACCGTATATAATGTAACACTGGAACGGGCGGCAAAACTTCAACAGCCGGATTCGGTTTGTTTACTTTTTGATCTAAACTGAAGCATACAAAATATTTTTTTATTTGCGTTTCAGCGACAAGAGTGTTCTTTCATAAATGGAAAATTAGGTAGATCTTTTGAAAACACCAATATGTACACAAACTTGTAGATTAAAAACTTATTTTGTTTGAGGTTAGCGTTATTTATCCTCGACGTCAAAATCATTTTTTTTTTTATAACTTTATTATATAAACAGGATGCTGACATTTTATTACGATTGATGAGTATATAGTAAACTACCGAACTCTTCTCATAATCCATAACCGTTTGTCAATACGATAAAATTCAATATCGTCAACTTTAAAAATTATATTTTAAAAGAGTAACAAAATTACTCTTATATGAATGTTAATTATTATAGTCAAGAAAATTAAGCATGATCTCTGACTAATTAACTAAATAAAATATATTTACTTACATCCGGGCTTATAACAAAGATGAAATACAGACAAAGTATTTATAAGCTATTAGTTATTTGGGGCAAACATGTGATTTTTTAAAACTTTAATCAATATCAATTGTTTAGGTAAATACAGGGAGCGGCGAAAAAAGCTGACGGATTGTGATTAGTAAACAAGTAATCAAACCGTCAGATTTTTTTCCGCTTCCTGTACCAAAGGATCATACTGTATTTTTTGAGTATACCCGGGTGTAGGAATCGAAATCAATTTACATTACTATCCCAGTTGTACATATATTGCGTTATAAAACAATATTTAATCGAAAATAATATTATAAAAATAATAGTTGCAAAATGGTAAATAAAATACCACATTTCTCAACAACAACAAAAAACTATACGCAAGAATGTAATTTATATGATAAATAAATACGTGTATATTAACTATACGTATATTAATTAATATAATATATACTTTGATAAAATAACATGAGCAGCATCTAACAATGTAGTTAATCGATTCAAACTAACATAGTTACTTAAATGGTCCAGGTCTCTTTGCATAAGATAGTTAACCGGGAGAGAACATTGAACGTAATTTCCTGCAATAATATTGAGTCATCGATTATGGAGTTCATAATTTAAAAAATAAACAGCAAGTCAGTCACCGTTCTACGTCTCTCCAATGTAGATAAATTAGGTCGCCTCTCTATATCTTCATAGGAGTAGCTACCTATCTCAAGGCCAATCAGTCGTGCTACTCTTGACAGGAAGCGATGTTGGACTGATTCAATCCGGTCGTTATGAGTTCGATAGTAGGGAGACCATATTACGCTAGCATATTCCAGCTGCGGACGAATCGGTGAACAGTAAAGGACCTTAGTGATTCTGTTGATAAAGCCAAGAAGTTTAAGTGATTTGTTCACAATATCTGTTGTCGAGAAGCTGTCAGTCCCCTGACAGGCCGGCAGTCCCCAGGCACCCACGCGCTGCAAATCAATTGAACCTGTTGAATGATCTGATTTGTATTCAAAACATCACCCGCCGGTAAATGTTAAGTAAATCAAGGTACGCGCCTTCTCTCTCCTCCGCTGCGGATAACTGTAAACATTTTTTATCACACGACCCGGTGCAATGTGACATGAATATTTGGACCGGAATTATTTCAATGGCTAATTGCTCATTCTTGCGATGTCTCCACATAGCCAGCCGCCACTGCAAGATGACTGCTTTTATTTTTTAGTCCCATTTAGATGTACATCTTACTGTAGATTGTCATGAATTTTTGGAATATAGTCATTCACATGTTCGTTCCCTTAACTGGAGCAAACGGTCGTCACGAACTACCGCCATATTGCTACGTAAGCTGCTTGGACCTCACTCATGCTATGTTAACTCATTCCTTCGGAATTCTGACGAATAGTTGGAATACATACTCGTCCTGAACATTATTTGCTTCTTCTTCTACAGGGATGTACTAGGATGATTCTAGGATGCGTTGATCGTTTTAAAGATGGCATGATAACTATTTTCTGCGAACCCACTTCACTTTCATGAATTTTAATGAGACAGACTAACTACATATATAATTTTGTATAATTTTTCATTGTTTTAAAAAATATATTTGAAATATATTTTGCTCCAAATTTTTTGAATTGTGTAGTTAATTGGCAAGGTATTTACTTACATTTTTAGTTAGTTATAATTTTGTGATAAGACTTTTAGTATGCGGATAAAAATACTATATTGAGTATGAATGTATAATATAAATCAAACACCTGTTGGTCTAATGCTAATCAGATTGAGCGATAATGATAACAAGATGGCCTCATTTTTAACAAGGTGCGCGATCTAACCTTATGATATTTCAGACAATAATTATGTACATAAGAATGTAATCAATGTAATATATTTATATTATTTTGACTGTTTTTTTAATTTGTCAAATGTGTGAGCTCTTTATTTCATAATAAAAGATATTTTGAATTGCATGTATTTCGTTTATTAAATAAATACAAAGTAAATTCATTAGTATGGTTTTAATTAAAATTTGAAAATGTAGCCTGCAGATAAACAAAAAATGTTATTATATTGTCGGGTAAGGAATCGATTAGTATAGGGTCCGCCATCTAACGTTTTTTTTTCAACTAGTGCTTATTTCGTGAATGGTAACACTTAGCTTATGTCTGATTTGACAGATAATTAGTTTTATCCTTCCGCTGAACGAATATGGTTGTGTATACGCTTGAACAACGATTTACAATAATGTTCACTTTACCGTTTTCAAGTTCAAAAACAGATATGATAAAGACGCGAACTGTAATATAAGAACCACTAACCACACCATGACCGATCGTAGATTTTGGATGCTTGACCAAGCGACGGAAGCCAAGTCCCGTCGTATTCCGCTCCAGATATTCTTCTTATTACTACTGCGGTGCCGATTTTTTCACTGATAATAAACAATCGGAAGACCTAACTGTTAGCGGTCAATTATTATTAGTCTCTCAACGCCGCCCGTTAGATCGATCCAAATATTTTGTAGACTAAACACTTGATATTTATTGTCAGAGATTTAATAATTATGATATTTATTAAATATTATTATGTGTATTTAAGATAAATATCTACTGAAATTACAGTGATTGAAGGCGTAAATAATTAATAAGTAATTTTCCACCGGTGATATATTTTGTCATTTTGAAAATTGTTAAACTCTTTCCAGTAATGGAAAATTTCTAATATCTGTAAACTTCTTGTCAACTGAACTCTATATTATGCGTAAATAGTAATATGTACTGTAATAAGTCAAATAATCGCACCGAGGATATTTAGTTTCGTAATATTATTTTTTAGTTCAGTGATATTGCAAACATACTCGTATGCAATTTGACTGTCCTTCAGAATAGATTTTTCAATCCACTAAGCATATATTTCATTATCATTCTATATCTGCTCCCCTAAATGGAGCACATGGTTGATAAAAACTGCCGGCTCGGGTCATTACATGTCAGTTCTGTCTCCTCTGAGTTTCGTCGAGTACATTATATGTATAGTTTATGACGGCCTTTCAGAACGGCGAGAGGAGGTCTGAAAAATGCAGCAGTAGTTTATGCTTTGAGGTATACGAAGAACATATTTAGCTATTTCAACGTTTTTCTTTTTTTATGTACGCAGTATGGAAGGTGCCTTCTCCACTCCTTCACTACGTTATTCTTTGAAATATCAAACCATTTTACCCCCAGTAGTCTACGCAAGCATCTGTTTTCAAAACCTATACGGCTACCATGGCTTTTTGTTTTAGTACTTATGAGTACATATTTATTAATTTATATATATGATTACAACTGACCACTGATTGAATTATAATGCGGACGCTAACTGTTTTTATTTTTTGTTATAATAATTAATCTTTCTTTTTCGCGGTAATCATTGCTACAAATTTATCTAACCATTTGGCAACGCATTCAAAGGTCAGTCGGGTTAGAGGTCGCCATTATGTTATCTGCAGTCTGGAAAAACTCACATTTTATCAAAGTTAAAAGCTTTTTTTCTGTTAAATGATAACAGTTATGTGCATTGACATTATTACTGTAGTAATAATATCTCTTCATAATGACATATGTTGGAGTGGATACTGCAAATCAATGCAAAATATCACCATAAGCTGACCGTCTTAACAATATAGATAATATAGATGTAAAATGCATTTTCCACATCCATTCCAATTTAATTCGTATAACATGACTTAGCTTGTTGGAAAACAATTAGTCTTGAATGTAGTGTTGAATAAAATGTTATATATAAATTATTAATTACTGCAAATTATAATTAATATAGTTGTATATTTGGTTTGTTAGTAGACATTATCAAAGTAGATATGCAGGTACAATGTCAGGTTACAAACATGTTCGCGTCACAAAGCGAAAGCTAAATTTAATTTACCTTCATGCTATTTTGCATCACAATTTATGTAGAGGGAACCCATGAACTGGATGTGACGGCAACAATCCACGTCAAGTTGATTAGATAAATAAACTGTTACCCTGTGTCTGCAGGGTATAATTATTACAATAAAGCCTACGTTAATGTCATGAAAATTGAACTCATTACAATTACTTTGTATATTTAATAATTTCCATTTATTAAAATTACTACGAATAATTGTATGTTCTTTCATACAACCTGCTTTTTAATTCCAGTTTCTGGTCGCCACAAATAGCCGTCATAGCCGCAGCAAGTTCTATTAGCTGCCAAGATCCTCGCCTGGTCCCAAGTCGTCATTCTAAAAGTCATCCATATCATTCTTAATATTTACATAAAATCGTTATATTATTGATACCAAGTAGATATTTTTACAAATATGTACACTCTTATGAGGGTTAACTCAACAGTCGCCGTATATGATTATCGTAAAATAATCATATGAAATAAATATTTATTTGATTATGAATGCCGCCTTAGCAACGTTGATTGTTGAGACTGTTAATGCAAATAATGAAATGGTGTCTCAGGCGACGAGTAGTTAAACGTTATTTGTGTTTGTTTATCCGGTTAATTATTCCGATCTCCTTGGAAAATTTCCATTAACAAATCAACATATGCCTCGGATTATACAGCGGCTGTCTTTTCAAGTCCCCGAACTACTTACGGCCCTGGAAGTACAGTGGAATCTCTCATAACGAGTATAATTCGTTCCACAATCGTGCTCGTTATGTGAAACACTCGTTAATCGAAACTAATTTTCCGATATAAATCAATGTAAAACACGATAATCCGTTTCATACGATTTTTTTAAACGTTTATTCAAATTAAAATTATACGTTTATAAATTGTTTAAAGATCGTTTAACCTGGAAAAAAACATTTTTAAAAATTAAAACTAGCTTATTATTTTTTACTAGAAAGCTGTCTAGAGACATTTGTTTTAGTCAACTCTTTAAAATTTGGCAAAAATTTGACACAGCCTTATCATTGAATTAGTTTGTAGCACGCATAGCCACCTGTTTATAAGGATTATGCTTCTCGATGTATGATTAAACAGTTTCTCAGCATTTTTCTTATTGCGTCAGAAGATTGTTGCTCTGCTACTTCCTCTTTCTCAAAATTCACTAAAAAAATACAAATAGTGTCTGAACATAAGCTAAGAAAAATGTGTGATCACACGCGACACTAACGTGTTAACAGTACGAGTGCTAAACACAGACTGACGCAATGACGCGGAAGTCCCGGCTCACAAGTGCGTCATACGTTATGTGATTTCCTCTTTCTGCGTCACTCGTTATTCAAGGTGCTCGTTATAAGAGGTTCCACTGTAATTGGGAATTATATACATGTATTTTTAGGTAGACCTTTTGGCAAGGCATGGATAGTGGCAATTGACAGAACCAAGTGGCAGCAATTTGTGGTTCCAGATATGAAACGATTACAGAACGAAAAAAATATATAAGAAAACTGCATTATTTTTTTGATATATGTACTTTATTTACTGGAAAGAGGACCTAGCCCCTGGAAACGACCAGGGGTGGAATATATGGAGGTCCCTTAACAGAATTCGGACCGAAGTATGCAAGACGAGGACACAAATGAAAGCCTGGCAGTTTTACAGCGGACCGACTGAATTTGACTGCGGCGTGGAGCAGACCCTGTCACACCTTCTGGAGTGTGCGCTGTGTCCGAGTTGCTGCACCAAGGAAGACCTGATGATGGCCGGGAGTAATGCCATCGACGTCACCTATTTCTGGGCAGACAGGATCTGACGCTGTTGTTTCCGACACGATTATATATATATATATATATTTACTGGTATCTAATAATTATTTATTTTATGAGTATTTTCACTTGATTATTGATGAGTTAGGTTGAATAATAAATATTAATTGTAATTAAAAAAGAAACAAAGCATTGTTTTGCAACGAGTGATTCACAATAATAATTTATTACGATATGTAGAGAAATGATAACGTTTTAATTGCATATCATTTCTCATGCCCGACGTACTTTCTGAAAAATTATGCAATCCTAACCATTGTGTACAGTGATAAATATGTTTTTTGTGATTTTATTTTCAATGAACTGCCGAGTATTGTGGAATGATGTTATGTTGTTAGATATTAAGGTTTTTACTCTATGAATGGATTACATACAATGAAGCGCTTTGTTGTTCGAAGAAACAGTTTCATTTAAATTGTTTGTATAAGAATAGTATTATTATACATATTATAAGCACATTGTGTGCCTTTATGTTGGAAAATTACTGCTAATAAACGTAGGATTTGCCGGCCGGTATAGTTCAATGGTCAAACAAAGCGTTTGCTTTGCAATCCAAAGGTCGTGGGTTCAATCCCTGACGGAAATTAAAAAAAAAAAAATGATTTCTGAGTTCTAAAATATGAGGTTTGTTTGAATTTGATCCCTCACCTATAGAATGCCAGTCATAGCCTATTAATCAAAATTGTTGGTAGACGAAAGTCGTCCCGTGAAAACCACCCATTCATAGTAAATTCCTGTAAAAATAAAAGATGATGCGTGAAATATCGGGCTGTCGTCTATGACGTTGGCGGATCAACACTCCACATCCAGCTCTTAGGCATATGCAGCATGGTAAGTCTCATAGAATTCCACAGATGAGACTTCAGAATTACTGTCACCATCTGTCGGTATTCTCCTGTATGTGTTATACATAAAAAAAAGCACTATGAAAGGTGGAAAATCGTACTGATGGCAAACATCCAGCTGTGGATAGGCACAAATTTTTTTATTTAGTATTATTAAGTAAAACAGTATAAAATACCTTTTATAAATTAATAAAATAAAAATGTCAACATTGAAAACACGATGTTTTGTATTAAAGGGGAAAATTCAAGATTCTTTTATTGAAAAGTGTTAAATTAATTCGGCTGTTTTATTTTTTCATTTCATAATAAATGGGTCAGTTGTCAATGTTATATCTATCACCTAAATTTATCAGTCTACTATAGTAAAGGGTCCGCCAAATAACTTTTTTTTTAAAACAGGGCGCAAAACATCGAGTGTAGCTTCGGCTGTGTGGCACGTAGCGCCGTCCTGTTGAAACCAAATGTTGCCAATATCCTCCTATTCAATTTTTGTGAACAAAAATTCGTTCAACATGGCCGCGCCGCATGGAAGCGCCATTGATGGCGCTTCACGCACACTTTCTGCCACAGCAGCAATATTCTCGGGTGTACGCACTGTTTTTGGCTTTTCACGCTTCGGTTTATCGATGAGGATGCCAGTTTCTTTCACTTTTTTCAAAAGATAACGAACATACGGAGCTGACGGTGATTCTCTTCTTCCAAAATCCGTACGCAATTTTCGCACACATTCTGCAACATTACCATGATTTTCAAAGTAATGTCGCAATATTTCCCAGCGTTGTTCAAGCGTATACACAACCATATTCGTTCAGCGGAAGGATAAAACTAATTATCTGTCAAATCAGACATCAGCTAAGTGTTACTATTCACGAAATAAGCACTAGTTGAAAAAAACAAGTTAGACGGCGGACCCTATATTATAAGAATGCTGCTAATCTTCTATACTCCTTTTCTAGTTTATATTTTATGCTCTCCTAGGGCATCCTAAAAGCTTGTCTTCATTTTACCTTTGTCCCTTCATACTGATGTGAATCCTGGTGTCTCAACAAAAAAAAATGCAACCGTATATTAGGTTGTAACATCAAGTGGCTGTTTAGAATATAGGTGATACAATGGTTTATTTTTTTTACTGATTTTACACGGTAGTCATCCATCCTACTGTTTGCAAGAGACGAAAATGGACCTAAGTGACAAAATAGTACATAATTCGAAATACAATTGATGGTTTGTGATTATATATAATTACGTTAATTGTCTACATAGGAGTTGGTATTACTATCATATTATACTTTCTAGTGAATCTGCCAGATGTTACGAGTATCATCTTAAAATAAATGTTTATATAAAATGTACATGAAAGATCATACAAATAATATTCTAAAAATAGCGCAAGTCGTATGGAACAATGTTGCGGTTGAGAGCAGTCGTAGTGTTCCTTGTTTTTCCTTTTCTTGTATGTTCTAACATTGTTGTTTTCTTCTTGTTCTAGGTAAGTTCATTTTTCCACATCCGACGCGAAAGATTGCACCCTGAGGGAAGATGAGGTTGGTCTCCATGCTCGCATGGAGTAATCCTGCCTTGCTGCAGTCAAGAAATATGGACGTCGAAGTTTCGTTTGATACGGTCGGAAATTTTCCCTAATAATATATCATACTTATATCGAAAATGACAAAAATGGATATACATTTTTACTGTTCATCCATAAAGGTTAGAGATGCTTATTATCTTTTTTATATTAAGAAGTACTGGCATATTATGCCTCGTTATTACCACATCTAGCGTATCTGCAAGTCGTCCATAATGTAATTGTGTTTCCAGGTAGACCTTCGAGACAGCTATCGTGAGACTAGATATGAACAATGGCAGCTGGTAGAATTGTGTGGTGGTTATTAGTGTTTAACATATGATCCAGCGACATTTGCACATTGTAAGTGTGGTTCTCGTTAGATCACCGAAAAAAGCACCATTGGGTGCGGACCAAAACTTGAACATGTCATCGCTTGTTGCTAAATGCATGTCACTTGTCGAGTTGAGCCGCTCCTAGGACCAAATAGTATTGGTTAGGTGGAGTATGAGGCTAATCATACGTTCTACTTAAAAAATGCAATAAACAATTCTACTAAAATATGCCTCTTATACTAAAGCAGTTGCCCCTTAAAGTCCTCGAGCTTCTGCGCAGGAGGTTGTCGGAAGCCATATATTTTCGACAGAACTGAGTGGCGGTAATTTGTGGTGACCAGTATGAAATGTATACCACATGCGTAACGGACATGGGAAGAAAGAAATGGCATTAATTTTGACAGGGTCTAGGTATTGCGTCACGACGTTTCATTTTGCATGCTAGTTATTTGGAAATTAATGCATATTTTGTCACGTGAAAAACAACAGCTTATTGCGAAATCTGCCGCCAATCAATTAAGAAAGTAATTAAATTATTTAATAATTTCGCTCGTTTTTGTTCTATAATTAATAAAACTTTTTTTGATTGAAGTACGATAAAAACGCAGTGTTGGAAAAAATATATATTATTTTTACGCTTTTTTTAATACGAGTTTCTCGACGATTTAATTGACAATTTACGTAAGCCGATTGCACAATACATTTGTGAGTTACAAAGCTCCGTGATCTCGCCATTGACATTCACTCTGCAGGATCTGACTCACACGCCTACGTAAACAAACACTCACCCCGGTTTTGTTCTTGTTATGGCGCACCCGCATGAATCACGAACCTTGCCACCGGAGGCTCTTCAAATCCAGTCGTTCAACTCGAGATGAAAGAAGTATTCCATCACACACATTGTAATACAATCAACATACAATTAAAACACGGCGATACACAATGCAGCGCTTTAACAAAACATTGAACATGTTTCTTCATCTTAATACGTTTCTCATTAAACACACCTTTTTTGACTAGCGATTGAAAGTTAGCATTAAGTTAAAATAACAGGATTTTGCTGTCGTATTTACTATCTGTTACATAAAAATATTTAAATAATTATTTATTTGTGTATATATTACAGATTGAGATATTTGTCTGTTTTTGTATGGTTTCATCAAATGCCTATCCAGTACTCTGAATAGTTGCGAAAAGAAATATTCTGTTATTGCATTACATTAGTGATGTTAAACGATTATTTCTCAGGTTTTAATTATTTTTACGTTATTAACTGACAATTCTTGGTGAAACTGCACAATTTTAATGAAAATATTTACTATTTTTTTTTCTCTCTTAACTATCTAACTATCTCTTAACTAGAGAAGGATTGAGAAAGACTACGAGTTAGTCGAAACTGCAGTCTCCTAATAGAGAACTTTTGTTACGTGATCCATGTGAAAACAAGGTAAATAAATAAATAAATATTTATAAAATATTTACTATTTTAATACACATTTATTTATTCTGAACGCGTTTCTTTTCCTTGAAGAGGCGTCGTCAACAGTGGCGCAAGTTTTTACCGATGCTTGTAGGCACTGAACATAAATTAAATATGTATAATTTTAGTTCTGAAAATAAAGCAAAAAATATATATCACTTGAAATGTGTCAATAAACCTGTATCTTCATTTAATTGATAAGTAAATAATTTGTAGAATATGCTTTAGTACCGGGAATTTTTAATCTTGTCGCTGCTTGTGGAGAGCACCTTTATTTACCTCGTGCCCTTTTTTGATTAAGCGACTGATATCGGCCGCATATACATATTGCTAATCCGCGCGATGTCGCCTAGCGTGGACTTATCGCTGGCGATAAAAACGGTGTTTACTTTAGTTTCGAACTTGAGAGTTCGTACACTAAAGTCGATATGACGTGTTTCCGAGAAATGACATGTTTTATCTATTTATAAGTACTCGTGTACACAAGGCCTTTGGAATCAATGCCTTTAATATATTATATGATATAAATAAAAAAATACAATTTATTTCCTTGCTTCGTAGGGCGAATCCGATATAACACACTATAAAATATACAGTTTTCATTTTTAATTCTGCTGCCTAACCGATAACACTTGCGCTTAAACCATATAGATTCTGATTCAAATGAGTCAATGGTAATTCAGGACGATAGTTTGAGTTTTTTTTTAATGTTGATTTAGAACTAAGTATTTATAGGCTGTGGATGAATCCTGTAGTCATATATAATCACATATAGTGTACAGTTGACAATTACCAATAACATAACTTAATTTTACCTGCTTGCGGCTACGTGTTACATCAATGTCCATACATAATGATATCACATGATATCTTCTCTTTTCATTATTTGTTATCTCTCCGCAATGATAATGAGAGATAAGTTTAGTCTTTTCACGCGGATGACGCTGTACTTTCATTATATTGAGAACATGTACATTATTTTGACCAATAAAACAAGCCCTGATATCAGGCTTCTGATACCTCCGAGTTAATTTTCATGCGAATCGCTTCCACACTTAGTACTCGGTCAAACGTATATCGCAAATGACGTACGATCGTTAAAAAATATGTTAATGTCGTACCTGTTGTATTTGAAGCATTAAATGTTCATAATGCAAACACGTGAACGTGAATGAAGGATAAACACGAGCCATGTTATCTAATTATTAACATTACTGATAAACAATTTTATGGCGTGCTTTGTGATTTTATAGAACAAGTGTATATACGAGTATAACTCAAATTGACTGAGTTTTTGACATGTTTTCATCATACAATGTTGTGAAGTGTGTTTATAAATATTTGCGATACATACAATGAAAATAATTCCACATTGAAGACACATTCATTAAAAAAAGTGCATTAATTTGTTTTTTTTTTATATTCATTTGTTGTGAATTTAAATTCTTCACTATTGACGTTTTTTATGATCTTATTTACCACACAATGATGAAGTGAATGAACTGGATTTGCTTGTCGGAGTCATTTCAATAACAGTACCACATTTCAATCTTTATTTTTAGACAACTGTAATAAGCATTTTTTAAAGTTATATTGTTTCATTGAAGCGTCTGAAATATTATGATTCAAAAATAATACAGTAGAGTCTTAGATTATAATTTTATTTAATTATTATATAATATTTTAACTTGTAAAACCCTAAATTCTGATAAGATGTAGGCGGGTATGGCTTATTAGTTAAGAATTTGCTTACCATAAAGAAAGTCGTGGGTTCGATCACCGACAGAAATTAAAATTAAAATATTTTTTATCGATTACAATGCTGTAAAAATCGCTTGACTTGAATTTGATCGTATACCTGTAAAATGCCAATCATACCCTATGAATTAAAATTGGTGGAAAACGAAAATCTTCCCGAAAAGACCACCTTTATTGTGAATTCCTGTTAAAAATGGATGATGTGTGAATGCTGGCTGTAGTCAATGACGTTGGCGTATCAATATTCCGAATACAGCATTTAGCATGTAAAATGGTAAGCTCCACAGAATCCACAGATATACACCATATTTCGGTATTCATCTGTATGTGTTTACTTTAAAAAAATGTCAACTCACATTTTTTGTGGGTGTAAAACATTTTCATTGTTAAGTATTATCTATAGAGGTGTACAATTATAGGTTTTAAAAAAATAACTACTCTAGCTTCACTGTTATGACTAGAATCAATATGCATTATCATCAATAACAACAACTAAAAAATACGCTTAAATTTGTTTGTGATACGAATTATGATGGATACGACGTTTTATATTTAACAATACATTTTATTTTTCCCACAAAATATAGTCGCGCCGCAACCATGTTTTTGGTAAATGCTGAAATGAACCGAGGAGATTACACTTCAGCGGTCGCATTCGTACAGGTCCATTATTTACAGTTATATTAACCTTCTATTGTGTCAAATCGTGATTTGAATTGACCTTATTCTCATTTTATTCATCCAATATTGTCAATCGTGTAAATCTTTCACGATTTTAAATTCATAGCCATTGTTCTATTTACATTTTCGAATTATTCATACGATTGGTGCTCACAATGTGAGCATCAGTATTTTAAAGGAAACTAATTATTTTGTCAGTGTTAAATTCAAATAAATATTTGAGAAATGGTTAGTAATAAATAAATAAAAGGGCAGTAAAAAATAATTAATTGGCAGAAATTTTTTAATTCCTAGTAGAAAAAAAAATAGCACTAAAAATTTTAAGAATGGTAACTAATGAATGGTTAGGTTAGGTTATCATTTTATGTGCTATATAAGTCCTGGTCATAAATTTGCAAGTTACGTCCATCTACGTTCTAGCTGTCATGCTAAGAGTAGCCATTTATTTTAAAAGACATACAATTTAAATATCGACCATTTTACATAAATTACTGGCAGTATTGAAAATAAAGTGACAAATTTTATAACTGACCATAATCGTACTAACACAGTGGATACTGCGAATTTATTTAATCCTCTGCCTGTTAATTTATTTAAATGCCAAATCCCTGAATTAGTTACTGAACAAATAAATACAGGCCAATTTAAAACACTTTATTTATGCATACTTAAAGTTTGCCTTTTTAAATATGTGACACAAGATACCAAAAACATAATTTTAAATTAATTATATGTCACATTTGTTAGCTAATGTTAAGTTAAAAGAAGTTAGTCAAATAGTTAAACTATTATATCTAAGGAGAGTTTGAAAACTAGTCAATAAGCATGTTATTTACAATACATTTGATTTATTGTACGAATTAGATAATTCCTCTTTTAGTGAAGCAACAATAATACGTGTTATTAAAAGTGCATTTTCGTGAACAGAGAAGTAACATTGATCATTGACAAATTGTTCCGTGTACAATATTATGAAACAGTCCGATGGATCTGAAGAAAATGGGTCAGTGGTCCTTGGGCAAGATGGACTGCCTTGCGTGGCTGGAATATTACCTTGGAGACAACGTTACTTCAATGGGGTGAGTTGTATTCGTGACGCTGAATATCATGAAATATATAACACGCTTCCAGATATACATACTCGTAAAATATGAAGATTCTTAGTTAAGTACTTCAAACTCACAGATATTAAGATTAATCAGTTTATGGTTATTATACAGCACTTCATACTTTGTGCAATGCAATCATCATTATCATTCCATATCCGCTCTTCTTACTGGAGTAAAATATCGTTACAGACTGCCGCCACAAAACTCTTTCAGTCGCAATGGTTATCTTATCTTACTAAGTTACCATTTTTTACAGATGATTTGTTGTGTACTGATTTTTGATACATTTTATGAGTTCATGAAATTTTATCTACGTCACGGAATGCTATTTTAGTTTAATTGTTTTTTTTTCTTAATACCTATTTGCATTCTGCGCAACATTTATACAAATATTTTTCCTAAATAGAAGTGAATATGTACATTTACAAATCTTTGTCAAGTAGCAAGCTCACTTAACTGTCATAACCTGGTGTTTTCGTATGTTTAGTTACACAAAAAATGTATTTTTCATCGATATTAATAAAATTAATACTATTTAACCATCGAAACATTGTTCAGTGCTTAAATAAATATTTTTTTATATACTTATAGTCGTTGTTATTACTCATCTGTATGTTATTGATCAAATATTGGTTTTGGTGTTGTGCGTTGACATTTACAGGCAAAAAACTGTTTTCAACCGTTTTTTGCCAACTTTATTATTATAAGCGTTTAAATAAATGAATTCTTGTTCACTATTCGATACGTTTTTTGAAACTGTCATTTTTTCTACGTTGCCATTAACGTATGTAATACGTAGGTATGACATTAACGTGACCCTCAGGCATGTGAATATAAAAACAACATGTCAACGGACTACTGCAGTATGGAAGAACTTAGAAACCTACCGACAATATGTCTAAGATACCTTCAAAATACCGAACGGATATCATGGTGACACAATGTTCAGTAATGAGTGGCACGACTAGAAAGATATTAGATATAAATTTCATTGCTCTTGTCGTATTTTTTTTATTTCTAACGCTTGCTGTGTTGTTTTTTCTGTTTTGTTTTTATTATAGATATTCAGATTTCATTCATCGTTATTCCACAGAAAAATACTTATTCCACGAGTTTCTATTATATTTAAGTTTCCAGTCGCTACTCTTTAATTACTGACACTCAATTTCATCAAATTGTTTTCAGGTTACTACGAGTATGGACCGGATATGTATATAAAATGGTCACAAGACGAAATAAATGTGAGATTTATGACACAATATTTCTTCCGAAAGTCATGTGATTCAGTTTACTTACTTTTTTGCAGATTGCTAATCATTTAATAAATATGGCAAATCTATTAGCACATCGCTGTATTTTAAGATTGCATTCATTTCTAGTATTATTTTTATTAATTTTACACGTTTTTGCAGCCAGTTCTGTGTTAAACAATAAACCTTTTTTTTTAATATAAACAGAGCATACACTTGAAGCATTCAATTGAAATTGAAAAATAATTTATTAACGTACAATTTTATGTAACGAATTACATTATATATCCCAATAATCAATCTCATGTAATTATGGTTTTGTAGAAGTATGTTGCTTGTACTCTCATAATTTTGAAATTAATTTTAATTGAAAAATTAATAAATTAAAAATATTAAGTTTTGATTCACAATTTATTTTAAATGATTACATGTTTCGGCCTTCCTGAAGACCATCTTCAATAATGATAAAATAAAAACAGGCAGTGGCTTATATAGGTATGGACAATTAATAATTTCCTACACACATATTTACAGGTTGTATATGTGTGCGGGTAAAACAATTGAAAAAGACATTATAAAATTACTGGGTATTTGTTATTTTATTGCTTGTATTCTCCCCATTTTCAATATAAATTCTTGTTTAATTTATTTGCGTGGTTTCGTCGTGACTACTTTTTGTATTCTAGTTTATCAGTTCTATTGAAGGTTAGGTAGATGGCAAGAGTGACAATTAGCAGGTAAATGTTAAATGACATTGTCGAATGATAATATGATGTTTTTCTGCTCCGAATGATTTTCATATGGGTATGGGTAACTAACTAGTAAGGTAGTATCTAACCTTCTTTTTAACTTAAATAGACTTATAATTATTTGTTTTTAGTCGATCCAATGTTAAAACTATTTGGGGCATTGTGGTATTAAATGTGTCCCAGTTTTATTGATACTTACGATGGATGGCGGGTCATTTCATAAACCACCCTTTTTTTTTAAAAAAGCATAGCAGCTTAAAATTTATCCCACCATCCGAAATTAATTAGCTCATTTGAAAACTTATTTTGTAATATTTTTGTTTCTGTAATTTTACATCGAAAAAATAATTATGTAACAATTTTTATAAATATTTTTGAATAAAAAAATCTCTGCAATTTGGGTATATTTTTCCATCAAAAATCCTGTGTCTCAAAGAGTTAACTCGGATATAATCAAAGTACAAGAACGAATAATGTCACCGTAAATTAACTTTAAAACTTAAATATACCACTCGGATAAAACTGTATTATTTTTCATTTTATTATTCTTTACATTTTGTAATGGAAATGGGATGAGAATTTTATTCGCACTTACATAAATTTCCTATAAACCTTCCTCGATTTTACAGCAGTTAAATATTACGCTTAACATTTCGTGTTACATTGTTTATGTAGTTTCATTATCAAAAATGTATACGCGCTCTAAAACCGTAATGAAATTCCATAAAATACTTTCTGTGCATTCGTTTTTTTTTTGTGTTTTTCATAAAGCTCGCCATCTGTCATAACAAGGCCGAGGAAATCGTTATCTTTTGTTTGGTTACTTATACGGCACGAGCTATATAATAACATTATTATTACTTCCCTCGGTACATAGTATGTACATAATGTAACCGAGTTTATTGTTTCTTTTATTTATTTTTCCTATTACTAGACATCAACTTCGTTACTGTGTTATCATAAACTCTTATATTTTTATGTATTTGACTTACTTTAATCGATTATTTTTATTTATGAATAGCATTCTTCTGCGTAAAAACAATATTATGATATAAATTTAGTGATTACTTATATAAATACATATTTGATATCACAAAATTCATTTCGACAGTTAATAGGTCAAGGAGGATAGGCACCTAGTAAGAACCATCTCAAAGAGGCAAGCCCGATGGATCGGTCATATCATGCGCCACGATGGTCTTTTTCATGACATTGTGGAAGGGATGGTTGAGGGTAGAAACTGTAGATAGACTAGAGTATTTGCAGAAAGTGTTCGAGGACATGAGTTGTAGCTCTTGTGTTGAGCTGTAGAGGACTGTAGATGATCGAGTGGAGATCGAGATCCAAGATTTTCTTGCTGCAAACCAACCCACAGGATTTATACCACATATTACGAACAAGAATAGGTTATAATTTTAAAATATTTATAATTCCACTATTTACCAAATATTTTTGTAAAATTCTATCTTCTTACTAATCGTGCACGTAATTAATTTATTTCATCCTTTCAAATGCAATTAATATTGTTATTCTCTGTACAGACGGCGCATATTTTAATGTTCGAGCGGATAAATTTTTAATAGTGGCTTTTATTGCTCGTCGGAAAAATGAAATATTCATGACATTAAAGTGCATTCGCTGTTATGACAGCATTTAAATTGTAAATTTCTTCCATGGCGCTTTTCTCACTTCTCATTCTTCACTCAAAAACAGTCGGGAGGCGGCGATGAATGGCGTAGCAATAATGACATCGTTAGCGATGGAATTGCCACGTATTATTTTTGTCGTTGCATGTATGCATTGTGCACGTAGTTCTCGGGACGCCTTTAGAAATAACACCGCATTGAGAAGAGTATAATACAACTCGGCATGGGTAATATCTTATGCTGATTCGTCGGCGAGGTTCAAAGATGTCTGATGATGCTAACTATTTATTTTTATGTCAACGAATGTCACATATCGTTGATAAACACATCGAATGACTAGTAATATTTATAATGTGTGACTTGTATTCAGGATACACGACACGTGCGAGATAAATGTCATGATTATGTAGGTGTGTCGTAAAGATAATCGTATCAATTTGGAAGTACCATATCTATATATATAAAAGAAAGTCGGGTTATATTTGTTTTTATAACTCAAGAACGGCCA
This sequence comes from Glossosoma conforme, assembly GCA_022606575.1. Lineage (NCBI taxonomy): Eukaryota > Metazoa > Arthropoda > Insecta > Trichoptera > Glossosomatidae > Glossosoma > Glossosoma conforme. The sequence continues at coordinate 19,461 of JAGTXR010000143.1, read as the reverse complement.
AACCGACTTGGCTGAAAATTGGTGGAAAGGTAGCTTAGAACCCAAAAACGTCCATGGTATACTCAAAATTGATTTGATTAAGAAAAAATATTGAACATTTACGTAAACATGTTTTCATACAAGACTATTGTAACTTGACAGCTGTCAGATAAGACGGTGTTGCCATAGTCAGCAACATAACTAAAAATGACGCAATAGTAGGTATTGTAAGTAGGTACCTACGTAAGGTACGGAATATTTTGAAACAAAAAAGAAAACAAAAGGCAGGAAAAAATAGACAAAAACAAAATAAATATTATTGAAAATATCAGTTTAATCTTTTATTTGTTAAAAATGTTATAACAAAAAGCAAATGGAAAGGCATCTTCTTATTCTATTGTGTTATTTTTATTTTTTATTATTTTCTCTATTTATTGTATATTTATGTATACTATTCTAAATATATGTTTCTAAATATTTGTAAAAAAATTGGAATGGACCAAATATATGATATCATATGTACCGAAAAATTCAACTTAATAAAATCCAAAATCTGCTCATTTATTGCCTTTCGGGTGAAACAAAGTTCACCGGGTCAGCTAGTTAGTGATATATACAAAACGTTCATAATTTATGTATGTATTAGTCTTTTTCGTAGTATCAATGCGGTGGATTGGTTTTCAGCAATAAAATGTTTCATCTCGATCTCCACTCTTCTCGATCCTCTGCAATCCTCTTTAGTTCAGCATAAGAGCTACAACTTATGTCCTCGAAAACTTGCTGCAAATACTCCCGTCTAGGGCGCACTCTGCAGTTTCTACCCTCAACCATCCCTTCCACAATGTTGTGAAGAAGACCATCGTGGCGCATGATGTGAACGATCCATCGGGCTCGTCTCTCTGAGATGGTTCTTACTAGGTGCCTATCTTTCTTGATTATGCTGAGAACCTCATTGTTCGTGACGTGGTCTCTCTCCAGGAATTTCCGAGAATTCTTCTGTAAGACCACATCTCAAAGGCCTCTAGTCTAATATGAGTATATGTACAATCATTGCAATTGAATTAATTATAATAATTTATTTACTGCAGCAGTATTATGGCGCTTCTAAATAAGCTACTAGCACACCTCGATCCTTGTCTCACATCATTTTCCTCTTTTGTCGACGGTATTCTTTTCATTGATCTCTGTAATCTTTGACATGTGTCATCTTTTTTTTATCGGTTCCTCTGTGTCTTTTATGTTTTATTTTATTACTTTTACCTTTTATTTTGCGTCAGAGTAGTATTTAATCTGATAAAAATTAAAATACAAACGATATTAGCTTAACCCTTTACGCGCGAAATAAGATTTCATAAAAGTCACGAAATAAGTCAATTAGTCAATGAAAAATATAGTTGAATATTTAAGGACAATTTTTTTATGTGTTTTGATTGGTCAGTGCTGCATTTATAATCACCTTCCGAACTAAATTAAATAAATCCATTATTATTTCAAAAAGGGCAAATTTGAAACATGTGTAGAATGACCCACAACTCAATACATATCGTAATACGAAACAAAATTATATTCAATATAGTATTCGGATAAATCCGCATCTCGCACTGAAGCGACGTGTTTTTTTGAGGGCGTGGGATAAATCCGCTCCTCGCACTTAAGAGCAGTGCAAGTTGGTGCGGATATATCCGCACCTCGCATTAAAAGGGTTAAAAAGTAAAATTATTGATTTAAACACAAAGGTTGTTTTTAAAGTAAAATTTAATTCGTATTGTAAAATGCACTGTTGCATTTGTATGATGGCGAAGCATCATCTTCATCCAGCGTTGGCTGATGAAAGAGTTGACCCATTCAAAAGCATCCAGGATGATGGTGTTATGGGGCATCTTTATCCTGCTCCAAAAGCTGAGAAAACGATATTGTAATGCTCCTAAAGAATGTACTCTACCTTTTAGAAACGTATCAGAAGCGCTGCAGAATCTGGAGAGTTGTTTTAATTCGCAATATCTATTACTTAACCCTTTTATTACGGCTCGGTTTGAATACAAATTATACTGTCAATTATAAAATTAATATTTGAAGCATAAATGAACTTATATGGTCTAATTTCATATATCACAATGGTTCTTGTATCCTTTAGCTATTAGATGATGCATAAAAAACTATTCTAAGAAAGTAGCAAAACGATATATGACGTCATTCGATGTCAACGGTCGGGGAATCTTATGACGGCATATGCCGACGACCGATGCGGAAGGGTTAACTCGTACAAAGCGCTCAGACTAAGTCATCGCTTGCCTTGAACTGTCTAAAAAATAATATAATTTACGCACGATGCTAATATTCGTGCGTTCCATTGTGTGCGTAAATAACAATGAGCGGCTGTGCCTATTTTCAAAACGAGTTTCCAATGTGTCCGCGTCCAGCTAACGTAATGGCAGAAGGACGAGCTAAGAAGTGACTGCGGTCCCTACAATGGACGATTGTTCGTGACCCGCGACTCGACGCTTTCCTTCCATTGTCTCAACGCCCACGAGATGGACGACGAGGCTGCGCGGATTTCTAAGTCTTCACATTCGAAAACCGTCTCAATATCCAAACAGGCATCGAATCTCGCATAACTATAACGGACAGCTAAATTACGAAGACGGCAATCGTATTATAATGAGATTTGTTCTTGACCTGATTCAATAATGATTGATTTATTAGTTAATTATGGACTCAAAATCTGATAATTATAAACCAATTTGTTTAGTCAGTTTGTGCGAGATTGTGGAGCAAGCGTTGGTATTAAACTGCTGTCATTTTGTTGTGCAACTTATTGGGAAATACTCGTAAACGTGACTCAGCGTGCAAGCTGTTCAATTTAGATAAAAAGTATTTTAAATCTGTAATTGTATTAATTTTACAAGACCGGCGACTAAACTACCAGATCATTGCTAAAACCCCTCACATCCGGCCCTGAAAATGAGAGACTCCAGCTCTAGCAAAAATCGCACCAGAGGATTTCATTACTCCATAATTTGACGTCGCTGACACGAAGAAGAAGAAGATTGCTAAAATTACATGTCTCACATTAAGTTTAATTTTAAAGTTATTTTTATAGAATTGCAATTTGCCCTGGAATATTAAATATTTATTTGATTTCATTATATATTTTTTTCCATTTTTTTTGTTTTTGTTTTTTAATAACCGTAAAGTGTTATTTATTTGATTACAATAGTATAGTTGTATTTAAACTATCATCCATCTTAAAATTTTACATTAATTTTAATTAAAAAAATAATATATTAAAAATATTTAGTTTTGATACACATTTATTTTAACTGATTACATGTTTCGGCCTCCCTGGAGACCATCTTCACTATTAATTTTTTCCTTAAAATTAATGTAAAATTATAATTATGCAGTTTTACCAAGTATTGTCAGTTGATAACCTTAATGTTCTCATCCATCTGTCAACGGTTACAAAATATATGGATGAGAGTATACGAGTATGTACTTTTAAAGAAATGTTTAAGGTCCTTTGAATAGGGTATTTATACTTAACGTTACACCGCAAAACCCATAGTCTGCATTGTTTAGTAATTTACATCTTGTCATTTTTTCGACAAACATGAAGTACCTCATTTTTAATTACTTATTATTTCAATGTTATTTGTAAATGTTTTATCCATGTAATTGTTGAACTATGTATGCCGAATATTCAATAAATAAATTTTAAAAACTGTTTTTGTGTCCTATTCATGTTTTGTGAAAGGACAATGACTTCTTGAAGCATTTAACTTATAATCAAAATGAAAGTGCCAATGTCGTACTTGCGGACACAAATACGGTTAGCAGCGGCTTTTTGGTGTTATTTTTTAGCTCTCCATCAATTTCCTTTGTGTCGGAGGTTTGAGTTTCTACCATGCAAAAACTAGTTTACAGTTCGCAAAATTTGGGATGCTTCCTCTCGTCATGCTGGATAATTTTAACGATCTGTATGAATCAGCTGATCAGATACTATTATTTCAGTACATTGTATTTGAGTTATCCAATAAAAAAGTGAATTCCTATAATGTTGCGTATTTTTTTTTATAATTACATGTAGAAAATTTGTGTAGAAAAACATATTGATGATATAAAATATACATAATTAAGGTTTAAAGTTGCAGAACAATTTTTTAAACATTTTTTTTATAATTTCGCTTCCCTTGTTTCAAAATAAAAAATATAATATTTTTAAATAAAAACATAATTTGCCGGCGGGGTATAGCTCAATGGTCAAAGGGTTTGCTTTGCAAGTCAAAGTTCGTGGGTTCGCTCCTCGACGGAGATTAAAAAAAAAGGATTTTTAATCGATTTATGAGTTCCCCTAGTCCGTGTGAATTTGAACCCTCATCCTTAAAATGCCAGTCATAGCCTATTAATTAAAATTGGTGGTAAACGAAAGTCGTCCCGTGAAGATCACCCATTCACAGAAAATTTCTGTAATAATAAGGACGATGCGTGAATCTCGGGCTGTAGTCTATGACATTGGCGGATCAACACTCCACTTGCAGCGCTTAACCATATGCAATACGGTAAGCGTCATAGAATCACCATCTGCCGGTATTCTCCTGTACGTGTTTAAATAAAAAAAAATGTTTCTACATGTACAATGTACCTGCCCATGCATGAAGAAGGTCGTTGAAATAGAAGCATTTGTGAAAAAAAAAATGTTTTAATGTTTGCCGCCAGGTAACACTAGAAACTCGAATTGTAATAAACTTTTCCAAATAAATACTTTTATTATCTGTATCAATAAGTACCACCAAATTAGTTATGGTTGTCACTAAAGTTTAAATGAACTGCGTAACAACATACAATTAACTGCATTAATTCGAGGTCGGTTATGCGTATATGTCCCGTAATAATAGTCCACAATTAACCTCTAGATATATATTCTATATATAATCGTGTCGGAAACAACAGAGTCAGATCCTGTCTGCCCAGAAGTGATCGACGTCGATGGCGTTACTCCCGGCCATCATCTGGTCTTTCCTGGGTGCAGCTACTCGGACACAGCGCACACTCCAGAAGGTGTGACAGGGTCTGCTCCACGTTACCTCTAGATAGAATCGTCGTAAATGTTGTTACTAGGCAGCTGTGTGGCCAGGATAGTCTCTTAGTATAAATGTTAGTTCAAACCGAGAGTGCACGTTAATAATAACATCAATAAATCAATGTTTATGACCGTTTTATTTTACGATTATATCGGTCAGACGGCGCTGAGTTTAATTGTGCCGAAATGATTTATTTCTTTGTTTTCACTTCTTGGGGCCTGTGACCTCGATTCAAATTCTCGTGGGCTCGACCCGGCTGATCTTTCCTCGGCTGTGACATCACACACTATAATTATGTACCTATCACAAGTTTATGTACCCGAGACTCTCCGCCGGACCAACATGTTGCGCGTCATAGACAACTCCTTAAAGTCATCGTCATTCATACAATCGATTAGAATTGATTTGACCGTTAGTTGTTTCAAGTTCAAATCAAAGAATGAGCGAAAATACTTGATTGTTTTCGCGAGATTATTTGGCAAATTTATATTCTATACATCTATATACATTATTCTGTCTATTGTAAGTGTTATCATAAATATAGTGACATCAGCATGATAAAGCCCTTGCTGACTGATACCGAAAACATCGATCTACAATATTTCGTCTCTTATTTCTGTTCGCTTGTCAGACATGAATGAGTCCACAATATTGGAATTTTTGGACTAGTTATACAGACCGCCGCTTGTGGCGTCAGTGTGACAGCCCATCACGGGCGCGCTAGTCGTGTCCCGCTCTTCGGCGAGAGCATATTGTATTGTGTGACTTGGTCGGGCCGCAAGGTTGTAAAATTTATCGTAAATATATGTCAATGTGCTTCTGAAAAAGTCTGTGTATTATTAATCTGCTCCGAATCATGCCCTAACGCGACTGAATAACACCTTTTGAAAGAGAGGAGGAATATTTTATATTATTACACTGATTAAAGTACAGCGAGATACTTGTGTCTATCTACCCAAAGAAATTGATATGTATTAGAATTTTTAATGTCGTACATGTTTGACCTAAATAACTTATAGCTAATATCTTAACTTTTGATCAGCCCGGTTTCTTGTAAATATAATATACAGGAGCGGCAAAGAAGCTAAAGGTTTTCGTCGTTGTTTTGATTTAAAACCATAAGCTTTTTTGCCGCTCCCTGTATTTCGTTCAATAGTCAGGGATCGTGCAAAAATTCTTGATAACATGTAATGTTACATGCTTATAGAATGCATATAATTTTTTTAGGCCTTTTCCCTTTATATTGTATATAACCATGACTCTCCATATTGCTATCTATTTCTTCCGATTATATATTTTACAACTTCGCCTTATTAAATAGAAAGTTCCGAAGCTTTTATTATTGCCAATAATCTCGATTTTAATGTTACTTGAATTCTTGACATTTCAACTCAAACCTTACGTTTCAAAAGCAAAAAAAACGCCGCTGAACTATAATCATTCCTCTATTCATAGCGCAGTAAATTTATTGGGCATAAATACCAAGGAGAGAGTTGTTAACCCAAATTAAAGAGAAGAACTGTTTGATAGACACTATATTATTTCGTATTCGACAGTGTATTTCCGCGTTTTAATTTTAATGTATTTTTGACCGCTATAGCATAAATCTCACCAAACTGGATCGCGGAGTCTGCGGAGCACTTAAGCGTTCTTATTGATGTCGCAATATCGCAAACATTGGGGTCCCCTTTATTGGCACTTTGGATCGCAGCTTCACCTTTATAAGTCGCACGACCGACGGAACTAATTCCGATATTGTTAATTATTATCGTCTCGGATCTATTTTCGAGGAACTCCGTGAGAAAAAGACATTGCAACACTTTCAAAGTGTATTAAAATTGGAGCACGCCATCTAATGAATAAATTTATATGCTGTTTGTCCTTACTCTAGAAAGGATAAAATCTTCAGTTATATCTAGATTTTAAAAGTTTTGATATTTACAGCAAAAGTATATTCCCAAATAAGAAACACAATGGTGTGACTAATATTTATTATGACTATCGGTTTTTAATGTCATGCTGACATTACAATGATTAGATTAACCGTTATACTTAGGTTTGTTTTGCTGATTATTATCAAATCATTGAACTACAACTCTATACGATTCGCCAGCTGACACCTCTTTTCATAAACAATCCAGATATCAGCTTGATATAGCTCTTTTAGGCTGATGCCGTAAAGCCTCGAAAAACGATCTCTTGTCTCTTATTCTTCTTCGCTGGCCTGACATGCACATCTAATAATGTTAGTTTTAATTATATAATATTACACGGCGTTTGCATACGCCATTTTATTTGTTATGACAGTTGCTCCGTTTCATTTTGGTGCAACTCTCATCTTTAATTTGCTTTTTTGTCGCGATTGTCTTGGCGGCGCTGGATGTCACAGGTTCCGGCAGATGTCAGTTAACTTTTCGTCCGGCCTGCGAACGCCATACCGGTCGGACGAAAAATCATGTCTTTATTAAAAATAAACGCGAATTTTGCTTCAAAAACAAGTTTTTTGTTGTTGTTAATTTGCTCCTGCATTCTGCCACCACGCAATTCGATTACACATTTAGAGAGGAGGATATCAATATGTACTGCTATTGTACTTGTTTTGACATAAAAATAGTAATATATAAATATATTTATAAATAAATATTAATCATTATGATTTAGAATTCATTACAATTCTTCTTTACGACTGCAAATCTTAGCATCTCACCATGCGTATAAGTAAAGTTTTAAAGATAGAGAACATATGTTAGGGAAAAGAAATGACAATGATGATGATATAGAACAGTAAATGTTTACCCAGGGAATACATGTTAAGACTTTATATTTTTTGGCTAAGAAATATTCGTGTTGATTTATTTTACATCAACTATAAATTTATATCAACACACTTTGCAGTGATTCTTTCAGCGTTGGTATTTCAGGATTTCGCATTGAACTACAAGATGAATGTATTTCATTTGTAGCACAGTTTGTGGGCTTCTTCAGTTCTTCGGCCGGGAAATGTTGATGCGATCCAGCTCCAGTTTTGCTGCGAAACAAACAATCTGCAGGGCCTTGAAATATTAAATCCACTCGCTCTGATTTTAATATTTAAAGTGCCCTCGCCATTCGTGTTCGATCACGCGTCGCAAAATAGGATATCAGATTGGTCACTTCATAGCTCCGGTCACACGTTTTAACCCTTTTACGTGCTAGGTGCGGATATATATATATATATTTTTTATGTAATCAAATATAAAAAGATACATTTTTTACATAGTAATTTACATTCCAATCTTTTTTTTTTCTTTTTTTTTTTTTTCTTTTTTTTTACATTCGCTTACCACACCACTTAAAGATAAGATCTTGTGTGTGGCGTGGGATTCATCTATATTATTTTACAGTTTTATATAATTTTACAGAGTATTACATATTTATACATTTACATGATTTTGATATAGAACTAACATTATATGATTAAAGTTTTAATATACTATATGTTGAATTAAATTTAATGTATATATAATTTAATAATACATTTTTGGTACATTTCATTATTTCAATTTGTTATGCAGTGACGTCGGTTCTGTTCGTAATTCTTTTTAAAGTACTGTTTCACCTTTTCAATCAATATTTTAATATCGCTGATCTCTTTTATTTCCCGAGGAAGATTGTTAAAATTAACTATTCCGTTATATTTGTAACCATTTTTTGCAAGATGTGTGTTAAATTTTGGTATTAATAAGTTGTACATATACCTAGCAGAATGACAAGTGTACCAGTTTTCAATTCTCCTTTCTTTAATAGTCTGTAAGATAGTGTATTTTTGGTATAGTGTATCTACCGTTGGCACTTTGAATTTATTGTATAGGCTTTCTGTTGGGTAGGTGTGAGGCCTTTTTAATATCACTTTGATGATAAGTTTTTGCACAGTTCTAATGGGGTTGGTAGTATTTAGGTATGTTCCTCCCCAACCAGCAATACCATATTGTAGTTGAGATTGGACAATGGAGTAGTATACCATTTTTAGATCTGCTTTAGTTAAGATGTTTCTGAGTCTGATGAATATATAGATGCATTTGCGTATACGTTTTACTAATTCAGCTGTGTGTGGTTTCCATTTTAAGTTACTGTCAATAATTTTTTTAATTTTACAAAAATTTAAAAAAAATATCCGCACCAACTTGCACTGCTCTTAAGTGCGAGGTGCGGATTTATCCCACGCCCTGAAAAAAACACGTCGCTTCAGTGCGAGATGCGGATTTATCCGAATACTATATTGAATATAAGTTTGTTTCGTATTTCCTTCGTCATATTTTTTTTACGATATGTAATGAGTTGTGGGTCTTTATACACATGTTTCAAATTTGCCCTTTTTTAAAATAATAATGGATTTATTTAATTTAGTTCTGACGGTGAATATAAATGCAGCACTGACCAATCAAAACACATAAAAAAACATCCTCAAATATTTATCTTTATTTTTTATTGAATAATTGACTCATTTCGTGACTCTTTATGAAATCTTATTCTGCACGTAAAGGGTTTAGCTAAAATTAAATCATGCTCTGAAATGTTAATGCGTATTTATAATGTCGCAGAAAAGGAAATGATTTGTCACGCGAAAGCCGCGACTGCGAAATCAAGTTTTATTACGTCTTGTTTCATTTTATGTTTATACTTGTATGCTGAGATGGGACTAATAAATACTTTTTTAATGATTTACATACAAGTTTACGGTAAAAACATATATGGATTACATATGGTGGCATATCTGGAGCATCAAAAATTGCCGCCACACAATTTTGTCAGTTGCCATAGTCCATGGCTTGTCCAATGACATTATCACTGCACCCGAATGTTGTAGTGATAATGGGAACCTGGGAACATGAAAGCTCCTGGGTGAGGGAAAAAAAGGCCGTTATAGTATTCGAGACGTATTTGGGTGAATGTTAATTAGCACGATTAAAATTATTAGCTTGACCTTACCGAGGCCAGACCCATTCGGTCTAAAATAGGTGGCTCTTAAGGAATCCTTTCATGTTTTAGTTTGCGTCGATAGTTGTTTAACTTAGGTGATAAAAAGAGTTAACGTTAAAAAGTAAACGCTTAAAAGTAAAAAGTGTAAACGTTATTTTAAATAAATAATGTATTATTGCTCAAAAATTTACTTTGCAATAGATATGCTCCGTGAAGACTAAACAAATTAAGCACTCTTTAAAGTTACGTTTTCAAATAAATATACCCCAATCTTTTTTTGTTTTTGTTATCACCATAAACAAATAATGCGAAAATGCCATTCGCTCCAAAGGGCTCTAAAATAAAATGCCTATTCCCAGAATAGCTAGGATTCAAATTTACATAATTCTGTCCTCAATTTGCGGAAGTGGCTTCTCCATAACTTTAATATTAAAATTGCCAATCCAAGCTTTTGGATCTCTCATTGTTATCAGGTTCAGAAATAATAATAGTAAAAAGATATTTTTTCACGTCCACACTTTTTTGTTTCTTTTGTATCTTTATTTTGTTTTTCGGTCTTTATACCTAACTACCTGTTGTGGTGTGCGACTTGTTTTGATATACGTGTGGCCTTCGTAGCGATTTTGTTATTCCATTGTGCTTTTAATAAATATTACATTTTAACGAATATATCACGCTGTGATTTTGTTTTTTTTTCTTCATGTTTTATTCAGTTAGTTTATAATTTGTCATTGAACTGCTGGATATACTGTATTTAAATTTACCGTGGAATCGGATGTGACGTTAGAACTTAAATAATACACTGAATATTTTTGCTTATTCAATAAGTTAGGGTTACAACATCGCCACGTAGTTTTTTTTTTTAATTTTGACAATTATATGTACTTTTTTTTTCAATGTTTTCAGCATTCACTTTGAGATACATTATAAATTATAAATATTTATTTATTTACCTTGTTTTCACATGGATCACGTAACAAAAGTTCTCTATTAGGAGCAGTTTCGACTAACTCGTAACCACCCCCTGTCCTACAAAAATGGGTTAGACCACTTACAAAGTACTATAGCAGCTCATTTATCTCTTAGCAAGAGAAGGATTCAGAAAGGCTACGAGTTAGTCGAAACTGCAGTCTTCTAATAGAGAACTTTTGTTACGCGATCCATGTGAAAACAAGGTAAATAAATAAATATTTATAATTATATTTACGTTTATTTTCGTAATTGTCTATTAAATAATATTATAATTTTTTATTAGGTTTGCAGAGTGCATATACTCTTATTTATTTATTATTAATATGTTTATTACATTACGTGGGAATTATAAGAATTAAAACGTGTTTACTTCATATCGAATACGAACCGAGATTAGTTTAATTATAATCGCAATTCACGTACTTTATTTTCACATTATATATTTTACATTCCTCGTGACATTTTTATGGAAATTATATTCGAAGGCTTGTATTTTTATTCATTTTTCATTAGTCTTTATTTATATTTAATTTTTATAACGTTTGATTGGGTCAGAAGAAATAAATTATTGCTCACATTTTTTTATATTTAGTCGAGGTTTGTTTAGACACCTAATGGAACCTAACAAAAGTGTTTTTAATTACCATATATAATTATAAGACAGTGGATATTTTCTTTCGGACCAATATTTTATTTAAATTCTAACAAAATGATATTTTTTCGTTTATTTCCATAGCTAAAGATGCATTGTCATCATCAATGTGTCAAATTAATTTCTGATTAAAATCCTAAGGCAATATATAGGGTCCGCCATCTAACGTTTTTTTTCAACTAGTGCTTATTTCGTGAATGGTAACACTTACTTAGCTCATGTCTGATTTGACAGATAATTAGTTTTATCCTTCCGCTAAACGAATATGGTTGTGTATACGCTTGAACAACGCTGGGAAATATTGTGACATTACTTTGAAAATCATGGTAATGTTGCAGAATGTGTGCGAAAATTGCGTACGGATTTTTGAAGAAGAGAATCACCGTCAGCTCCGTATGTTCGTTATCTTGTGAAAAAAGTGAAAGAAACTGGCATCCTCATCGATAAACCAAAGCGTGAAAAGCCAAAAACAGTGCGTACACCCGAAAATATTGCTGCTATGGCAGAAAGTGTGCGTGAAGTGCCATCAATGGCGCTTCCATGCGGCGCGGCCATGTTGAACGAATTTTCGTTCACAAAAATTGAAGAGGAGGATATTGGCAACATTTGGTTTCAACAGGACGGCGCTACGTGCCACACAGCCGAAGCTACACTCGATGTTTTGCGCCCTGTTTAAAAAAAAAAAGTTATTTGGCGGACCCTTTACCTTGTAATACCTTGAAGGTTATTATCACAATGGTTATACAACAGACTACTTCGCCTAGCTATTTATTTCTAATTTCTGATTAGTAGTTTATTAACTATTATTTATCTGAGGAATATATTATGATGCGTGAATCTGGAGGTCACGTTGGAGTGCTTGTCGCACGGGCTGGTCATCCGCCCTTGAGATAGCTCCGTGGGCGGATGGCAGCCGGACAAGCAGCCTACCATCAGCCCAGTAGACTACCTCTCTCCCGCCCGCGATGGTTCGCCGAGGTCGCGCCTTGTCGGCTTATAATCTTCAAATGATAACAGACAAATGTCCTATCCATTTATGTCGACCCACTTAATTTATGACGATCATTATATATTTTTATAATTAGTAATGTTTGGCACACATATTCTGCAGAGATGATGTTTTATGGGATAGGAAAGTAACGATATATATGATACCTAAAAACTAGCTAATAATATGCAGGCTAACCTAGTGATAGGTGCGCTCGCAACATCAAGATTATGCTAGATGACATAAGCATATCATAAATATTTATTTATTTACCTTGTTTTTACATGGATCACGTAAGATAAGTTCTCTTTTAGGAGACTGGAGTATCGACTAACTCGTAGCCTTTCTCAATCCTTCTGTAAGTGGTCTAACCCATTTTATGAAGGAGAGATGGTAGGGGTGTGTCTCTCAGGGAATGACAAAAAAGGGAGACAGATAAGGTTGCAAGGATGAAGAAAAAATAAATATAATGATTTAGGTATTGGTACATAAGCAGAGTTTCGAGAAAACTGATGCTGTAAGTCTGCGGTAAATAGTGCACCGACAGTCTTCCTTACGTTGCATTGTCGATTTTGCAATGATGTTTGCAAATTGCAAAAAAAAACAACATTTTTATTTGATATTTTACGTGTTGTATGTTTTATGTTATAATATACGATTTGCCTATGGCAAAACACAGACACGTACGAGAATTTACAAATAATGTGTTATTTTCAATGCGTATTGTATTTATATACATTAGTAGTAAGCATTTAATTATAACGTTTCATAAGACTTTATTACAATGCCACTTAACCATTTTTTATTACTGTCGATATATCAAGTACGTACTTTTATCTTATTATTCGTTTCATTCCAGTGCTGTTGAGTAGGAACTACTTCACGTACTGAAGCCTCGTTAGCGTAATAAGTATACAGAACAAAATAAATACGGCGAATCTTGTATGTCGAGCTGAAATAATTATATTCCAGTTGTCGTATATTGAAATGTGAAAAAACTAATGAATGCTCTATTGACGTCACTGCTCGGCTGACATTGAAAATGTTTGAACAGGTGATACATGTGATCGGTAGGATTCGTTTTAATCGCTTTGTGGCCAGATCACTTATCTGTGGCCAATATCATTCTACTGTATTTTCATCATTCATGATATACTCAAACTTATTATATTAAAATCAAGCTAATAAAAATATTATTTGTTAAATGCTTGTTACATATTGATATTCGCTCTCTATCTTGACAGTCGTCACAAACTAACGCCATAAAACTTACATCCGTCACGATCCTTGCCTCATCCCATGTCACCTCTGCCTCCCGGAACTACGCCAAATACATTATTTAAAGTTCTTTAAAGCCTTTCAGGACTTTGTGAGCATGAGGACCTGAAAAAAGAATGCTGTAATTTATGATTTATTAAGAAAATTTCTCAGCCAGTTCTATATTCATCTCTTGAGACTTATTATATTAAGATCTTAAGCTTGCTATTTCCTCTCTCTCACTATGTTATTCCTTCGAAGTCAAACTATCGTGCCTATATTATATGTAAGCCATGTTCTCAAATTTATTATAAAGCCTTATTGGTGAGTGTCAAGATTCTCAACGGTATATAACACGTGTAAACAGCAATACATTGTTTCAAAGAGAAAAATAATATTGTAAAGAAAAGGAATGAATTTTTTCATTACAATATAACAATACAAAATAAATAAATAAATATCACAATACAAAGTTATTGACATGTAAAACAATACGATATAATACTTTTTACGCTTTATGATTGTAGCTATTATATTTTCCTGGTATCATGTGAGTCGGTCAAATGTCAAATGCTGCTAATAATTGTTATCTATGCCGAAGGAAGTGGTCGCATTATTTATTAACTACAGTGAAACCTCGACTAAAGAGCACCTCGCATTATGAGCAATTCTCACAGCGAGGAAAAAAACATGGAGAACAGTGGGAAATCCGGAATTATGTTAAAACTATTATGTAACACTACATTTAGGTGCATGGTTAGATCAGTTGATTGCACTCAAATACCCATCACATATTACTCGTAATTTTTTTTAGGTAAACACACTTGTTCTACCGACTCCGGTTCTTAATCTGTTCTAGAAATCCAGGTCCGCCAGTCATGGTTCTTGCCATTTGGGAAGCCTTCCTTTGGAGTAATGAAATCCTCTGATGCGACTTGTCGCCAGAGCTGGAGTCTCTCATTTTTAGGGCCGGATGTAAGAGGTTGTGTGGATCTCAGAAAGCTGCTTCGTGACTTCAATCTTTGTGTTGGGGGTATCTGGTTATAAAGGCAGTGGGACGGTTGGTTGATTACCTTACGCATTTCTTCGGCGCATATGACATTGCGTCTTATGTTTGGTGGTGCGATACCAGCCAAGGGGTATAGCTTAGAAATGGGCGTTGGTTTGAGGCAGCCTGTGACAACTCTGCACGCATCATTCAGGGCAGTATCCACTTAAAATCACATCGTAAACACTCATCGGGGCAGGTTTATTTTTACTAATTGCGTGTTAAGTTGTGGCATGAGTTGTGCTCGTTAAGCGAGGTTCTAATGTTTAACGTTCGTAAAGCGATCTCTTACGAGTGTCAGTGCAGGGAATCATAATATTGTTGTGTGACGCCCGCCTCAATATGACACCATAAATGTCCGCCAATCAAATTTATTGCTTTAATCTTGCGATGTTATCGCTCACAACAAAAATATTAAGTTGTTTATAATGTGGCATATTGTTGAACTACGAAAGGAGTTTCGCATATTATAGCGCTAACAGTTGAAACGAATTTTAAATAAACTTCTTATATAATCGCCCTTTTATGTGTTAAAGGTAATGCCTAATTGTCGCGTATGTATTGCAAATATTGAAAATGAATATTGATCGTTATGATTTAGAAAAAAATGGATGTATCTTCAATCTTGAGAGTTATTTTTTAAGCTTACATTTACACTTAAATATATTTTACGAAAATGTAGTTTTTTTAATGTTTACTTCTGACAATTCCGCCGTGAGCTTAGCGTTTTTATAGACGTTTTTATAGATAAAGACGCTTCACTCTGTTTTAGATTTTGAGATAATGTTTTAAGGTAGCTACATAACGGCAATTTGTAGCAACCATATGCTTCATCTTGAGAGTGAATATGAAGAACAAAACAAATATGTATTGATATCCTCCTCTTCCATTTAGGACATCGATTAACTGGATGAAAGATGCAGGATCAGGTTCACAATACAAACACTTGTATCTGTTTCATATATTACTCGTTTATTCGTCAATAACGTCGCCCGTTATAGGGACGCCCTTAGGCGTTCCTATATCGAGGCTTTACGGCATTAGCCTATAGCAGTAATATCAAGCTGATACCAGTATTAATATGTAAGTGTGTACATATTAAAAAATATGTGATATAATGATAAATGAGTTTTATTTTATTTTATTATTATAATTGGTTAGTCATGCGGCCCTTCACCATAAGACGTCAGCACATTGATGACTTGCAACTTATAGTATTGTCAAGAAATTACTCATTTTAGTTGTGTACTTTTGTGCTTATGAAAAATGCAGGATAAACCTTTAAATAAATGCGCAACTTTTATATTGCACAGGAAACATTATAAATACAAAAAATAACGTTTCGTCATATCAAGCACTGAGGGATATACTTTCAATAATAATTTACGGTAACTATCCATTCAATTAATTTAATTCCGAACATTACCCCACTATTTTTCTTCTAGGGATGCTTTCTTTCCATTCGCTAGAGTCCCGGAGGAAAAGTGCTGCACTCAAACATTCATTCCTTCTTCGCGGTACAATTCACAACCCTGGGATTCTTGAATGTTTTAACTTCTATGTTCCAGATAGGTACACCCGTGCTCGTAGCCATCCATTGTTTTTGATCCCAGTTGATGCTTGTGGAGATTCAAGCACTCAATTTGGTACAACGGCAATGGCGCTCCTAAATGGCCTACCTGCACACCTCGATCCTTTTCTTACATCCTTTTCCTCTTTTGTCGATGGTATTGTTTTCCTAGATCTTTAGACATTGACATGTGTCATCTTCTTCTTCTTTTATGTTGATTTTATCTGTTTATTATCTCTTGTATGTATGTATTGTATATTCTATGGTCTGTAATTTTTTTCTTGTAACTTCTGTTCTGTAATAAAATAAATAAATTATCGATGACTATTCTTGCATTTACTGATTGACAGTAATTGAAATTATGGTTCATTCAGATAGTTATTTGTTAATAACGGCAATCAATTAAAATTACTTTAACAGGTTAATCATTATAATTCCATGAGTGTAATCGCAGATGCAGTAAATAGATAGTTGGTTAATCAATTTATAAAGTGGAAAATATCGCTGATCACATCGGAACCTTGTGAATATGAGTTTCTTACTTGATTAATTATTATGTCACCGTCACATCAGATCTTATTAATCGTTTTACCTGTAAGTCTTTGACCTTAATATAGGTTTAAGTACCTATCAAAACTATTAATTAAATTAAAAAAATATTCAACGACCTTACAGCTCTTCATGTAATAATGTTTTTTACATATTTAAATATTATACCATCTCAGAGAGGCGAGTCCGACGGATCCGTCACATAATGTGCCACGATGGTCTTCTTCACGACATTGTGGAAGGGATGGTTGAGGGTAGAAACTGCAGAGGGCGGACTAGACGGGAGTATTTGCAGCAAGTGATCGAGGACATGAGTTGTAGCTCATTTGCTGAGCTAAAGAAGATTGCAGAGGATCGAGAAGAGTGGAAATCGAGATGCAAGATTTTGTTGCTGCAAACCAATCCACTGGATAGATACTACGAAGAAGATATTTTTTTCAAACCATACATACTTTTCGAGAGTACGATTATATAAAATGAAAATAAATAAACCAAGGTAATGGTGTATCATAGAATTCTCATTTAGAAGGGATTTGAAAAAACATGTGTTCACGATTATTTATTAAATATTATTTGTTCGAATCCATCTACGTTTTTGTTGCGAATTTAATGAAAGCTTTATTTTTTGTACGATTGTTTAGTAATTCTTACTATACACATGTTACCTACGACATTAAAAAATGCGTTTCTTTTCATTAACTAAGTACATTACAAAATAATAAAGGCCATTGTTGTTATTGAATTAATTCGTTTCGGTTTCCTCCTACTGAGCCTTTTGGTCTTATGAAGTAATTAACATTTAATCCAGCCATCCGTGTTACGGAATACTGCGGAGCTGGACCAGCATTACCTTGGAAACAGATCATTGACGCAATAATGGATCGTTAAACGACCGATGTTAAGTGCACAAAGAAACTTGTTAGTTCGCCGTTTTCCTCGTTGTCGTTTTTCCTGGAAGTTTTTGTCGACCGGTTTTGTAAGTAACTCCAACATAACACGTTATCTAACGGGCGATATCGATTATGCCACTATTTTTCATATATTAACGGATTTACCAGTTAAATCGCACCAAATGACACTTTATTTTTCAAATCATATGCAGCTTTTACAGCAAAGATAAATAATTCGACTAAATATTAAAATAGAAATCGAAAGGACATTCAATTTATCGCAAATATAGTCAGTTTCATTTCAGAAAAAAAGACTCACAATTTCTGAAATCATGTTCCCATTTGTATAGTATTTTCAGTACATCTGTTGTAAACCAAAACTGAAAATTTAGTGTTATAAATAAACGTCTATTTAAAAAAATCTATATGGAATAGTGTCATCTACTTGTATTGGGTTTTCATCTGAATAATTTAATATAGCTGAATACCAAATAGTATTAGTGCAATAATTCTATATTAAATATATGAAAACTACGCATTAAGTATTGCCATAAAGAAATATCACATAACGTTCTGGTACCTAAAAAAATATCGTAATTTTATTATTATCACACATTTTAGTTTTATACATTTTAGTGTCATGATAATTTAGTGAAATAGTGATTGAATTGTTGATTATCAATTATCATAAATCCTTCTAGATTAGGATACCTGCTCATTAGTGCAGAGCAAGTGTTTGAACCACAATTAAAAAAGCCATTAAAACGTTCACAGTTTTAGATGATCTCGCTATTGTTTTGGCTCTCACAGTTCAATTAGGAAGCTAAAGAAAACAAATACATAGTTCCATTCCTATTGATGTTACTGTAAAGCTAGACAGCATGTCTAGACATCTGCTACCCGACGTTATAATTACATATGAGTACATCGATATTAAGACTCTACAATAAAATTGATAATATTAACGGAGTTCGCTTTTTTATTTTGTATAACGGATTAATACCATATTTAAAAACTTTTTGCAGTATAATTTATGTAATAGCGCTGAAATTTTCTCAGATTTTTTTTGTATTCATAGATTAAGTCCTTGCAGTAATGTATTGTCAAGGAAATATTTTTATTTAATATTGTAATAGTTATCCCGTATATCATATTATCGAACGTAATTTAACGGAAGTATAACTTTTAGCCAAGCTTTAGTGAGTATTAAAATATATTATATATTACTATTATGATTAAAATGATTCATTTATGACTAAAAATTATACCTAATGAATCTTCCATCATATATTTACAAATACCTTAATTTAGATCAAACTTATTTACGTGTTTTTGCTACATTTAAACAACACATGTGCAACTTGGCAAATTAACAATAAATAAGTTGAAGAATATAACAATGAAAGATAAATTGTTATGAACATGTCCAAAATGCATTTTTGTGATATGTAAAACTACATGAATATTCATATCCTTTTATTACTTTTATATGTAATAATTATAAATTATAATGATT